>JAJMIH010000001.1:370831-719991 GCA_030575175.1 Sugiyamaella novakii
TTTTTTTTTTTTTTTTTTTTTTTTTCTCAAGCCCCCGAAAGGCTGCGGGTATTATAAAAGATAAGAGAATGCCACAAATTTTTTTTCTTTCCTACAAACAACTTCTTTTTTGTAATATAATTTTTTTTACTTTACTTAAAAGAATAAACAAAATAAAAAAACATTTTTATTCATAAATACACAGTCGAAAGATTATAGACATAAAAATGACTTACGACGGTGGTTCTACTTATGGTGGTGGTAATAGATATGGTGGCGGACGTGGTGGTTCCGGCGGTGGATATGGTGGTAACCGTGGTGGATATGATAGAAACGGTGGTAGCCGTGGTGGTGGAAATAGCTATGGTGGTTATGGCGGTAGAGATGGCGGTTATGGTGGCTCAGGTGATAGAATGAGCAATCTTGGTGATAATTTAAAAAAGCAAGACTTCAATCTTGATACTTTACCTAAATTTGAAAAGAATTTTTATCAAGAAAATGAAGTTGTTGCCAGCAGAACAGATGAAGAAGTTAAAGCATTTAGAAAAGAACATAATATGACTGTTTATGGTACAGATATCCCTAAACCAGTTGAAACTTTTGATGAAGCAGGATTTCCTCCTTACGTTTTAAAGGAAATCAAGCAACAAGGATTCCCCAACCCTACTGCCATTCAATCTCAAGGTTGGCCTATGGCTTTATCTGGTAGAGATGTTATTGGTATTGCTTCTACTGGTTCTGGTAAAACTCTCAGTTATTGTTTACCGGCTATTGTTCATATTAATGCTCAACCTTTACTTTCCCCTGGTGATGGTCCAGTTGTTCTTGTTTTAGCTCCTACTCGTGAGTTGGCTGTTCAAATTCAACAAGAATGTAGTAAATTTGGCCGTTCTTCTCGTATTCGTAATACTTGTGTTTATGGAGGTGTTCCTCGTGGTCAACAAATTCGTGATTTGGCTCGTGGTGTAGAAATTTGTATTGCTACTCCTGGTCGTTTGATTGATATGCTTGAAAGTGGAAAGACTAATTTACGTCGTGTTACTTATCTTGTATTAGATGAAGCTGATCGTATGCTTGATATGGGTTTCGAACCTCAAATCAGAAAAATTGTTGATCAAATTCGTCCCGATCGTCAAACTTTGATGTGGTCTGCTACTTGGCCAAAGGATGTTCAAAGATTAGCTCATGACTATCTTAAGGAATATATTCAAGTTAATATTGGATCTTTGGAACTTTCTGCTTCTCATAATATTAAACAAATTGTTGAAGTTGTTGGTGAATATGAAAAGCGTGATAAGATGGTTAAATATCTTACTGAAGCAATGGAAGATAAGAATTCAAAGGTACTTATTTTCACTGGTACTAAAAGAGTTGCTGACGATATAACTAAATATCTTCGTCAAGAGGGATGGCCAGCCCTTGCTATTCATGGTGATAAGCAACAATCTGAACGTGATTGGGTTTTGAATGAATTTAGAACTGGTAATTCTCCTATTATGGTAGCCACTGATGTTGCATCTCGTGGTATTGGTATGTATAGATTTGCTCTGATGAACTTTACACTGTGACTTCCACAATTATGTTTTTAGCTTAAAACTGGAATTTTCTTATTTTTGATTTTACCCATTTGTGAGATACATTTTTATGATGATACCCCCTTTCTTTTCCAGCTGAATGAGTTGTTGTTTTTTTTCTTTTCAAGAGTGGTTAGACACTCATCCGGATATATTGTTGCTCGAATGATTTAACTTATTTTACTGCCATGTATTGTGGTGGGTTGAAGGTTTTATATTTTTTTGAATGGGGAGGTTGTACTTTGGTAGTTTCTGCCTTGGTTCTCCCCTTTAGCAACATAGAAATCTGGATAGATGATAAAAGATTCAAAAAAATGAATACTGGAAGGAAAGAGAGTGATTAAATGAATAACAAAGTGTATCTTGGGAGAAAAAATGGATTTAGAGTGGGGATTATTCCCCGATCTTTTCTGTTTGACAAAAAAATATCGCAAAATATTCCCGTTTTCTGCTTTTATCGTTTCACAGTTTAGTTTTTACGATGGGCAAAAGTATTAAAACTATTGGCTATTATTAGCCAGTCCCCCCCCCTTATTTGATTATTTACTAACAAATCTTTTAGATGTTAAAGGAATTAATTTCGTACTCAATTATGACTACCCCAACAATAGTGAAGATTACGTCCATAGAATTGGTCGTACTGGTCGTGCCGGAACCAAGGGTACTGCTTATACTCTTTTTACTCAAGATAATTCTAAGCAAGCTAAGGATCTAGTCACTGTTTTGTCTGAGGCCAAACAAGAGATTGATCCCAAGTTGCAAGAGATGGTTCGCCCTCGTGGCGGTGGCGGTGGTAGATTTGGTGGTGGTCGTGGATATGGTGGAGGCCGTGGATATGGTGGTGGTCGTGGATATGGCGGAGGACGTGGCGGTAGTGGTGGTTTTGGCCGCGGTCCTAATGCCAGTGGAGTCAACTCTGCCCCTGTCAGTGGTCGTAGATATTAGATTCGGAGTTTGTTTACTCTGATATTATTTTATTTAGTTTGTTTTAGATAATTGTTTCCCCGTAGGTGACTATATAAGTGTCCCTCTTTGCATGGGTATAGAGAAAGTAGGTTAATACTTAATAAAAAGTTTGGTTAAAGAGGCTGTATGATGACGAGAGGACAGAGCCCGGCCGCCGTAGGAATTAGGGGGAGAGATATCCAGATTATGTTATACATAACAGCAGATATAGAGTAGTAGTTTTAGCCGATATCTCAACCAGAGGTGTTCGGGAGTTTGATTACGATAAGGCACAGAAGCCGAGCACTGTATTAAATCATTAAAGCGAAAGGCACTATCGGGAGTCAAGATAAATAGTTCTTGTTATTCAAGCAGGCGGACAGATGGCTGACTCAAAAATACAAGCAAAAGTGGCTGCCGTCTCTTCATCTCAGCGCATATCAAATTGAGTGACACTCCCTTGGTTATACGGAGAAGAGGTAGCACCAGAGATAGTATCAAAAGGTGTTAGGTTTCAAGTATTATAGTAGCAATTTATTTATTAGCTAAATTAAGCGTATACACGAAGAAGGCGTACCAATCACCAAAATGGCGTATACAGGGAGTGAAAACAAGAACTAGATGGGAAACGTGGCAATTTTATAGTCAGTTCTTTAAGCCACCCCTGGGGAGCGCATAAAAATAGACCTGTATTAGTAGTCGTCAGAGGAATGTGGTAAAAAGGGGAAATAAAACGGCGAGTAACGTTTAGAGAAAAAATTAAAAATTACATTTCTAAAAATATCAAACATTTCTGTTGCAGAGAGGAGATAAGTGTTTCAGATTTACATGAGTTCAGACAACCTTGCATATCCTGCCAGCTGACATGATGATTATAGTTATGATTTTCAACAAATATGCAAATACAGTGTTAATCCCAGCTGCTCCATTCGTCAACTTCATCATCTTCGGCTGGTTCGAGAGAAAGAGATGTGACTTTTTTAGGGGCTATGGTAGTGGAGGTGGTGGTCCTAGTACGAGTAGTCTTTGTGTTACCAAAGTTGGTAGATCGAGCTGAAGTAGGTTTTTTGGATGGGATATCAAAATCATCATCCACGAGAGTACCCCATCCATCGTCTTCGTTCTCTTGTGGTGTCCATTGATCCTCGAAATCATTGTTTGCAAGGTTGGGTTGGAAAGGGTTAAAGTCGGTTGATGGATTAGTATTACGAAGGGTAGAGGAAGAGATAGTGGATAATTTTGAATGAGCTTCAATCTCAGGAGCAGATGCAGTACGAAGAAGATCTTTAGGTGGCTGACTAGCGGATATAGAAGACGATGACTGCTGAGAACCACCTAAAGAGAATGAAAGTCCCAGTCTACTAATACCGGTAGTTAAGTCAGATGTGAAACCAGTAGCAGCTTCTTTCTCACCAGATGCAGATACGGAGCTATTCATTACTTGAGCTTGAGCTTTGATTTTAGATAGAAACGCATCAACAGTACTGGCTGCCTGAGTTCGTACTGTTTGATCTTTATCCAATAATGAAGGACATAGAGCACCCATTAATTTTGAACAGCATTCTTCTGGCGAAAAATAGTCCACCGACGCCCCAAGTGCCAATAAAGCAGCCAATCTTGATGGAACATGTGGATCTCTAAGGGCTCTTGTATAAGCAGCCACCAATACACTTGACCGGGTAGAAGGAGAAAACTTTTCTGATATCCTACCTAATAAGATAGTTGTATTTGCTCTTATCTCAGGAATGGTATCATTCTGGGTTTTTGCTAATAATCTTAGCAAATCTCCATTAATTTGCTTAGAAGTTAATTTATCTATGATATTAAGTACTGATTTCAGTGACTGTTCGCGAATGACTGGTTCAGTATCGGAGAATCCAGTGGCCAAATGTTGGAAAATCTTATTCGAAACAGTTTTAGAATCTAAAAATTCAATGTAATCGGGCAAGCTTTGTAATAATTGTAATCGAATAACTCTATCCGGAGAAGCATATAAATTAACAATAACTGGACTAACAGTTTTTTGATAGTCATCAAGTGGTAAATCCTTACCAAACTCAATGATACTAGTTAAAGCTCTCACACCCCCTTTACCCAATTCTAAACATTTCACTAATTCCGGTAACAATTTATAATGAACAAAGGATGGAGGAAATTTTGACGCCCATTTGCTAACTTTATCAAGAAACTCTCCAAATTGATAATCTGTAGAAATAGTCAAACTATTTAACGATGAAGAGATTTCAGACATCTCGGTTCTCAATACTTCAGTAGCCTGTGGATTTTCCAACAACTTTGAAATCTTAGCTCTTGACCTAGGATTTCCATTCAACAATGTCTTTTGCATATTCCAAAGAACTGTAGAAGGAATCTTTCCTTTATTACCACCAGGGGCAGATTTACTGACTCCTGAAATCGAAATCGGTCCATTATAAACTTCATATATCAACAGACCGCATTGCCAAGAATCCACCGAACTGGGTATCCTCTTAACAACTTGCCATCCATCTTTAATAACCTCTGGAGGGGCGTATAAATTAGATCCGGGCAGCAATCCTCCAAATGTCACAATAGTTCCATCTCCATCATCAACAGAATTCTGACTTACTGTAGACGTCAATTCCAACCCTCCAACTACCCATTCTCCCGAATCAGTAACAAAAATTGATCCCAAGCTGAAGTTTCCGTGAACATGTGAAGCTTGATTTTCGATATTTGACAAAGTTTGCTATTAAGTGTTAGCTTCTATCCTGATCTATGGCTCCTTTCTGGTGTATGGTCACTTACAAATATCGTATCAAGACCCCAAGTTTTAGTCTCGCTATTATACTCGTCCAAAACATGATATAAGGGAACCACATGTTCAGTAGCTATAATAATAGAAGTATCACTCTATAACTAGTTAGATTCTATTCAGAAGGATTAAATAATGCTTCCCTTCCCGTTACTAACCTCATATGAATCTATTATCTTCAATATACCAGGAATGCGAAGTTTTTTCAGTTTTTGAAGCATATTTCTTGCCAATGGAAGTCTTCCTCGCGATGAAGTCGCTTTGGCATCAAAAATGAATAAGGTACATTTTGACGAATCGCTCTAATAATATTAGTAAATGCTATAGCTATACTAAGCGCAAATTCAAACTAACCTTCACAACACCATGGTGAATTGCCCAGATGGATGGAAATTGCTGATCAATTGGAGTGTTGTTGATCTGTTCTCCAACAGTGAAGGGAATATTTAATCCTGTTAAGGATCCAATTGTCCTCGTTAAAAAGTCCATCTGAACAACGACAGTGACCTTGAACCACTAGTGTCAGTGCTAAACCAAAAGCCAGCTAGATCTTAGGATGATTACAGGGTTGTTTTCAGATTACACGTACCGCGATGAAAGCCGCTCGCGATACTGAGGTTGACAGAATTATTGCATATTGGAGGAAGAATATTTCTATATTGATGAATCTGCACCCCTGATTTATCCCATTCAGGGAGTGCATTCTGAGGTGTAGCTTCCCGTCGCCTTCATGTAGTTCGCGACATTTCAGCGTAGATGATATACAAGGAATATAGGAAACGAAATAATAAATTAAATTAAACATAAGTGGCACCCATAGCCGCTCGCGTAGCGAGCACTACGGGTACGGGCAGAGCCCGGCCGCCGGAGGCAAAAGGCTTATTTCTTTTTGTCATCGCTCTGTTTACGCAATCCGAAGGGTCCTCTTCCAGTTGCCAATCTGCGGATAGTGGAAGTAGATCCAGAGGCAGAACCTTTTGAGGAGGATACGTTAGAGCCATGAGAGTAGTTACGATCAGAATTTCCACGGATTATGCCAGGTTTATACGCACCAGAAATTTTGCTGTTCAAACCAGCAGATTCATCTAAAACAGGACTTGTAATTCCGTGAGGTCTGAAGGATTTGGTTGAAGTTTGATTTCTTGCTGCTTGAAGTCGTTTTTGAACAGTGCGGAATTTGTCTAAAAGTTCAGTCCATTTAATATCATCCCGATAATTATGTTTGAGTGAGGCTTTACTTGGTACAGATGAACTGTTTGTAGTTCCAACTGATACAGTAGACAATGATCTGGGTTGTGGAATATGGACATACCCGATAGCCGAGACACTGTTAAGACGATTTTTAAGCGTATTGAATGCTGATGACTGTGGGAGGATCATTAGAATACCATAGAGAATTTTATATAAAAAAGGATACTTTTCAGGTTCTAGAAGTTGTAATCGTAATTGCGTGAAGATAGGACTTTCTAATAATTGAACTAATTTATCCATTTGGACTAATAGACCCACTGTAACTTCAAATTCAACAATAATTTGTAGTACTTGAAATGCATGTTCGTATGCCTGTGCCAGGAGACATAAGGATAAGGCTGCTGCCGAATTATGACACCAGGATTTGAAAAGAACTACAAAGAAGCTTGCTCCATCTCTGGTATCTAAGCTACGCAATCTAGTTCTTAGATCAGCAAGTTCGGGGGCAGTAATTAGATTGTTATTGAGGTTTAAAACCATTAAACTTGCAAATTCAACGTCATCATCTCGTTCGAGGATATCCGCCATGGTCCGGTAGATACGTTCAGGATTGAGACTGATGCATAATTGGCGAATAATCAATTTACCTCTTGATTCCAGCAACCTTCTATCAGTACTAAAGAGATTTAGCAGATTTACCATGAAGACAGCAAAATACTCATCGTTAGAATTGTATGATATCTGTGCTAAAAGTTGTAAATCTTTGGTGATGACTTGTTCAGAGGGATCCGATAATGTTTTTAAAAGCGCTGGGAAAGTTCCATCATTGATGGCTAATATTTGTCGTGGTACTTTACGATGTAGCATTATAAGCCAGTCAAGAGCGGCTACTCTTGTTTGTTCTTTTTCATTGAGGAAATGTAGAGTTAGAGCATTGACGGTAGCTGGATAATCAAGTTTACTATTAGTTGGATTTTCATAATCAAGTAATGCACCACCAGGGTCGTCAGGATTTTGAGGAAAATCTAAAATTAATTGTAACATTTTATCATTAACTCGTTCGGCAGCTTGACGAAGTGTATGACCATCACAGGCCATTGTTGGTAATAATACAGATAAAAATCTAGGTCCATAACCTAACATGCTATACGGGGATACTTCTAGGAGCGTCTCAATCCAAGACAGTACCATAATTTGAATATCCTCTTCAGAAGAATCAAGATGGGATATGAGAATTTCAATAATCTTAACATAATCAATGTAGACATCCTGACCGGGAATGTATAATCCTTCATCATCAACATCAGAATCTTCTTCATGATCTTCATCCTGATCGGGGGTGTTAAATTCATCAATCCGATTATTTGGTGAATAATTTTGAGGGGTATTTGCATCAGTTAGAGACGACTCAGGATTAATAGATTCAGATTGTGTTTGAAGTTCGCTGGAGGGGGCGAGGGGGAGGGAGGCATTTGATGGTAAACCTTCATCTGATGGATGCAGCTGAACAGATTGTTTCTGTGATTGTTTTTGTAGTGGTAAAGGTTGCGTCGGAAGTGGAGGCTGTGATTGAACACTCTTATTATCATCAACGCTCGAATCAATCACTTGATCTCCTCCTATACTTTCATCATTAGAAGGGGAATTACCAACACTAATCGAATTGCTACCTCTTCTTACATCCGGCAATTCCTTCATCGCCTTTCTCTTCTTCTCTCTCTCCAGAGCAAGAGCCTTTTTTATATTTGTAATTCTACGAATCTCTTGTAAAAATCCACTCAATGCACTATGAGTAGCCACGCGAACATCCTCACTCGGGTCGCTTAAAAATGAAATAAGGCCTCCTAAAAATGAAGGCAAGTAACTAATCAATTCTAAATCTGGAATTGAATCTAACAGCGTAATCCACGAAACAAGAAACATTCTTGCAAACGGATTAATCACATAAACTCGTTCCATTAAAACAGGAATGAATTTCGCCAACGAAAAAGTAGTTTCACTTTGAACTGGCTCTTGTAACAGACTCGGTTTATTAGGATCTTCATTTTCAATCTCCAAAGAAGATATTGGCATTGGTGGTGAACTCTTTGGTATAACTGACACATAAGTAGTTGCCTTTTCAGCAACAATATCCTTTATCAATCTATCCAATAAATCTGCACCATTTTTAACTGCCGGATCTGAATCACCTGCCAATCTACACAATGCATCAAAAATCTCATTAAAATAAAGTAATATCTCTCCCTTAGATACCTTTGCAATATTGTACATACTTTCACAAGCATAATACCTCACTCTAGCATCCTGATCACCGAAGCATGCCAATACCGGATGAATAATATCCTCCAGATATAAAGCCACTTCATTCTGACCTAATGCAATAGCAGCAGCAGCCAGACCAATCAATCCACCATTTCTACTATTAGGGCTATGGACAGCATAAGCAAAATTCCTACATAACTCATCAATGATAGCTTTTATCTTATCTCTATCTTCATCCTGAACACATTGCCTTATCACTTGTTCCAATTCCAATGCAGCAACTTTCCTTTTATCATATAATCGATCACTCAATCCTTTTTGAAGTTCTTTATCTACAATTACACTTCTGTTAGTGCTGTGCCTCCGGCGGCCGGGCGCTGCCCGGACCCGTTGCTCCGCTCCGCGGAGGACAATCACACAATTGGAAAGTATGAGTAAACCCACAAACCCACCTACCCATTTTTGAACAAGATGAGCTCTAATAGTTCAATAAATAATTCTGTAGGCAGTGTTTATGACCGTTGCAATCCAGGAACAGTATCTGTATCTGAGCCTCATATTTAGTAAGGCTCTCTCATCACGTGCTTCGAGATGAGTTAAAAACGCATGTTCCAACCAAATTGGCCGGGAAAAACTGGGCGTGATAATCGTCGGAGTCTCAGGGGTTCGTTATTCTCAAGCACAAATATTTTTTATTAAATTTATCACATTTTAATATTCACAACTGCCCCTTTTAATACAGAATTTTAAATGATAAACTATTTATGACATACCACGGCAGATAAACAAGATAGATATTTGTTGGTCTATATCAGTGACAGTATAACGAGTGTCAATATGAAAAGTCACACCGTAATGATGATAAAATCCATTGCTCTGTAAATATGAGACCAATTCTTGAGTTTTGTCCAAAGGGCACATTACTGGTATTCGGATTTTTCCCGAAAAATGTTTTCTCTGTACGTCAAAACAGTCTCTCAACGCAATTACCAACTGTTCATAGTGTGGAAAATAATCTGTCACCCTCATTATACCAAATTCAGGCCAACAATTTAGATAGTCATGATTACAATCCTGATCGCAATGGTCAGGCCTCTTAAAGGTTACTCTTTCGCTGGCTACCATCTTTGCGCGGTTCTTCTATGTAGTAATATATATTCAAGAAGAGGTATTTCTAGCAGAAAATCGGTTCACCTTAAACTGCTGACAATATAACAATAATCAACTTCAGTGGTTAATCTGATTCTAGGATCCTGATGTCTATTTATAACTGTAGCTCTCTATAAATACTTTTCAAGGCAGTCAGTAGAGGAAATGAGCCAATGATAAATATTCACCTTAAACTAAGATGCTAAAGTTACTATCCATAAATTATGTAGAGCTTTTGTTATGGTTACTTTTGCAGCTAGTTGGCATAATCATACTGTTGGCAAATCTGGAAGAACTGGGCGTGGTAATCGTCGGAATCTCAGGGGTTCGTTTTTCTCAAGCCCAAAATATTTTTTGCTATATTTATTACATTTTAATAGTCGCAACTGCCCCTTTTTAATACACTATTTTAAATGATAAACTATCTATGACATATCTTATCGCATATTATCAACACTCCTCATCGACATCCGAGAACCACAAGCCGTCAGGGGGGTTTCAGGGTCGGCAATCCCCTGCATACTAAACAAGCGCGTTCGCGGCAATTATCAACTATAGCTAGCGTATATCTATACACAGTCATTTACTCCAGTGTTGGGAAATGCCTGGAATCGAGTTTCCCCTGTTGGAGGTACTTTGACTAAACACCCACCCAACCTGTCGTCGCTCACTTGAGAGTAACACTCAATTGACGGCCCGGCATAATAATACTCACGTCACACGTATCAATCGCCTTAACACTAGGCACTGTCGTGAGAGAAATACAGTTTTGTGCCTGGTACCACAGATCTGAGATATGGGAGTTGTTCTCAGATCGACAGGTAAGCGGGAAGATAAGATAACGTGATGATGATAAGATAGGGACTAAGAGATTGCTTGACACAGACAGGCATTATCCTCCGCGCAGCGGAGCAACGGGTCTAGGCGGAGCCCAGCCGCCGGAGGCAAACAGGGGGGTGGTTGCATGCACTAGCGCGTTAAGATGCTGCAGAGGAGAGGACAAAGCAGGAGAGGATGTTCAATCAGTGAGAGCAATGTAGAAGAGAGGGAGGGAGGAAGGCGACCTTTAGCGCGGCAACAAATACGCGCTTTTTGATGCGTTGCTCAGCCTTGCCTGATTGCAGTAGATGGCATGTTACGTGTTTGAGCTAGGAGGAGGCATTCTACAGGTTGTTTTTAGAAATCTCAGTCTAATTTTTAACTTGACGTTTTTACTTCATCAACAGTCGATTGATTTGAATCGAATTTTTCTGGAATAAATTTGTTTGATTTATAAATTTTTAAATTATTATCATGAGTGGATTCGATTTTAATAAATCATTTCAATCACTTCAAGGAAGTGTATCAGGAATTAGTTCTTCTTTTACTCCTTTCGCTAAACGTACTACTCGTCTTATTCAAGAAAGACTTGGAAATGCTGAAGATAAAACTGAACTTCCTGAAGAATATCTGGAACTTGAACGTCGTATTGATGCATTGAAATTGGTACATCAAAAATTGTTATCAGTAACTTCTCAATATGAAAATGAAGGTTATGATTATCCTCCTAATCTTCGTGAATCATTTGTTGATTTATCTCGTACTATTTCTGAAAAAGTTACAACTTTATCTCATGCTCAATCTGCTCAAGAAGCTCAAACTATTTTGACTAGTCCTGGTACTCAAAAGGAACCAAAGACTCTTAATCATGCCCTTGGTAGAGCTGCTTTAGCAGGTGCTGAAGGGTTGTCTTCATCTTCTGAATCCCAACCTCTTGCTACTGCTCTTCAAAAATATGCAGTTGCTGAAGAGAAACTTGGTGAAGCTCGTTTGGGTCAAGATCAATTAATTGTCACTAGATTCAACGCTGCTTTTACAACTACTCTTAATACTTCAATTCAATTTGCTACAAAAGCTAGAAGAAATGTTTTAAATGCTCGTTTAACTTTGGATTCTGCAAAGGCTAGTGCTAAAGTCGCTAAACCTGAAAGACAAGCAGCTGCTCAAATCGAAGTCGAACATGCTGAAGATGAATTTGTTGCTGCAACTGAAGAAGCTGTTAGTGTTATGAAGAATGTTCTCGATACTCCTGAACCTCTTAGAAATTTATTGGAATTGATCACTGCTCAGTTGGCTTTCCATAAAGCTGCTTCTGAAATCCTTGGTGATCTTCTCCCTGAAATCGAATCCTTACAAACTGAACAAGAATCAACTTATCGTAAGAGTCGTGAAACTTCATAAATTTCAACGCTTTTATTCCTTTCCTCGTTCCGTAATTATTTTATTATTATTATATACAACTGTTGATTTTCTGCCTCCGGCGGCTGGGCTCCGCCCAGACCCGTTGCTCCGCTCCGCGGGAGGCTTACTCTTCATCATCTATCTTCCACTCGCTGGCAATATCCCATCTACTGCCAGGCGCACTTTTGCTTACGTATTTGACAAATCGTAACAGGCCTTGATCACGAACAATAAGATGGAATGCATTCCAATTCGGCTGATTAGTAAAGAGCACTGAATCGTCCTCATCCTTATCCTTACTGCTTCCACGATAGACTGCTGGATCATCTTCCTCCGTCTCATCAACTGACATACACAAGTCATAACCTCCTAACTCACCATCCGCCCATCCTTCTGAAGGTGTTAATGAAAGAGTAGCTTCTAAGACTGCATCTTCTGATTCATGCGAAGTGGCTAAAGTGAAGTCATAACCTGGTCTGAATCTTCGCCCAATTGCATAACTCTCAGTCGGAGTAAGTGATGAAATTGCTTTAAGCCATTTGCGGAACGAAGGATGTTTGAAAACTTCACATAATTCAGCCAGGGACACATGTGCTGCTAACGACTCACTGCAAGCCACTTTGCTATCTTCCTCATTTAAATAAAGATACCTTTGCTTGTGAGGAGGACGTGCTAATTTCCAAGGCGCCTTGATCTCAGAAGAATGCTTGGGCATATCTGCCGATAAATCATCAATATCAATGTTAGATTTAACTAGCTTAGCATATTCAGGCTTCAGGAATCCTTCAATATAAATCATCGAATTTTCACAGAAATTATCGTTGTATTTCGAAATAGTTTCGGAATTTAAATGCTCAGAATTTAAATACTTTCCAAGGTATTCCTTGTCCTCATCTGTCAGATCCAGATCATCAGAATCAGATTCATATTTTTTAAATTCTCTCTTAGGAAAGTCATGCTCTAATAGTTCTACGCTTTGTAATTGTCTGAGTGAACTTCTGGCCTCGGTTTCCTCTTGTTCACCTTCAATAAACCCTTCCTCGCCCCTCTGAGGGATATGGAACCATCCTGAAATAGATAATCGAGGCTTATCAAAAGAGACCTCTTCAACATCATGGAAACTGAGACCAGGTTGAACTGTAAAAAAAGATAACTGATTCCAAGCCGGCGGTACACTAACTGTCCAGTCAGCATCCGGGATATTTGGGATCACCGTAGGATACAAGCGCAAAGCACCACCCCATTTAGCCTTCCAAGGCTTATCAGGATCAGTCAGGTATAGAATATAAGATATTCTACGAGATCCAATTACATCATCATGGTTTAGTAAATGGCATCCTTTGTCATATAAATTGATACTCATGTCTTGTTTGGAACCGGACAATGGACCGGATTGAGCAACATAACTAAGATATTCCCTAAATTCCTTTGAATAAAGAGCTTCTCTGAGTTTTGCTAAGGAGGAGAGTTTGGACAACTCCTCTTCATCAAGACCGGATAAATTAGCTAAATCACCAGTCTGATTTACTTTGTAAATATCAGTCTCCTTTCTGGTGAAATGCAATTCGTTAAGAATCTCATTTCGCACGCTTCTTAGGAGATCATCATCAACCAAAGGCTTAATAACTCCGTATTTATATGGACCGGAAGCTTCTATTGAACTTTTAAGAGCATCTTTAGCTTCAGCGTCTTGTAGAAGATTTGAAGCAAATGCGGTAGAAATGCCGGCAGATGAGCCCTCAGACTTCAATTTTTTGATGGATTCAGGTGAAAGAGGGTTGTCTTCGGCTGCCCTTTTTGTTTTAGCAATCATTTTACAGTTAGAAGATTGTGATTACGAGATGACCGGAGTTCTGGATCATGGAAGTCGAAGCGTTCTCGAATTTTTCAGTGGCATGACTTTAGGTGCGGCGGTATGCAAGATAAAAAGTTAAGGTGCATCAGAGATGAGGACCCTTGATAAGGAAGTTGTAGTAGAATAATATTTTATATTTCATGAGAGACAAATAAATAAAATAACATGTTTGGAGCCAATCTGACTCGAGCAAAGCGAGAGAAGCTACGGGTCCGGGCAGAGCCCGGCCGCCGGAGGCAAGATGTGGTTCTGGTGAGATTAAGCACCAGAACTGCCATAAAGATCAGCCCAATCTTCAAAAGCTTTGAGACCTTCTTTAGACACACTTGGTCGAATTGTACCAAGACTCGACACGAAATCTTCAATACCCATGGGGCGAATCTGATCACGAGGAGTAGTAAGAAGGGCTTCCCCAAGGGATCGCAGAGGGCCCATAGCAGCATCCTTTGCAAGTGCAGTCATGTCGGACCCACTGAACCCGTCAGTGAGGTCGACTAATTTTTGGAAATCAGTCTCGGTAAGAGCATGCTTTTGATTACTGAGGAGTTTTTGAAGGTGTGCAGCCCGAGTTTCTCGTTCAGGGAGGGGGATATATTGACGACGAACAAATCGACGACGAGCTGCTTCATCAATACCCCAAGGGAGATTTGTGGCTGCCAAAACAAGGACACGTTCCAGATCATCACCATTATCTCTTCCAGCAGCAGCATGTTGAAGATCACTCCATTGAACAAGGAATTCATTTTTAATACGTCTAGATGCTTCATGTTCTCCATTTTCACTACGAGTGGAAAGGAGAGAATCGATCTCATCGACGAATATTATTGAAGGAGCAAATGCCTTTGCCATTTGGAAAAGTGCACGTACTAGTTTTTCAGATTCGCCAAGGAATTTCGAGGTTAATGAAGACGCAGATATGGAAAAGAATGTCGATTTAGATTCAGTTGCTACAGCTCTTGCAAGCATTGTTTTACCAGTACCTGGAGGTCCAAATAGAAGCATACCACGAGCAGGTTCTCGCAGACCAGAGAAAAGGTCAGGACGAAGGAACGGGTAGACTACTGCTTCTTTGAGTGATGCTTTAGCTTGTTCAAGGCCAGCAATATCTTCCCAATGAACTTCATCACCTTTAAGAACAATTTCGTTTAGAATTTGACTTGCAGCGTTTTCATCAATTCCTCGAATAGTTTTAACTTTTTCTTTAGCAATTCTTTCCCATTCTTCGTCAGCTGATTCTGGTTTTTCTGTGGTTGTGGTAGTAGTTGTCGTGGTAGTGGATGATTTTGGTTTTGGGCCTGTTTTTGGTTTTGGACCGGGTTTAGGGGTAGGTTTAGTGGCAGTTGAGGAAAGAGTATTGGACGCCATAGATCGCTTGAGAGCTGCCTGTTGAGGTGTCACTTTAGTAGTTGTTGTGGTCGTGGTAATATTGCTTGTAGGTTTATTAGCTGGTGCTGGTGATGATCGACGGCTTTGTGTTGCTGGCTTTTGAAGGGCAGGAGATTGACGACGAACTATGGTAGTAGGAATTGCAGGAGATTGGCGACGAGGTATAGTAGCTGTAGTAGGTGGAGTTGGTTGAGTACGAGATGCTGGTAAAGGAGGAGTACCTGGTTTATTGGTAATCTTTAAAGAGCTGATGTTAATTTTTTGAACAGCAGGTTGTGATTTGCTACGAATCGGTTGAATTACTTCAGTAGATAAATCTATTAATGGAGGAGACTCGTCGATAAGTGATGGTTGAGATTTGGGAATTGCAGAGGTAGATGATCTGGTAGCATTTGGTCTGCTTGCAACTGGTCTTACAACGGTAGTTGTTATAGTGTTACTACTACTATATGATTTAGCATGTCCATTTGAAGAAGACCGTGGTTGAGCTTGGGATGTCTTTTGGGCCTGGCCAGGTTTCGTGTCAGCACTCCATGCTAATGTAGCCGCAGCAGATGCAGAAGAGGTATTACCTCTCGGGTAAACGATCCTACCTGATCTGCCAGATGTTCGTAACGTCTTCATCATTGACTTAGGTTGGGCTGGCGGTAAATCAGTAACAGATTTTGATCTTAAAGTTGGAGTTGGAGGAATGGGTACTAGAGTGGAAGATGAGGAGGTAGGTGTTCGATGGCTTGGAGGTTGTGGTGGAACAGATGGAGGAAGAGGTGGTGGTGGCGGAGCAGTTTGTGGAGGTAGTGTATATTGTGAAGATAACACTTGTGGAGGGGTTGCAGAATGCGATTGAGATCTCTTGTGATTATACATTGTAGGATAAGATACAGGTTGATGCTGAAGAAGTAGAGGGTCGCTTTTTGAAGGTAAGTTCTTACGAGGGACATTCAATAAAGAAGGCCTCCCGTATGAAGAAAGATCAGATTGAGATATTTTGCTAGTCGAATTGTAACTTGAAGTTGAAGGATTATTCAAAGTTGAACTTGATGTGGAATATGCGTTCATATAAGGGCTGGTTGGAGGATAACGTCTTGATTCAAGAAAACTTATACGATCATGACACTGTCTTTCGATATCAAGAATTGAAGACATAAGACCTTGTTCAGTAGTAGATTTTGGAGGACGGCCTATGAAATTACTCATATTCATAGAAATAGAATTGAGAGTAGAATTCCAAGATTCAAGAGCTGCTTCTCGATCGTTTTCTGTTTCCAAAATTATTGCTTGTAAAGAAGACTGATAAGCATCATCGTAAGTTTTCTGCAAAGCAGCTTGAGTCTTATCTCTACGGATAAGGTTCATTGGAGTGGAAGTACTTAAGAGTAAGTACTAGTTAGGGAAGGATGATTGACCAAACGATAGACCAATAGTTGGATAGGGCAGAAAAATGAAACAAGAATTTCAAGGAAATACTGAATGACAAGAGGAGAATTATGTCACAACGAAGGACTGTAGCGTAAGATTTAGATCAACTAAACGTGAAGTTGCTTTCTTACTCGAATATGCACAGACTGGAAGAGGTAGATGAAGGAGGAAAGCAATTAACCAAAAAAATGGTTAGAGTCGGGTAAGTGAGAAGAGATGAGAAGTTGAAAATATTTCAAACTTCTTTTAAGAGTTACACTGGTAGTTGTGTGATAAGCAATTAATGGGTTTGTTGTTGTGTAGTGTAACAGATGTAGATATAACAGAGATATTTTGTGTTGATATATGGCTTTATTCGAGGCGTTATCTGTGGTGATGGGACAAAGCAGTATGCAGGGGAGAAGGGTGGATATGAGGATATGGATGGTGGATAAGGGGATAAGTTGGGGCAGTGAGGAGGAAGGGAAGGGGAGGGAAGGGGGGAACGAGAAGGAGAAGGAGAAGGAGGCATTGAGGGAATGATTGGGTGATTGGAGGAGTGGAAGCAAAAACTCCGCATAGGGGAACAACTGGTCAGGGCGGAGCCCAGCCGCCGAGGGCAGACAGGAGAAGAGTCACGTGAGGAATAGGTTACCCGGATTAGTGGTGATGAGATGATGAGTTGAAGAGGAAAGTAAATCAGTGAGAAGAAATTTGAATAAAAAAGTAAGAGAGAGGAGTAATAGTAGTAATACTTTTATTAAAGTATTAGGAGAGAAAGAAATTTAAAGCATGAGAGCAGCATTTAGGAGCGTAGCGAATGTGAATCGTGGGATGGTGGTTAGAATGGGTGGTAGTGGTAGTGGTAGAGGTGGAAGTGGTGTTAGTGGGATGATGTTGAAGAGATATCAGCGAGAAATGGGAATGAGATTGTATTCTAGCGAGAGTAAGAAAAAACCAGAGCCGGTATCGTCGTTATTGACAGAAGATATTTTGGAAAAAGCTGGAATTGATACGAGTTCATTGAAAAAGGATAAATCTAGTGAAGAAGCGGATGTGGAAGCTGGTGAAAGTAAAGCTAGTAGTAAAGCGAGCAAAAGTGCTAGCAAAAATGCCAGCAAAAGTGCCAGTGAAAATGCTAGTGAATCCGCTAGTGATTCAGCTAGTGAATCAGCTGGAGCTACCGAAGATCAAAAACAAAGATGGAAAGGAACTGCAAAAAAATCAAGTTCTAAATCTTCTACTGATTTAAGAAGAGAAAAAAGAAGTAATCTCTTTTATGCTGCTTTATTAGGTATGGCCATTGGTGGTGGTGCTTATTTGGCTAGAGATTGGGAAGAAGATGAACAAACTGCACATCCTACAATTCCTAGTGGATATTCCCCTACAGCAGGATTTTCCCGTGCAAAGGCTCGTTTAGGTGATATTTTCAATTACTTTAATGAACCAATTTTTGAAAAACTTTTACCTGATCCATTACCAGAACCTTATGGACGTCCTTTAACTTTGGTTTTATCATTAGATGATTTATTAATCCATTCTGAATGGACTCGTGAACATGGTTGGAGAACTGCTAAACGTCCTGGTATTGATTATTTCCTTGGTTATCTTGCTCAATATTATGAAATTGTTATTTTCTCCTCTAAATATCAAGTTTATTCAGAAAAAGTAGTTGCAGCTCTTGATCCTTATAGATCATCAGTTTCTTATGCTCTTTTCCGTGAAGCTACTCGTTATCGTGATGGTAAAGTAATAAAAGATCTTGAAAACTTGAATCGTGATTTAGGTAAAGTCATTCTAATTGATACTGATGCTGATTCTTATTCTATGCAACCAGAAAATGCTATTCCAATGGCTCCTTGGACTGGTAAACCTGGTGATGATGAACTTGTCAAACTTATCCCATTCCTTGAATGGATTGCCACTCAACCAATTAAAGATGTTCGTCCTATTCTTAAATCATTCTCTGGTACTAATATGGCTGATGAGTATGCTCGTAGAGAAGCAATTGCTCGTAAGAAATTCGAACAAGATTTTTATAATCAAAATCAGACTGCCAATTGGGCATCCACCTTCCTTGGAATTAAACCCCCAGCCCCACCCAAACCAATGATGCCTCAAGATTACATTCGTCAAGAAGGTCAAAAAGGTTATGAAGCCTTTCAAAAATATCTTCAAGAAAATGGTGAAAAAATGCTTGCTGAAGAAAAACAACGTGAAAAGGAAATCCTCAACGATCAAAAATTCACTCTTAATAAATTTGTAACTGAAGGACTTCCTAATCCTGAAGAAATCGCTGCCATCCAAAAACAGAAAGAATTAGAGGCTCAGAAAGTTGAAATGGCAGTTGCTCAAGTTCAAGCTGACAAATAAAATCTCTTCTCATCTACATAATAATAATCTTTGTATATAGAAAATCCATATATCTCTAGCTCCTATACCTCTCCCTTTGGCTGCTGGGCTCCGCCCTGACCTGGTTGCTCCGCTCCGCGGAGATTGGTTCACCCCCTGCGTCGCACGGCTGGAATATTTTCCAGCAACATCACATCACTATTATTCTTGCCTGTCATCTAACCTTATTACCATCACCACCTACATCCCACAACCACCTTTAAATCCAATATCTACCATTACATAACTCCAAAATGGCTATTCCTACTTCACTTCCTGTACCAGCCATTGTTGAGCCGTACACTCACCGAGGATACCCTCCTCCTGCATTAACATCCGGGTTGACTGTCTTTCTGGTGTTTATTTTTGCAATTTGCAACATTATCCCCAGTTTCGAAAAGGCCCTTATCCTCAAATCATCAGCTATTACCAGCTTTGAATGTAAGCAGATGGTGCACGCAGTTTGCACACGTAGATCGCGTACTTTCGTTATTCTATTTCCTCATACTAACGATTTTCCTAGTAAATAGATTATCATTTTATCCATTGATCCACCTAGGCATATTTCACCTGATTTTCAATCTTTTCGCTCTGATCCCACTTCTGCGAAAGTTTGAGTTGGTCAACGGAACAGTGCGTACTGGTATTGTCCTCAATAGTAAGTTGCTATGGTCCTTTTCATCCTCCAACGGCTGGCCTTGCTTGGTCCATTATTAACGTAAATTATAGTTCTTGCTGTTGTTCCGGGCGTTGTATATTGCCTACTCGGCTGGTTGTTCTTCCCAAATGCCGCTGTAGCCGGATCCAGTGGTTGGGTATTTTCATTCTTAGGTTACTTCTCGTATTACGATTATCGCCACAACCCAGTGTGGCAGATTACTGCTACTCAGTCCATTCCTACATGGGCCGTTCCTGTGATTCCTCTAGTTATAACGGCGGTGATTATGCCAGGATCTAGTTTCTTGGGACATTTGCTAGGTCTATTAGCTGGATGGGGTATGGCTCTAGGGTACCTTGATCCTCTTTTCGAGCCATCTACAAAGGTGGTTGAGTGGATTGAGACAAAAGTAGCACGGTTAATTGCCTTGATTCCTTCTCAATTTCATTTCATCCGTGAGGTTAATGCTAGAGAATCAAGATTACTTGCTCGATCCGAGCCATTACCAACGACCGAAACGTCGGGATTAGCCCCTGGTACTTCTCAGTTCGCTGGCCAAGGCCATGTGTTAGGCGAGTAGAATGATTGAACTAAAAACGAATCACAAGTTAGATAATACGTTACTGCATGGTATAGATGAGATAGATGTAGGTATATTTATATAGTTGAAATCAACTACGTTTCGCATTCTTGCCTCCTGCAGTCGGACTCTGCTCGGACCCGTTGATCCGCGATGCGGAGCGAGTATGGGATGAACAGAGGCTATGGAATCAGGATTCTCCGCGTAGCGGAGCAACGGGTCCGGGCAGAGCCCGGCCGCCGGAGGCAAGAATCAGGGGTAACAAGATTAGGGTCGGTTCAGCCGTACAGAATCCCTACTCGTAATTGGACTCAGTCAATGCATTGTGGACCCCTGGAGATGCCTTCTATGCCATCACCAGATTATTTGATTGGTAGACAAGCAAAAAGAGGACTTAAGTTATTATTATTTTGTGTATGAATTTTGCTTCCAGTGAAGAATGACTGAAAGTTCGATTTTGTAATTCGTTTGTGGGGTGACACAGAACCAGTAAGGCTTGATTTTTGACCAATCATCATTAAGTGATTTTATGTTGTGAGAATGAGATAATCTTGTGACTTTCCCTATATTTATATTGATTTTTTTGATTATAGCCCTCACGATGATGAATCCTAATCAGAATAAACCATCTGGCGACCATTACTCACATGTGAGCCAAGGTGCAGCCCCTCATGGACCAGGAAGTCTTGACCACCTTCAAAATAATCATAATAATAATCCCACAGTATACCAGAGACCTCATCAAATGCAGTATCACTCTAGTGGGTATCACCAGAGATTGCTGAGTGATGCTGGTGAAGATGGAGGTGGTAATGATCATGGTGCTACTTTCATTACTGATTATCGACAATTGCATCCTACTAGTTATGCTGACAAGTTTTTACCTCTAATCGAGACTGATGATGATCATGGAAATGGGAGTAATGGTGATGGTAATGGTGGTGTTCATGATAGTGGTTCAGATTCTCAAACCAATAACATAGTAGATGGCTTAGATAGCGTCGAGAGTGGACTTACAGGTGGTCTAAGGAGTGGCGATCATGGAAGTTCCGTCTCCGGGTCTAGAGCTGGTGGCGATTCCACGGTTATATCCACTTCCACCGCTTCCGCATCCATACCCATTTCAACAAATTCTACGACTTCTAATACAATTTCATCATCAACACCAAAGAAAAGCACCAAGAAAACAAATAAAAAAGTACATGACTTGACTCCTTCAACATCTGCTAATAATCCCAGAGATGCAACTGGAACCGCCTCCTACTCATCTGCACCCGTAAAACGTCAGAGAGTAAGTTGGAAATCAAAACAGGAAGAGGAATTGGTGCACATTGTCTACAGTAAACTTTCCCAATTTACTGAGGATATCTATCCACTATCAAAATTGTTTGACATTGTTCATGATCATTTGAAAAATGCCAACCCACCAATAACGAGCATTCCTGAAAATGAAAACGGGACTGTTTTGAGTTGTGAGCAGCTCCGAAAAAAATTAATGCCCCTGTTAGAAAAGAATAAGACAAAAGATATCAGTAATGATCGTTCTAGAGGAGAAATGGGCCAGGAATTAACAATAATCTCTACAACAATAGACAGACAACTTGAGAAATTAAAAAACAAGAAAGGGGAAAAAAGTTCTGATAGTTCAACAGCTCTATTGTCTAGTAGCGGTAACGGGAGTGGTGCGGGAAGTGATCCTCTAAGTATAAGCACAGGTGGATCCGCAAATGAAAGTGGGTCTCGTCCAGGAAAACGCAAAGAACGCTCAGGTGAAAGTTCATCTACTTTGCGGAAACGACCATCTAATAAAAGTACAACTTCTACGTCATTACCTCCTGTTAATTCTGTCAATCCACAAAACATTTCTATTTTGAATCGTACGGTGTCAGGACCTGCCTCAGTTGAAGAACCAACCGACTTTGATACTGATCTGCTAACTCGTTACGGCCATATTCTTGACCAACCATCTTCATCCACTCCTATTGATGATAACAATATAACTAGTAAAGACCTTATCTGGTTTCTACGGTATATGGCTGAGGAAAAGCGAGAGGAAAGGAAATTGCGAGCTGAAGAACTACGAATTCGAGAAGAACAACAACGACGACTTGAGATCCGACATGCGGAAGAACACAAGCAATTGAATGATCAAATTGAGCTTTTCCGGGGTCTTGCCGAAAATATATTTAGTTTCATGAAATCCTTTACTGACTCTGTAAAACGAAAGTAACGATTATTATATTAATACAACTACAATTACAGCTGTGGACTACGACTAAACGATATTCAATTGCCGACGTACCATCGAGATAATTATGTTTTTCAATCCGACGAACTAAAAACTCCCTTCGAAATGGACCTTCCACTTGTCCTCGCAACCTATCATAGTCCTTAATTTTCTTTTTGTTATGTCTTTTAATTTAGCATCTCTCTTCCTATCCTTTTCCCCAGGTTCTGCCTCCGGCTACTTGCACATATTGCTCCTCATCGTCTCCCCGTCATATCACTATATAGAGTCAGAAAATCACCCTTCCTACCCCGATAAAGAAATATCTCTACTTCCTGGTAGGTGCGGCTGTATCATCGAGATTAAGTGAAATTTGAAAATTTCAGTAGAGATCAGGAACGAAATAATCTAGTATTCACATTCCTTATTTCACTTTCCACCATCATCATGGTTAGACAATCTTTTACTGGCCTGGTAATTTCCCAGGGGAAAATGAGTAAAACTATTAAAGTCCGTGTTAGAAAAGTCAAATTCAATAACGTCATTCATAAAGATATCATTGAATATAAAGACTTTATGGTTCATGACGAACTTAATAAATGTCAAGAAGGTGATGTAGTTCGAATCCAGTATGTTAGACCATTATCAGCCCATAAATCATTTGCTGTGGCAGAAATTATGAAATATAAAGGTACCGAATGGATGAAGTATCAAACTGAAGCTCCTCAAAAAGTCACACAACAGGAGTTAGAAAAAATCGAACAATATAAAAGTGAGCGCCAGGCTCGAGTTGAAGCCAAAGGTACAAGTACTATGGCTGAACAATTACGTAAGGTTGAAAAACTTTTCGCTGGTGATAAATCTCTCAAAGAAGAAGAGAAACCACATATTCAAGAATTGATGAATAAATATGGCATTACTTCATGGCCACCATCCCATGAAATTATACAATTAGATGCTGCAAAATTAAGGAAAGAACTGAATGATTTGCATATTGAAATTTCGGCGTCAAGTTATACATCCTATGTCAAAGACCTCTTAGCTAATCAACCAGAAGAAGCTGATAATATTCTCAATTCCCTTGGTCATGACACCACAACTATGAATTCAAGCATAAAGAAGAACATTCTTAAGAAGCATTTTGCCAGATCATTTAATTCCATTCCTATTCCACAGGTGTAGGAGTTATAATTCATTATTATTATCATGTAAATATAAACATTGTACATATTCCATATCTGTAAATTAGATATATAGCTTCGGGGCCAGGCTCTGCCGGGCTCATTTAAGCTCTGCTGATTACATTGAAGCTCTTCTCAGATTTTCACTCGGCTTTGGGCGGTGAAGTGATATTTGACGGAGCTGAAGGTTGATATCAATAGTACGGCTGGATGATGAATAAATTGATGTCTACTGAATCGTCAATCTTTACCAATCTTTACCATTCTAATGTTATATCATATCAGGTTCTTTAAAGTGCCTACGATATCGATCGATGCTTTTAAGAAGGGATATGAGCTGAATGCAGTGATTACCATAGCAAATGATTTGGGAGATTCATATTTTTTTGGAGATGTTGATCTGAAAGTAGATTTAGGTCCAGGGGTCGATACTACTGTTTTGCGATGGCGGTCTGGGGCTCGTAGTTGTAATTTGAACTTGAAATTGCCTAATCGAGTAGATAGATTGATGATGACCGTGATAGCAGATATAAGCTCAGTGAGAGATATTCTTGAGGAGAATCCTCAGTTTCTTCCGTTAAAGTCATCACAATTTGGAGTAACTGAACAATCCGATAAGGTGGCCATTCGTTATGATCTTTTGTTGCCCATTGATAATGGATCTGAGAAGCAGTCAACTACTGGAGGCAAAATAGGGGAGATACAAAGACCTCAACTGCTGATTGCTGAAGAAGCTGGTACTCATAATCTGGCTCGGCATGTTTGGGATGCAGGCCTCTCGACATGTCAATGGCTATTTGATGGGAGTCTTAGTACTCAAATGTCGAAGAAAGATCTTCTTGGGAACCCTGAGAGAATCCTTGAACTGGGTACGGGATGTGGGCTGGTAGGCTTGGCTCTTAGTAAGATGTTTGTGGACTCAACAATTGTATTGACGGATCTCGAGGATGCAAAAGAAATTTGTGAAAGGAACCTTGAATTGAACAATGATAGAGAAGAAGTTAAGGGAGGCAGAGGTGCGAAACGAAAGAGGGATGACCATACTTCACAAAAAGTCTTATTCAAAATATTTAATTGGGAGGATGAACTAGCGCCATCTTTTAAAGAAGGATATGGTTGGGATTTGGTAGTAGTAACAGATTGTACATATAATCCATCCTCCTACGATTCGTTATTAAAAGCCCTTGATAAAGTTACTTCTCGTGGTACGAGGATTTTGCTGGCACATAAGTACCGAGATTCTGATGAAGAGGAGTTCTTTGATCGACTTAAATTCGAGAAAGAACTAGATACTACGATTGAATATTATTCGCAATCTGTTAGATTATTAATAATGAAAGTAGAGTGAACTTGCGTGGTTGCTACTGCGCGAAGCGGAAGAACAGTTCTGGGCGTAGCCTGGACGCCGGAGGGAGAAGGATCGGCTGCCAATGAAGGGCCCAGCATTAATGTACGTTAATGTACAGCCGACAATTGTAATCAGTAGAGCAATCCGCACTAGATAACGCGCCTTATTTGCAGGTGGATTACTATACATTTGGCTCTTTTAATCTGACTCCGATACAGGGGAATTTAAGAGTCAGCCCTGTAGCATGAGTTCAATTCTAGTTATTGCTTAATAACCAAGAACCTATGATATGTATTTCTCATGAATTTATGCCATATTTTGGGTTGTTCACAGAATAAGTTCTTCGTTCAGCAGTAATATTTGATATGGAATGCTCCTCATAAATTAAGTAACAAAAATGCTTGTAAGAATAATCCAACCAACCTGTTAATGCATAATGTATACCCCTAACTGTTAGCGCTAATGGGAGAAAATAATGTTGGGGTGACTACTTTCAACATAGTTTATAAAATATAGATAGCTTTTTGATAAATTTTAAGCTTTTGTCAGCTATAATCACAATTGTTTTATGCATATCCTGCAGATAAGGCACCCGGTCTCGCATATTGTTCCCAAATTGTCATAAGCCTAGGTGATCCCTAAAAAATGATTTGAGAATCACAAATAACGCTGCTCGCAATTATAATAAATTAGCTAACGGAGAAATAAAAAAAAATTGTTTGCTTTCTTCGGCCATTACAGTTAAGGTGTTGAGCACCAATCAGAAAATAATATGACGTTACTGTCGATGAGGCTTGACTTATTAAGATGAAGCTGTAATGTAAAATGACGAGAAATTATGTCGTAGTCCTATTAATCATTGATCAAAATTGCAATCCTTCCACATCCCTACCTCCTAAGTTTGACTGTAAAAGAGTTCAGAATGTGAACTGGAAACGCTCCCGCGCTTTCCCTCGTAAATGCATGAGAGAAAGGCCAACGGTACTTGGCTGCATTTATAGCGCTTCAGAGTTAAAACCTTGAGCATAAACTAGTTTTGTTTTTGCTTGCCACCGGACTAGCATCTTATATCGTTTCCAGCCCCATCATTGACCCTTCTTTCTGACAACTAGAACACACAATTCTAGATTAAAAGAAAAGAAATATCAAACTCTTGATAGTCTATTAAGTCTTTCACAATGTCTTCAGATAGACATATGCTCAAATTCCTCTTGAGAGAATATCCTTTCGGCGAGGTTATTGATTCGACAAAGTCCACTCCTGAGGACTTAAAAAAGAGGCATATCGAAGGTTAGGAAGAAAGAAGTCACCTCCATTTAATATGATTTCATCAAAGGAGACTTCGAAGTCCTTGAGCAGCTAGCTAGGACAATTAAAAGAAATTCTTCAATAAACTAGAAGATCAACGTATATAGTTCCTATTGTTCAATGGAGACGGCTCCGTCTAAGATCTGTATCTAGAGATATCGGCCAACATATTAGAGTATCACTTCATCGAGTGGACCCCGACATTCTTTCTAGGTCAATCGGAGTTTCCACGATTTATCGCCAGTCACTTATGCCCGACGGCGGTATAATATCTAATGCTAGAACAAGAGTAGACGTGTTTGACAGGGTACCAAACCTCATTTGGGAGGTTTTGGCCGCTTAAAAATTAACATCGTTGACTGAAAAACTCTCCATCGACAACATGGAAGTCAAATTGACATCATCATTGCAATCGAAGTGGATTTCGGCCCTCGCACGCTCGCACGGATAACGTACGAAGAGCCCTATCAGCTTCCATTCTTGTTCAAATGGTTAAAAATGTCACTTCTACACTTTATTTGCTAAGTGATTTGGTTGTTGTGGGTGATAGATATTATTTGGGCAAACGACAAACAGTTTGCGTCAATGTCGAAAACGTAGGTGACATATCGTGCCTACCATCGATCCGGATGGCAGTTTAGTATCAGGACGAGCGGAGGGTAGTTATGGACGAGATTAACCTATGGAAGAGAGAAGAGATCGAATAAGAGCTCCACGTAACCTATTCTGGGGTCGCAGTACTGAGGAGACAACTCTGCTACTGACCAACCAGATTAGAGATATTTTTTTTGCCGCATTTCAAGCTCATGAGGTCGAAGTCAATCTTAATGAACTTCGGCGCGGATATCATTAGTATCTATTGATAATCTGTATTTACTTACTATTAGGAACTGATCAGAGCTTTCAAGTGATTTGGTCTTAGTTCTTGCGCATAATAACTCCTCTTTTTCTGGCATCAAGATTTTTCGATTGTTTACTGCCATACACAATCGTCATTTGTTCTCTATCAAGGTTTTTTTATCTTTATTTATTTGCTTGTATAATGATGTTTACAGTGTTTATTCATTTGCGGTAAAAGATAATTTTTTAAGTTTTATTTATTTTGTTAATATGGCTAGAATTTATTTACCTTATTGGTACCAGGGAAATCTAGCGACTTGGTTAATGTCTATCTAGAATTTTCATTTCAATTTATTGGATTAATTTTGACATAACGTAATATCTCGGTGATACCATATATCTTAGCTGCGGTATCACATATAAGGTGTCTTATCTATATCTGTTGACTGAGCACTATTGAGCATCATAAGACGTTCACTAGTGCTACCTATCATTTATTGCCCCTAATCTGTACCTATCAAATACGATGCACGGTACGGAGAAATACCTTAAGGGTCTTCACTAACGGGGAAAGATGTATAATAATACTATATTAGCACAAATTTAATCGATAATCAACTATTCAGAAAAAATAAAAAAAACCCCTTCGTATTCAATAATAACACCAGTTCCCAGAAAATCAGTGCTAAGGGAGGAAGAAGAAGAAAAGAGAAAAGCAGCGTAGAAGTGGCAGCCACGAGGGAACACTTGTATTTGTCAATATTGGTGCGAGCAGCCCCAGTATGCTTATATGCAGGGGGTAGGGCAAGGGCATTCATGCATATACGCTGCTCTAGCGAAAACACTCGGAGCTCGGAAAAACTCGTAGATAAGATAATTCACAGAAAAAAGAACTATTTTTGAGCAATTCAGAAGATTATATAAGTTAAGCCCAATTGTAAAATGTTAGCTGCAAAAGATAGACTTTAATCTAAACTTAACAGATACTCTAAATCATATTTAGTTCAACTTATATATCTTAATTTGGGGATTGACTACCATTTACTTATACGTGTGATGAATTGACAGACAGCTACTTCTAGATAGAATTCGGTTCGAATACCGAAAGGTAAACATATAGAGCTATTGGGATAGTATGGAATAGTATATTTTGTCATACTGAAACGTAGTATTAAGAAGCGGTTCGTCACAAGTATTTTAAGAACCTTGGACATGAAATGTGGACTTCTTTTGCTGGCATAACGCTAGTATCATCCTGAATAGCATACATTGGCTGTGAGCTCCAACATTCTATTTAAATTCTCAGGTTATTGCTTCATATACCATTGAGCCTCCCCAGGCTGAAATGTCTGAAACCTTTATCTATGAAATTTCTTTTAATGTCTCAAAGGATGTTTAGAATAAATCATCTGGAGTCGCCTCAAATACAATAACGACTCACACTAGGAATTCAGTCAAATATACTCATTGCTAGAGACCAAAAAAACAGTCAGTAGTTGATTCCATCAAACTAAGAAGGAGACGTAGCTAGTGAGTTTTACTCTAGTGAATTCACCCATCTGATATACTGTTATCGCTTCCTTCCGATGAGAGCGTACATCTACCACCCTAACCACTCTTGCTGCACTCGCAGTTGATTCTGTCGATCATATCGCAGATCACCAAAATTATGGGGTCGGTTTTGGACGGGCCCTGCCGATCACTAACGAAGTAGAACTTTCGAGGCTACCCTATTTCTATCTTCTTTTTTCTTCTTTTTGTTTCTTTTTTCTTCAATAAAGATTATTTGAGTTCGACTGGTTCGTGTTATTGCAAGACTAATTTACTTATTGGGATTCTGATACTACTTACACTGTCTGGGCTGCTATTATTCGGTTAACTAACTGACTGATAATTGCCAATCACTTATTCCTGTTTATCTGTTATTGTTCTTGTTTGTGAACCAACGAATAGGTCATATTTCTGTTTGAGCTTTGAGAAGATTTAGATAGGAAATCACTTTACAGTCAATTATGATATTCCAAATCTTACTCCTATTTGCGGGCCTCTTATTAAGGGGTGGAAATGAACAACCTTCCAACCACTCAAAGAAAGATTCCATCAAAGCCATTGGTCGATTTATTAAAAATATCTTTGTCTGTAATTCACCTCCACGTTTCAATCCATCAAATCATTCCTCCTTTGTAAGCACCCTTCGTTCTATGAAGAGAAAAGCTTTCAGAAAAGATAATTTCAATAACCATACTTCATTCGTAAACAATTGTCGTTCTCTGCGGAGAAAGGTATTCCGAAAACACAATTCCAATCCTTCTAATTCAACAAACGATTATTTAAGCTTTGACACCCTTTTTGACAAAGATTACAATGTGCCTTCTCCTTTACCCTTTATCAACTTTGATGGCATTTTGGACCAAGCTTTAAGTGCCCCTCCTCCTCACCCGTTTCTTGGATCAGTCAATGGTAAATCATACATTATTCCTGACTCTATTGTCAAAAAAGCAGTAAGAGAAGAGTGTGTAGACCCCCGCTTGAAACCAAGCCCCGGAGCTTCTACTCAGATAATTTATAACGACTGCGTCAACTTTATTGAAAAAAGGGAGAAACTGATCCAAGGGTTAAGGGATTTAGTATCTTGGGAAAAATCTGCATCTAAAGAGCAAAGCAAATTAAAACCTCAGCATTTCCTCAAATGCAGTCAAGATGCCTTAGAGCACAAATTAGAATTTGAGCCCTTCAATGTTGATACTTTTCAACGTATTCGAAGTATACTTTCGATTAAAGAGGAGGAGTTTAGAACAGCTTTTGACAGTGATTTGTTTTTTGACCCACAACATACGGCGTTTGACCCTGAGTTATCTAGAACAGGAAGATTCAGAATAGAATGCATCTCTACAGACGCTGCTTATTTGTTACATCGAAGAGCAAAGCAATTCAAATCTTATTTGAGATCCCACGAACAGTCCGAATTACAAAGATACATCGGATTGTATCGTGTGGGACCTAGTTTCTTTGCTATTGAAGATAAACAACATCCTAAGTCAGTTATTGGTCCTATACAGCATTGCATCTCTTTCAACTCTGAGCTCCAGCGTTTTCAACAGTGTGTGGATACAATGTCTGGCAAATGTAAGAAGAAAAATGTATTGCTTTCTGATGTAAACTTTCTGAAAACCGTTTGTGAAACGGAAAAAATACACGTATCAGTGGAAATTACGCAAAAGTAAGTAATCTCGGAGCAGGAATTTTTAGGTATTGCTTCTAACAATTCATAGAAACCAGTATGTTAAGATTAAAGAGTGGGTAAGGCCCCCCATGGGTTTTAAACTTGAGGAGCAAGAAGAGGACAAGTCAGAAAAGAGTTTAAAGCGAATTCGTCAAAAATTCAGACGAGTTCGTCGATTCTTTCAGCATTAAGAAAGGAAATGTTAGGCAAAAAACTTGATATAGAAAGAAATGAAGATAATTTGTGAAGCTTAAGCTCACCAAATTTCTGTTTGTTCTACTGTTCAATCCGGACATTTAGGCATGCCTCCAAGCTTATATTGTGTTACAGTTTACCACAAAATTAAGTATTTGAACTGATCAATGGTATATTATCTAGATGGTTTAGTGTGTCATACTTTACCATTCTATCAGCTATACTTCATATTCACAGGACGACTTTGCAAGCAAGATTAAGTATTTGAACTGATCGGTAGTATATTATCTAGATGGTTTAGTGTGTCATACTTTACCATTCTATCAGCTATACTTCACATTCACAGGACAACTTTGCAAGCAAGATTAAGTCTGAACTGATCGATAGTATATTATCTAGATGGTTTAGTGTGTCATACTTTACCACTCTATCAGCTATACTTCATATTCACAGGACGACTTTGCAAGCAAGATTAAGTATTTGAACTGATCGGTAGTATATTATCTAGATGGTTTAGTGTGTCATACTTTACCACTCTATCAGCTATACTTCATATTCACAGGACGACTTTGCAAGCAAGATTAAGTCTGAACTGATCGATCCTATGCTATTTCCATGGTTTATTGTATCACAGTTTACCGCGTTTCAGGTAACAATGTTCACACCACCTCCGGAGATAAATTTGAGTGCTTATGTCTTCTTTGGTAAAGATTGAAGGGAAATTGATTGGATTTGGTGTTCTTGTGTTATTTTATCTTCATTAATATTCTTTCTTTCTTGTCGGGTTATTTGCAAATTTCATTATCCTTGTTATTCTAATTCTAATCCCTTTTCTATTATGTTTATTCACTACTAATGTTTTTGTTTCTATTGATCCACTCTTATTATTATTAACTTGTAAATATTAATTATAATCATTTTTCACCCATTATACCCTAGTTTTTCACTTTTTTTGTTTGATAGGCAGATTGTCATCCAACGAATAAATAGTGAGCATCTCCTGAGCCAAGATGCGTGATTTGGAACTATACGATAAGAAATGCATTCACTTATTTGAAAGAGGATTCATTAGGGTTAAGAAAATAGCTCCGTTATTTGTAAATTTATAATGCACTCAAATATTAACTAATTACACATTAAAAAAAGAATAAGATATATACAATTCTGATCATAATTCGTCTCAGAATATGTACATACTGTTATCGCTTCTGTCAGTGTAGAAAGGATAAATAGCAAATAATTTATAGAAAAATTGAACCGTATTAATCTATTTTATACATTTGTCTACATTCGTGACTATTGATCGCTAATATTCCTTGATCTAATACAATCCAGGATTGCAGAAAATACCGACTGGCTAAACTGATTTATACTACGTAAGGGGTATCTAAGTTGATTGAAAACGTATCTTATTCTAAGCTATAGATTGTCGAGGGCGCCCTACATTGACAACTTGATGTTAAATTTCCTAGAATGAGAGTCCACTTTGAAATGCTGCAAAATCTTGTTCAAAATAGTTATTTTATCAAGGTAGCACTGAACTACCAATTTTACATTTCAAACCACGAGAAGAAGACCGAGGCTAATTTCAAACCAGCTATTTCTGGTCAAGATAGATAACATTAATGACAGGTATGTTACACATGTTCAATTGTCCAGAAGAATGGGCATAAAATTAGCCTATTTCCAGTGTCATATTAGGGCTACTCTGGATGTTATCGACATGCGTACTATTTACAAAGGATATAATAGCATATAAGATCAGGTATTTAACTTCATCGGAGTGACCAATAGATCTAGATGCAATACGGACTATGAGTATCAGCGAAACAAAATACAAGACATGAATTCGGCCAACATCGGCTTCACGTTATGAAGAGAAGTCGGTCAACACCGGCATCACACCCAAGTTAAAGCCGTGTACAGTCGTACGCGCCCAATGAAACAAGTACGTATATGTACTGCCGCTGAGTAGAAACATCATCTCTGACGGGGTCCTTGAATTCTTCTCTTCTCTATTTTTTGATACAAATGCATAATAATAATGGCGGCATTAAATCCGCATCATCAATCAATTGAAGACCCTTGGGGGAGTGGTGATGGTGGTGCTATTGCACAGAGTGAAATTGAATTTGGTGGACTCAATTCAAGCACTCCAAATAGTCCGGCTGTGAGTGAAGATATTATCGGGTTAGAAGATCCAGATGAAGTGATAAATGATGAATCAAAATCGGATGAGGAAAAATCTGATATACTTCAGAAGATGTTGTTTAGCGCTTCGAGTAATGGAGATATTGATAAAGTTCATAACTTGTTGGGTGGTGATAGCACAAAACGATTTATTGATGTTAATAGAAAGGATGAAAATGGAAGTACTGGTTTGATTTATTCGAGTTGTTTTGGTCATGATTTGGTGGTTGCTGAATTGCTTCGATTCGGTGCTTTGCCTGATGAACAGGATAAACATGAATGGACCGCTTTAATGTGGGCTATTAACAATCATCATACATCGATTGTTAGACAATTAGTTGAACATGGTGCTTCTGTTACATTGAAAACATCTACTGGAAGATCGGCTTTAAATTTTGTTACCCCTCATAGTGATATTTATAAATATTTAGAAGGAGGTGGGTATATGGGTAATAGTGGGAATGATGATGATTTTTACCATCAAGTGAAAGATCCAAATGAAGTTGAAGAGGAATTATCCAGGCAATTTATGATGCAAAGTGCTGCTTTAAATTTAAATGTTAATTTAGCTCATTTGAATATAAATGATCCGGATGATGATTTGTATTCGAAGGGCAATGGTGATGTCAACGAGAATGATGATGATTATCAATACTTTGTCTGGGAAAGGTGCTTACCAGATCAAATGTTTGTATTCAATATTTCTGATATCCCAAGAATTCTTAATATTGCTATTACTGATATTCAACCACAACGAAGTAGGAGTCAGAAACCTGTTCCTGCAAATATGATATTCTTATCTGCTCGATATGCCCATTATTTCTGTAATGAAGAAACTTTAGAGCATTTATTAGATCCAATGATTATGAGAATCCGTAATGTTATTAAAGAACATAGTCAGGATTTGGCATTTCTTGCTTTTTGGTTGTCAAATTGTTCACTTTTATTATACTATTTACGTAAAGATCCAGAGTTACATGCTGTTACCTCACAATTTCAAGAGAATTTGTCTGAATTGATATGCGATATTTATGTATTGATCACTCAGGATGTTGAATTAAGATTTGATAAAACTCTGGATGCAAGCGTTCTTGATCATGAAACGATTCCTGGATTAGATGCCATTGCTTATCAAAGTGATTGGAAAATTTTCAAATCCAAAGTTAAACCAATGACTCATAAAGAAGAAGTTGAACAGGTTACGAAACCTCCATCACCTAAACGTAAAGCTCAACCATCACCTCGTAATATAACTTCAATCTTAAGTTCGGTATTATTTGTTATGGATCTTTATGATGTTCATCCAATAATTACCCAACAAATTATATCTCAAATTCTGTATTGGTTGGGTGCGGTTTTATTCAATCGAATAATGTCAAATCGTAAATACCTAGCTAGAAGTAGAGCGATGCAGGTTCGTCTTAACGTATCAGCGGTAGAGGATTGGGCTCGAAGCAATAATCGACAACCAGAGCAAGTTGATGAGTTTGGTAACGCTACTGATAGTAATAACACTAGTATCGCTTATATGTCAATTGTTGATATTTGTCAAAAACACTTCAGTTCATTAGTACAAATTCTACAATGGTTACAATGTTTTACAGGATTTGGTGATGATTTTACAAATGTTGTTGCAACTCTCCAACAATTAACAGACTTGAATCCTCTTCAGTTGCTTCACGTTTCTAAAAAATATAGAGCTGAAGTAGGAGAAAAGGGATTATCAAAGGAGTATAAAGCATATCTTGGCCAATTGGCAGTTCATCATGAAAGGCAATATACACATCATGCTACAGTTGATAAACCAAAGATAAAGAGGAGCATTAGATCAGCACAGGATACCAATGGAAAGGATGTTACTGAGAAACCTGTTTCAGACCAACAAGCAGCGAGAAAAGCGACTGAAGTTGTATCTGAAGTGAAGAATGACGGTATATCTGACGTAAAGAAGCCTGAAGAAGTATCTGACGTATCTGACGAAAAGAAAGCAGGCCAAGATTCTCCTAAAAATGAAGCATCCAAAGAATTGCCCAAAGATGAAAGTGGAACTGTCAAAAAAGAGGAGAAAAAAGAACTACCTCTAGAGTCAACAGCTGCCTCATCTTCATCTCCAACAACTGCAACTGCACCAACCTCTAGTCTACATAACGCTTCCGACGAAGACCGTCAACGACAACCAGTCAAATCTACCGTTGCTGAACAATCCGACAGTGAAGACGAACAACCTGGCAAATTAGCAATCTATCTTGATGCTTCAGAAGTTCTCCCATTTGTCATTCCCACTCTCCGTGAAATGATTGTAACTTGGGGAGCCGGTCTTGGTGGTGTCAATAAACAACGAGCGAAAAAATACGAACCATCTCTCCCAACTGAAGTCCTAGATAAATTCGACATGAGTAAAGAAGCTGATGAAGAGGAAGAACAATCTAACGCTCGTATTGCTCCGTTTGATGCACAAAACACCACCATGTTCCAAACATTAGCAGTACCAGAACCCTCCGTTCACAGAGCATGGGGTGATGACCCTACCACAATCGACGATTTAGATGCCGGTTGGTAATAATTAATTTCTTATTATATCGTCCATCTAGTTTACCTCCGGCGGCTGGGCTCTGCCCGGACCCCCAGCTCCGCTCGGCGGAGTATCCAGACACATCAGCCAATTATGCAGATAAAGGACTGCACGCTTAACCACTTGCATGCCTAAGTCCTTTAATAGAATATTTTCCAAATTCACTTCACCACTTAACAAACAAGATAGGCAAGCTTAAACAATCAGTTCTGATATTCCACATATACCTACTCAGCTCGCACCGTCAAAATGTAAGTAAAGATAAATTATTTCGAATTAATTGGCTCATTGCGTGAATTTGTCTGACCGCGACTCTCTGTTCCATTGGGTCGGTGGGGTCGGTCCAACATAACCTTAACTAACTCAAGATTGTAGGTCTGAAGTTGACTATGCACCACCTTTTGCTCCATTCTTTGGCTTTGCAGGGTAAGTAATCGATAATAAAGAATTCTCATCAATTTGACTGGTACCTTCGCAGAGTTATCACTGAGTAAAAAGAGAATTACTCATAACTCCAATGACGAGCGTACCGAGAGCATTGTCTCTAACCTGATACTCTCTAGATGCGCAGCTGCTCTTATATTAAGTTCCGCTGGTGCTGCCATTGGTACTGCCAAAAGTGGAATCGGTATTGCCGGTATTGGTACTTTCAAGCCTGAGTTGATTATGAAATCGCTCATTCCCGTAATTATGTCCGGTATTTTGGCAGTTTACGGATTAGTAGTTGCAGTCCTCATTGCTGGATCACTATCTCCCGATGCTTCATATTCACTATTCAATGGGTTCATGCACTTAGCATGTGGTCTCTCTGTTGGATTCTCCGCTTTGGCTGCGGGATATGCCATTGGCATTGTTGGTGACGAAGGTGTTCGTCAGTTAATGTTACAACCCAGGCTTTTCGTTGGAATTGTTTTAATTCTTATCTTTGCTGAGGTTTTGGGTCTTTATGGCATGATTATTGCTTTAATTCTTAACACCAAGGGAAGTGGTTAAAGCTTTTTGTAGAATATATCTAAATATAAATTCAAATATTAGTACGGTCGGTAGCCAGAGTTAGAGAGGCAGTCGGTGACGCAACCTTCTCACATGCACTCTTCCTAAGAGCAAAATCGATACATATATATATTATTCATACAAAATTACAATTTTCTAAGAAGTGATGTCCATAGTATCACGAACAGAACCACTAGAAGCAGAATCAGCTGTAGGTGCAGGTAATGACGACTTGACCCCTCCCAAACTAGCTGCCCCCGAATCACTAACAAGATTGTCAGAATACTGTGATAAATATTGGACACTACGATTGGCATCCCAAAATAAAGAATAACTTCTCTTGACATCCTCAACATCAACAGTTTGAGACTTGCGCTTAACAGCAATGAGATTAGCAACCGTGATAAGATTAGCGGCATATCTTAAACTTGTCTCTTCACCAATCTTGGTAAGAATCGCAAGTGCATCTACTGAAAGTTCTACTTCTTCTTCTTGAGCTCGAATAGAAAGAATTTGCTTGATTTCGTCTGCATTATAATGAGTTGTGGAAATTATAATAACGCGGTCAAGTAAATCAACTGGTAATCCATGAGGTGACTTATAATTGGTACCACGAGTTCGAGATATTCCTCTGTTAGTGGCCATAATCACAATTGGCGATAAATCATCCTCAAGAGCTCTATTAATATAAGAAAAGCATTCAATGTCCAGCATATGGACTTCATCAATAAATAACACACCGGGAATAATCTCCGCTTTACCTTCTTCTTTCCATTCACTGACCTTAGTATTAATCTGATCTCGTACTTCACTACGGATTTCTCCTGTATCTCCGCTGAAAAGAGCCAAGAATCCTTGGGTCCTTGAATTAATAACATCAATTTCATGTAATGATACAGTGTGAACAACTTCCTTACGACGTTGTAATTCTCCCTCAGGACATTGAACAAACTTGGTATCGGCAGACATAGCATCATAATCGCGAGATCTCGTATAAGAACGTCCCAATTTACTAATCTTGCCAGATGCCTTATCAATAGAAATAACATCACCAGCAGTAACCTTCTCCTTCGATAATGAATCAATCATTTTAGTTCCTAATTCATAAACCGTCTCCATATCAGTAGTTTTTATTGTCAATTTACCTTGTTTATGACCACCAGCAATAGATCTATCCACTTGAATTTCAACAACTTCTCCCTCAATAAGTTCAGTCTCCTCCTTAATGCGAACACCAATTGATTTTCTGAATGCTTGAGTAAGTGCTTCAGTTTTAGATAAGTCTAGCGAGAAAATTTCTGAGCCAGCAACCGTCGTAAAAGGGACATCACTACCAAGACTTTGTGAAATACCCATGGCAATAGCTGTCTTACCAGTAGATGGAGGCCCAGCAACTAATACAGCTCTACCAGCAATTTTGCCTTCTTTAATCATTTGAAGTACAACTGCTGCTGCTTTACGAGCCTTTAATTGACCAACCATTCCCTGACTAGACACTCGAGGCTGTAATCCATCATTCTCCAACCCAAGACCCGTAATATGGGAATGGGCCGCAATGAGGTTAAGACCTCTTAACTCCTTTGCTTGCGCGATTGTGGAAATTGCCTACCATCATAACCGTTAGTATCAGTTTCTGCCTCCGGCGGCTGGGCTCTGCCCAGACCTGTAGCTCGCTCCGCTCGTCTCTCTCCATAGCAGATAGCTAAATTCACTACTCACCATTTTCTCTTCTCAATTCGAATTTCTAAAAGTTATCGAATGGTCTATCCTCGTCTCGTGAAAGATCTGGTCTTCTCTCAAGTTAAGAATATTTCAATCTGGAAATTCAAACAAACACCCTTACCCGTGCCATGTTAAATGCGGCGTGAGGCTTTCAATTAATTCCTTGTAAAAGAGTATATAAAGCTTCAACAATAGAGTTGGCAAATATAAGTAAAAGATTAGACTAGAAGACCAGTCGACAAGGATTTTCCTGCTGGTTAGTAGGTCTTAATCTTGTAAGCCGATTAATGATTTGAGCTGTATTCTCTGGCGTTAGAGTTGATGCGCATACCACTGGGCGTAGCGCTGCAAATATCGGATCAAGAAGTGCTCTATCTTTTAGGATAAATAATAAGCACAACTCTACCTTTATACTGGCCTAGTCCTTGCTTGTTCATCGGTGATCTGAATTCGAGAGCTCAGGGCGTGAGTCGCATCTATTAACTTTAAGAGGCAAGTTCAGGGGTCAACTCTTATAACATGGTACATACGATCTACATAATTCTTTATCGAGGTAGTTTCGACTGTCATTCATGGGAATTTGCAAGTTTGCACAAGTAGTTATTATGACCATCGCTCATTCTTCACATCTACTTAGTCGGAAGCGCTCTTATCTGCTTATATCCGTAACTCGGAAAGAAATAAATATATAATAATAATAAATACAAGACATCAATAGTAACTAAAAAGACGCCCCATCTATCACAAAAAGTCGTTGCTCATGGGCACGGATCCATGAAACAACTGCTCGTACACTTTGGGAAATGGCTTCCTTGGTTGTAGCACCAGTGACACAATAAATCTCAAAATATGGCGTTATCCACGCTAGTGCCGTTGTGTTTTGTTTTGTGACGTAGAATATTTTAGAATGACCACCATTTCGTGAGTGGACAGTTGAATGAAGTTCATGGTAGAGATTCATGAGTTTGTAACGTGCTTGTGGCTCATAATAGTGAAGCTGCAATGAGGGCATCACAAATTGAACATAGTTTTTGGATTTATACAGGAAATGTCTGATAAGTGGTGCGGGAATATCCATTGGTTTGAATCGACCTCTTCGTAAAGAATCCTGTATCGGAGATATTAATGACTGCTTATTGAGTTGATTAACGATTTCATTGCGCGCCGTTTGGACTTCAAAAAAGGCATTTTTATCAGGAGAAATCAGGATAAGGGCTGTATTGTCAATGAAAAAGTTGATATATGCATGGAGGAAACCGGTAGAATTAAATTTTGGCAGACAAATGGGCACCCAATGTTCACCTCCATCTTTAAAAGAGCTGGTATTGAAAAGCATAGAGAATAGGAGATACAAATCGGGAGGGTGAAGGCTATGACGTCTCGGTCGTATCACAGATACAAGCCTTGCATCAGCAACAATCATTCCATAGAGGAGATTGGGAGTCCGGCAATCTATTAGAATGTTATTGATTTTGTCGCGAATAGTTTTACGGAGCTTAAGGCATTCAAGAGCACCAAGTAGGATTGCGGGGGAACCTTCACTCATTTCTTTAGTAAGAGCATTTAGAAAAACTTCTGTTCCGCCCAATAGTTGACGCAAATCAAAATTATGTCGAGTTTGAAATACTTTTGTAATTTGTGATTTCGTTAGGGTTGATAATACTTGAGCATAGAGAAAATCCAATTGTGATCTCAACTGAGCTTCTGATTGACCAAGTTTATCAACAGCAACTAGAATTAGTGGATCTTCAAGTGAAAAGACAAATGTCGTTTTACCGGCGGTGAAGGATTTTAGATATTGCCGAGATTGTCCATTATCTTGAGTAGGACCAGAATCAAAATAGGAAACAATGGTTTGAAGAATACCCGCATATCCAGATACAAGTTCATCAGTACCGTATCTAGAGTAGATATATTTTCCTGCTGTGGAAAGGATAAAGTACTGCTTATCTCTAGCTAGAAAATGTTCTGCTGATGAGTTATCAGTGATGACGCTTTGATCATCTAATATGGTACTTATTGGGTAGGACACTAAATCAGAGATAGTAGAATCAACGTCAACTGACGAAGAGTCGACCGCTATACCACCGTTGGTACTATCACCAGGTGATAAGCTATTACCACTGGGCCCGATAACTGAGGAAGTTGCAGATCCGGTTTGAGATACACTATTATTTAATACCTCAGAGAGCATTTTAGTAATATCAGATGTACTTGTAGATTGTTGGATAATAGATGCAGACTCATCATCGGGAGTGGAAATAGATGAGTCTGCCAGTGATAAAGCAATAGTAGGTGGAGCCTGTAATTCGCCGGCATATTCAGGCTCTTGGCCACTTTCAGCACTAGTAGTAGTAGCAGCAATTTCGTTTAGAAATAATTTTTGGCCTGGGATATACTGTTCGTCGACAGATAGTATGGGTAAGTTGTCAGTGGAGGAGGAGATACTGGATGGACTGTAGCCATTTTCTTGATCGTCACATTCATCAATACGAACGCTGTCATTCGCGCCACCAGCTTGTGGCTTTGAACTTGAACTTGAACCTGAAGCTTCACTCTGGCCAATACTTGTCTGCGTGTTTGGAATTGATGATGAGATGGAAACAATCGAGGAAGTTCCATCATCTTTGATTGGCTCAGGACTGATGATAGACAATTCGTCATCTGAAGGTTGGTAGGGAAATTTTACCATTATACGCTATCAATCACTTCTAATCGCTGGAGAAGAGGATGTGACGAGGTTAGTTTGATTAGATACCCACAGTCATAATAGCAGGCTAAGGTAGGATCTTATTTAATCTTTGATCTAAATATCAACAGTAGCGAGTGAGGACGTTAAGTATTAATGGCGATGAGCGCGGAGGCGGGTGTGCGGCTGTTGTCAGTCAGACCCTGATGATCAATCAGGGGTCAAGATCACAATCGAGCTATGAGCGAGCTATGAGCATGATCAAAGCCAGGCTGAATCGACAGAAGAAGAATGATAAACGCAGATAAGAAAATGTAATTATGTAAATAAACAAGGAATTAACAAAAACTAACAAAAAATATACAAAACAAAAATGGAAGTAGATTCGTTACAAAGCTTATTTTTTCCGCGTCGTAGGACTTTGTTTCATCGCAGGTGAAACAGATTCAGTTTTAACTGCACTTGGCCTTCGCCTTTTTGCAGCTCGTGGACTAGCGGTAGCACGATTTTGAGGGTTTTTAGCTGCAAGTGTTGGTGTTGCATTCGGAGCGGACGTATGGCCTGGTATAGGAGTTCCAGGCGGTACAAAACTATGCGGAGAATTAGTACCTGGCGGGGCGCCCATATCACCATTATTTGGAATCATTACTGGGCCATTAAACGGGAGTTTACCATTAACAATGTTTTGAGATTGACCTTGAGATTGACTTTGTGCTTGTGCTTGTGCTTGTGCTTGTGCTTGTGCCTGAGCTTGTTGAACTTGGACAGCATGTGCTTGTTGAGCTTGGACTTGTGCTTGAGCTTGTAACTGAGCCTGCTGAGCCTGCTGAACCCGCGCCTGAGCTTGGGCTTGGACTTGAGCCGCTGGATTAATTCCACCAAGATCTCGGTTCTGTAACGCTCTAGCCAATGCTTCAAGTGCTTTCAATGGTCCTCCTGCTTGAGGTTGTGTAGAGAAACTCATTAAATCTCGCATGTGCGAAATTGTCTCTGAAACCTCTAAGAATCTTACAACAGAACTGGTGACACCAAACGGAGTGACCTTAGAAGGGGCTAATTTGACAAACCTAGCATCTCCTGTATTGCCACTGGGACCAGGGTTTGCAAATGAAGTTAGCAAAGCTTGTCGGTTTATAAACTCCGAATGTTCAAGATTTTGCTGCTCTAGCCATTCAATCTTAAGAGCTGGATTTAAAAGTATCCTCGTAGGACATCTACAGTTCACTAAAGTACCATCTAAGAACCAATAACTAATGGAGCATCTAGAACAATCAACAAAATGATCACTATTACTACTGAAATACTCTCGAGGATTTTCCAAGTTCATCTGGATACGGCGAACTCCAGATTGAATGAATGTATGAAAAAATCGAGGGATTATTTGATAAGGAACGTCAAAATGTTTTGTTTCCTTTCCAGTACTGAGGGATAACTTTAACATTGCATTTTCAGAGAAGAATTCTGCCACTAGTCGTCTCCAGAAATCTATATCATGAGTTTGATCCCCAACAGAACCCACTAATTCTGCAAAATGGAGAAGACGGATAACCGCGCTACCAGCAACTGGTTTAGCCACTGCATTAGCAGCAGCAGAAGCAGCTGCCAAAGAGGCATTCCAGTCTGCTACTGAAATACCTGGAGGGATTCCACCAGAGGTGGTTTGTATTGGTTGTTCGAGGGGAATATTTTGATTTTGTTGATGCTGTTGTTGATGCTGTTGTGGCTGTGGTTGTGGTTGCGATTGTGATTGTTGCTGTGGTTGCGATTGTGGTTGTGACTGCGGTTGTGGTTGTGGTTGTGGTTGTGGTTGTGGTTGTGGTTGCGACTGTGGTGGTTGCGGTTGTGATTGCTGTTGCGGTACCTGCTGTTGTGATTGTTGTTGCTGCTGTTGAAGCGCTGCTGCTTGAACAGCTCTTTGATGCTGAAGAGCAGCTGCTTGTTGAGGCGGTAAATGAGATGCTTGTTGAGGACCACCTTGTTGAGCCTGAGCTTGAAGTTGTTGTCGTAATTGGAACTGATGCTGTAATTGTTGTCGTTGTAAATTCTGTAATGTTTGTTGTGGTGCATTCATAGGAATTTGATGCTCACCACCACTTTGAGCAGCAGCAGCGGCCGCTGCTTGTTGTGCTTGTTGTCTTTGCAATGCTAGATATTGTGCTTGTAATTGTTGTTGAGTCAAGTGCATTTGTAAACCTCCGCCTGGCATACCGGCGGTTGCAGGAGTAGATGGCATTCCACCTGAAGCCGAATTAAGATGACCAGGGATTGGGGAGCTGTGAGTTGCGGAGTTTGGGTGAGGTGAGCTGAACTGCTGTTGTGGACTTAATCCAGGGCCAGGACCGGGGCCTGGACCTGACATGGAAGCTGGACCTTGTCCGTTAACTGATCCTGGACCCTGCTGTTGCTGATGTTGCTGCTGCTGCTGCTGTTGTTGTTGTTGTTGTTGTTGTTGTTGTTGTTGTTGTTGTTGATGCTGCTGCTGCTGCTGATGTTGCTGCTGTTGCTGCTGTTGTTGCATAGCCATTTGGAGTTGAAAAGGAGCCATCTGAGCATTCACAACTGGTGGGAAATTGGCTCTCATAACTTGAGGAACACCAGGAGGGATTTTCTGTCCACTGACCATTCCCGGAGGAATTTGGTGACCTTGGATGGGCGAAGCCGACATCATCAATAACAGTTCATTAATGATGTTACTGTTACAAGGTGTTGAAAGGAGTTTTTAGATATGAAAATATGAAGGGAGATAGAATCGTGATCTGACCTAATGGAATGGGGGAAGAGGGATAGAAGTCGTGATAAGTATGTTAGTTGATAAGTAGCAAAGTTTAAAGAATCTTTCTTAGATAAGATGATGACTTCTATCAGTTCCTAAGTCCGTTACCAATAAAGACACTACGATACTCCAAACTATTGTGTAGTCGTATTCAGTCAAATCTCAACTTCAAGGCAAAAATATCGACTTGTCTGTACAAACAGCTTTATAGTATTTATTCAAGGTCCGTTATAATCGAAACTGATAAAAAATACTATCTTTCAGCTTTCCGGTGATATCACGAACCTATAAATTTTGGTCCTAGATTATTTCTGTATGCTCCTATCTTCTCAGCAAAGATCAATCAGAGTGAAACTTTGCAAACGCGATATAGCGAAGAAGCTTTTTATAAATAAATAAAAAAAATAATCCGAAACCAATACCAAAAGGAACAGAGCAGTAGAGAGAGAAATATCACAAGAAGTCAGCAGCGGAGTTGGAATGACAGTCAGTTTGTGCGTCTGTCTGTCTGCCTAATCCGCAGTATCGAGGTGGGTGGTGCATAGGAAATGCCGCGAACGATACGATTTCGATTCAGTGGTGGTTGGGTTGGGAGTTTAAAAGCAGGGTAAGAGCTGAGCAGCCGTCTTGTGCGGCTTGTCCTCCGGCGGCCGGGGCGCTGCCCGAACCGGTAGCTCCGCTGCGCGGAGAAGTAGAAAGTACCAGGATCGCCAGGACCGTATACGCTCTCTCCGCGCGGAGCAGTAGAAGTACCAGCTTCGTCAGGACTGTATACGCTCTCTCCGCGGAGCGGAGCAACGGGTCCGGGCAGAGCCCGGCCGCCGGAGGCAGAGTCAGGGGATGTATGTACAGAATATATTATTTACAATCGTTAAATAGTTCGAATATGGTACGGAGTGAGCTGGTTTTCCTTCACTTTACTAGGACTACCAATAAGTGGATCTGCTCCAGTAATTGTCTTTGGAAAAGCGATCACATCACGAATTGATGTTGTTCGGGAAAGCATGGCAGTCATTCTATCAAATCCAATCGCTAAACCTGCATGTGGTGGACAGCCCGTCGAAAATGCTTCAAGAAGATGCCCGAATAATTGTTGGGAATTGGTGATGTTGAGAATCTCTTCAAAGATAAATCTCTGAAGGGTGGCGTCGTGAATACGGGTACTTCCTCCTCCTACTTCAACTCCGTTGATCACTAAATCATAATGCTGTCCGCGACATTGTAATGGTGAAGCTGATAAATGTGGATAATCATCCATATGCACCATTGTAAATGGATGGTGAGTTGACACTAGCGATTTATAATTGAATGAGGGGTAGTCAATTCGTCCATTGATGGAGGTTGTGCTTGGATCATCAGAGGGGTTAAACAATGGGAAGTCATTCACCCAAGTGGCAACAAAATCGTCTGATGTAATTATTTTGTTTCCATTAGAGTCAGTTCTAAGCCAGCTATTGGGATATCTTTCAATAGCCAATTGTCGGAAACGACCTAATGGTGTGGGGTTCTCATACGATAGCTTTTGTCTTGTGCTGAACGCTACCATATCTCCTGGTTTTATTGATAATTGCTCAAAGAACTTTGGTTTATTAGTGATTTCCACAAAATCTTTCGTCAAAATGGTTTCTTCGATTACTTTCTCTATAGATGACGAATCTGCTTCCTCAATAAGAGCAATCTTTGGCAATCGAGATTTATAACTGTTTTCATTCAATAAAAATGCCAAATCTTCTCTAGAGAAATTTAAATCAGAAGAAGAACGAAGAATTAATGCTTCAAAAATTGGATATTCATGATTTCCTAATGCGTTAGCACTTTCTGAAAGATCGATAATCTCTAAATTACTTCTTAAATCCGGTTTATCAATACCAAATCTAGATATCGCATCAGAATAAGATAAGCTTCTGAAGTGAGAAGAACATTCTTCTAAATGTCGGCCATCTTCCGTCAAGGTATATAGTGGAGAATTCAATACACCAGACCAAACTTTATGAACGACTTTTTCCACAACCACTCGAATATCGTCACCATTAGCAAAACTCATCTCTAAATCTAATTGAGTAAATTCTGGCTGACGATCAGCTCGTAAATCCTCATCTCGGAAACATCGTGCAATTTGATAATATCCATGAACTCCTGAAGCCATTAATAGTTGTTTATATTGTTGAGGACTTTGTGGTAAAGCGTACATCAGTCCTTTTTTCTTGGTGGGAACCAAGAACTCACTAGCACCTTCGGGAGTTGATTTAAATAATAACGGAGTTTCAATTTCAATGAATCGAAGAGAATCTAAAACATCTCTACAGATGGACATAATTTTAGCCCTTCTTTGAAGGTTTTTTTGAAATTGTGGTTGACGAAGTTGAATATAGCGATATTCAGGAGGCCATTCTTTAGTACCACTAGTTAAGTGAGCTCCTATTATGCTTGCCTGATTTAATACTTGAATAGACGTAACATTGATATCTTTAACAGAGGATACGGAAGAATTAGGGTCTTCTCTTGATTCTATAATTCCACTAACACTAATAGAACTTTCTGGTTTTAAAGCTCTTATTAATGATGGTTCATTATGGTCAACCAATTGAATAATATCACCATTCAAATCACGAATATTTGCAAATACTAATCCTTTTGCGATTTTTTTTGGCTTTCTATCAACCCATCCAGAAAGGGTTATAGAAGAACCGATAGGATGATGATCTGATTGTATTGACTTTATACTAGCATTATTACGAGGGAAAATGACTTAAAGTTAGTATTAGAAAGAGTAATGAGAGCGCAGACGGAATCATAACTTACATTTCTTTTGAGCTTCTTCTTTAGTAGGAAGTTTCGATTTTGACTTGTGGCTGTTTATAGTAGTGTAACTTGCTACTGGTCGGAGGTGATGTATTGAAGATTGAATATAAGATTTTGAAGTCTGAAGAACAGTTAGAGTATTTAATATAAATCTCCTTTGACAATTCAATGTTGTAAGAACAATTGTCATAATAAATATTCAGAGTTATTCAATCGCAGGTCACTCACTCTCCAATCGCTGGATCTATATGGTGATTTGGAAATATTTCAAAATAAGTCCATTTTTGTAAATTATTTGGGCGATCTATCTCGATCAGCCGTTCGTAAATTGAAGACGAAAAATCCGTGACAGCTTACACTCCCAATTCAAGCAACTCCGATTTAGTGATGAACTAGCTCTACGTTCGCTGCGTAATGTCCTAATTAAAAATAATCACCAAACGCCACTTCTAACTTCCATACTCTGCTTTGCTTACGATACAGATATTATCGATACTGACTGATACTAGAAATTTTACTCAATTGATTAAGTCCTCGGGTTATTTATTTCTCAATAAGTTAATTTCTGAGTTTCGTGATAAAGAGCTGTTATCTGAATTGATAGATCGAAAATACATACATATAAATAAGTTTCAGAATGGATCATATTCAACGTTTACTTGGTCAAGGAGGTGGAATGGGAGCTCATCCAGGTGTTGATTCACCAGTAGTTGACAACTCCGAAACCGTTTATATCTCATCTTTAGCACTTTTAAAAATGCTTAAACATGGTCGTGCTGGTGTTCCAATGGAAGTTATGGGGCTTATGCTTGGAGAGTTTGTAGATGATTTCACTGTTCATGTAATTGACGTATTTGCCATGCCTCAAAGTGGTACAGGAGTTTCAGTTGAAGCAGTTGATGATGTTTTCCAGACCAGAATGATGGATATGCTTAAACAAACTGGTAGAGATCAGATGGTTGTTGGGTGGTATCATTCACATCCTGGATTTGGATGTTGGTTATCATCAGTTGATATTAACACTCAACAATCATTTGAACAGCTTAATCAGAGGGCAGTGGCGGTGGTTGTTGATCCTATCCAATCAGTTAAGGGTAAAGTTGTTATTGACGCCTTTCGATTGATCAACCCTGCTTCATTGATGATGGGACAAGAGCCTCGTCAAACAACATCGAATTTAGGACATTTGAATAAGCCATCAATTCAAGCGCTTATTCATGGACTTAATCGTCATTATTACTCTATTAATATCAATTATAAAAAGACACCATTAGAGGAGACTATGTTACTGAATCTTCATAAGAGTGATTGGTCATCCGGATTGGCCTTGAAAGATTATTCTGTTCATGAGCACGATAATTTAGAGGCTGTTAAGCAGATGGTGAAATTAGCTGATCAGTATACTAGTCGAGTGAAGGAAGAGAAAGAATTGAGTGATGATCAACTCAAGACGAGATATGTTGGTAAACAAGATCCCAAGAAGCATCTTGAAGATACTGTAAATCAGCGTCTTGAGGAGAATATTGTTTCGATATTAGCGGGCAATGTTGATACAGCTTCTTTCCATTAGTTTTTGTAATTATTAGGTATGAAATAGATGCGAAAGAATAAAATCTCCGCCAAGCGGAGCCACGGGTCTGGGCGGAGCCCAGCCGCCGGAGGCAGAAAAGAGAATGATTATTATAATATATATTATGAACCTCTATCAAACAATTATAAACAAAGAAGGAAAAGCTAACAGGCTTTAATTATCAACAGGAACGTCGCCATCTGCATCCTTGGTTTCATTAGCAGCAGCTTCTTCGGCAGCCTTGGCAGCAGCTTCAGCTTGAGCAGCAGCCTGGGCAGCCTTTTGAGCTTGGAGTTTTTCAGCCATGGCTTGTTGCTTAGCAGCTTCTTGAGCTGCGACCTTGGCTTGTCTTTCTTCTTCAATTTTGCTGAGATAACGACCACGGATGACATTACCAATGGAGGCTAATTCTTCATATTTAGCGATATATTGAGCTTTGGTGGCGTCCTCTCCGTCACCGTAGAGCCACTCTTCAGCAGCATCGGCTTTTTCACGAAGTCTGGTTTTTTCATCGTCACTGGCGAAATCTTTGTAAAGATCGTCAATCTTACCTCTGATATCATAAATGTACTCTTCAAGTGTGTTTTTACGATCTTCAGTGTCAGCGACAAGTTTATCTTCGGCGGTTAATTGACTTTCAATCTCCAAAAGAGCTGCTTGAGCGGCATCATCAAGACCGGTGTGAGTGTGGACAATGACAAGATCATCCTTTTTGAACCATTTCTTGACGGTTCTGGTTTTGGGTTCGGAATCTTCTTCACCTTCTTTCTTCTCACCTTCTTCTTGAGGAATCTCTTCTTCTATAGTTCTTTCTTCAGCAGTATAAGCAGATTCGACAGTGTAAAATCCACTAGGATCTTGTCTAAGCTTAACCTTGACAGCTACAGGTTCACCACTCTCAGAAGGTTTAACTCCCTTGACAGCCCACTTACCAATCCAAGGATTGATACCTTTTTCAAGACGTTCAGGATAAGTGTAACGAGCCTCAAGATCAAAGTCAGCACTTCTAAATAAAGTAATGACCTTGGTGTTAGGGAACCAACCACCGGCAGGGAAAACTTCAAGCTCATTAACATCTTCTCCGTCAACCTTCTCCCAAGAATAGGTAACGCTATAAATGTTAAGATCCTCAAATTTGAAAGGACGAACACGGACAGTTGGGGAGTGAATAGCACAAATAAAAGCAGCACCACGAGCGACAGCTTCATCTTGATTAAGAGTGAAAGAAAGTTGTTTACCACCAAATACTTCAGTCAACTTCTCCTTAACAGAAGGAATACGAGAAGAACCACCAATAACCTCAATAGAATCTAAATCAGCAGGAGTTAATTTAGCATCTCTTAAAGCATGTTCAATGGGTTCAGGAATCTTGGATAAGAATGGTTGAATATAATCTTCCAACTCCTCACGAGTCATACTAGCAGAAACATCAATATCATTCATAAGAGACTCGATATTAAAAGGAGCAGAAGAATTAGCAGATAAAATCTTCTTAAGACGTTCAGCTTGAGTTAAAACTCTAGAAAAGGCCTTTGGATGGGTGGTAATATCAATCTTATATTTTTCTTGGAAAACCTTGGCAAAATGATGAGCAATAGCCAAATCTACATCTCTTCCACCAAAATCTTTATTATAAGCAATTGATAAAATCTTCAATTCACCCTTTTTAAAAGCAGCAATAGCAACACTATAAGAAGAATGACCGAAATCAACAATAGCAACATTACGAGCCTTATCTTCAGGCAAATCAGCATTCTTGAAAACACCATAACCAACAGCAGCAGCAGTTAAGTCATTAACAATACGAACTGGATTTAATCCAGCAATAACAGCAGCATCAGCAGCAGCTCTTCTTTGAACTTCGGAGTACCATACTGGTACAGCAATAACAACATCACTGACATTATTCTTAACCTCATTAATGGTAATAGTTTTCAACTTATTCAAGTACATAGCTGCCAATTGAATAGAATTGAAAGTTTTTTGTTCTCCTTGGAAACGGACCTTAACACCAGCCAATCCATCGACATCAGTCAATTCACTAGAAACAAACTTCTTTTCAACTTCAAGAGAAGGATCATCTGATCTACGACCCAAAATTCTCTTCAATGAACCGACAGTATTCTTCAAGTTTGAAATTTCATTACTTCTAGCAGCTTCACCCAAGAATCTATTCTTCAAACCGAATCCAACCAAAGAAGGAGTAGCTCTATTTGAAACTTCATTAACAACAACATCAATACCTCTATTTCTAGCAACTCCAATGACGGAAGAATAATTGCCGAAATCAACTCCAAATGGTGTACTCATTTTTTCAAATTTTTATTCTTTTTAAAAATAAATATGCCAAAAACAAAAATTATATTTCCAATGAAAAATAATCTCTTGTTTACGTATATATATCTCTTCACTGCAACCGATTGATTTATATTTTTAGCCTGCCAAATTTTTTTTTCACTCTCGAATATTCTACCATAACCCTGACCCTATACCGCGCCGCTTCCGCCGCGGCGACCCTGTCTGTCTCCGGCGGCCGGGCTCTATCCGGACCCGTAGAGAGATGTGGAGGGCTGGATTGAGCTGGGAGGAAAGGAGAAGAGTGGTCTCTTTTGTTCCGTCGAGGGTGGTGTGGTGTGCGCAAGTTCGACCATTGCGTTAACACGTGACCGTGCAACCCACCGCGCAGCGGAGCAACGGGTCCGGGCAGAGCCCGGCCGCCGGAGGCAAAGAAGAGGAAAGGAAACTATTTATTGAGGATTAGATGGATTCACGAATGATCGTGAGAAGAGTCTGCCAACCGGGCGACTGAAGAAGAACATAGCTATCTTCAATACTGCGAGTGGCTGCTACGTTTAGAAGCAGTTTTTCTTCTTCGGGATTCAGAATTCCAAGACTGACAAGATAGACTAATAAGTGGAAATCAGAAAGAAGTTCAAGAGACGTGGCTTCACTAGAACTAGATTTGAGATTAAGATGCTTCGAAATACTCCTGAAATCTTGAACCACTCCGACATGTTGTCTATTCTCAATGGGAAAGGATGAGGATGCAAATATAGGGGTGGGAGAATCAGGGAAACCATGTGTTAAGGTCACTAACAGATATTCAACTGGAAATGCGGGTTTGGCATTCTCCGAAACTGTTAACTTATACTCATTTATTCGTTTGTAGAATATTTCTGGAACATATCGGGTTTTAGTTGGCTCTTTAATCCTCATTACGGATGGATTGGCTGATGGTTCGATTAGATCAGCTTTACGCATTGCTTCTGCATTTGTAGATACTTGATAACTGGATATATCAATTTCACGTTTACTATTTCCAGTAATAACACAAGTAACAAATTTAGAGGAAAATTCCCCACTATCACTCCATCTACATGGATTAGAGGTTTTATTCTGCATATCAGCAGCAAATGTGATTTCTAATGATGATAAGAAGTACGAATCCACGTGACGTTTACAAATTACCGATCCATCTCCTTTACCAGCATCTAATAAATCAGTATAAATAATACCAATTTTTTGTAAGCCATTATCATCACCAGGTTTACCGCGGGTTATTCCTGACGCTACTCTATCTACCAATTGTTCTTCAGCCCATGGTAACGTTAGACTAACCCCATCGATTTCATCATTTTGAGGAGGTTCATAGATAGCTTCGACAACTGCCTTTACACCCAGTGGTACAACTTCATATGGTTCATATCGACCGTATAAATAACCAATGCGCTGTGTACCTGTCAATCTCCAACTTTCAATAAATGAATTTACGATTGAAGAATCTGCAAATTCCACATGATCAACCATACGGAACTGTTGTTGTTGTAAGGTTATGGCTGATGGTTGGCATTTTGAACAAATTCCTTGAGGCCAAGGAGGATGGCCCGAGGGACATTTAGTAGCAACACCGAAAAATGGTTGTGATAGTGGTGACATATAAGAAGAACTTGAACCGGCTACACCTGTTGAACTTGTACCATTAGTACCGCCGTGACCATTAGCTAAGGACGATTTATTTGAATCAGCATTCAACTTCCTTAAATAGGCATGAAACGATAAATGTTTAATACTTTTTTCCTGTTGATATCCAGGATCAAACGGTTCTAAAGGCATACAATAATCACACATTCCTTTGTCGCCATGACGGCACATTTTCGGATCTTTTGGTCGTTTAATTTTGCCATCTTTTGAGTCTAAAAGGTCATCAATTGGTAATTGTTTTACGGATTTAAAGATTTGCTCGGCTGTGGGTCCAGATTTGGATCCGATTGTAGCGTTTTTCGACGAATTATTGGTGCTGGAGGTTGTATCATTGTCATCAACTGCTAGTGAATCGTAGGTCAAAAATAACAGATCTCCATGCTTCAATCCTAAATCACCAATTGTTCTATCCAATACAGATTCTATTGGTTGGCCAGGCTGTGAAGGCTGGTTTGATATTTTAACATTTGAAACGCCTTTTGGCAATTGACCTTCCAATTGTTGCTGGAGGACATCACCGAATCGATCTGTAGGTTCTCCACTGACCCGATAGGCGCCATCCTTAGCCCTGAATCGAATAATCTGCGAGTTAGTATCTTGATTCTGACGAAGAGACTCACTGCCGTCCTTTGACTCGAGGAGACTGGAGACTACCACTCGAACTTACCATTTTATCTGCTGTAGGTTGGTTTGTTAGTAGGGGCAACAACCATGCTGATAAAGCTATAAGCTATATTATATAGGTCCAACTGAGCCTCCCACTAGAAGGCGCTTCATGTGCGGCGTTTCACTGGTCTGCCTCCGGCGGCCGGGCTCTGCCCGGACCCGTAGGTCCGCTCCGCGGAGAGGACGAGGAGTGAGAAATCAAGAATAAATAGATTAAATTAAAGTCACTTTTTGCGACGTTTCGTAGATGATGTAGAGACTTCTTCATCTGGTCCACTGGGTGTGGCACTATTGCTTCGAGCACGGCCCCTTCTTTCTGCACTACGGAATAATGCTAACATTGTTTCGGTTTCATGTTGCATTTCTCGTGCCCAGATGGAGATATCACTATCCCATCCATTGTACATTACAGCATTAGCAAACATTTTCTCCAGCTCTCGCTCAAGTTCAGCAGTATCTCGGATTTTACCTTCTTTAACATTCGATTTGATAGTTCGCAGGTCAGTGGGGGAGTAGATTAGATCGTAGTAAGCTGGTGCAGCATTAGGATTCACGGGATGAGAGAAGAATGAAGCTGATTTGTTGGACATGATATCGGATATGAGGGGGTTAACAAGGGACTGAAATCGTCTAGAAGGTCTTGCAGGGGATGGAGAGGAGCTACGTTTTCGTTTGGAATTGGGAATAGCCTCGTCAACTGGTTTATTTCGACGAGACTGACGAGTATTGCGAGGGGGTGACAGTTTTTTATGTTCATCTTCTTCGTTTTCGTTTGCGCGTTCGTCTTCATCTTCATCTTCATCTTGTTCTTCTTCACTCTCCTCGTCTTCTTCTTCTTCTTCTTCTTCTTCTTTCTCTTTATCTTCTCTCTTCAGATCCATTTTTTCTGAATTAACAGTGAGATCTTGTTTCTGTTCTTCTTCTTCTTCGTCTTCGGCCTCTTCCTTGGCGTCCTCCTCGGCATCCTCCTCGGCGTCCTCCATTTCTAAATCAGAACCTTCTTCTTCTTTGGTGGCAACTGGAGGGATGATATTTTCAGGAGCTTTTCCTTTTTCCAGCACCTGTGAATCTTTTTCAATCTTGTTGTTTGGTTCCTGCTCTTCTCCCTCCTCTTCGCCCTCTTCCTCGCCCTCTTCCTCGCCCTCTTCCTCGCCCTCTTCCTCGCCCTCTTCTTCCCCTTCTTCTTCCTCTTCCTCTTCCTCTTCCTTTTCCCTCTTCTCTAAAGTAGGGTTTGTAGACTTAGATATAGGTTCTACCGTTTTGGTAACCTCAATTTTATCTTTTACTTCTTCTCCCTCTTCTTCACTTTCTTCCTCACTACCACTACCGCTATCGCTGCCACTCTCACTTCCACTTTCACTTTCTGATTCTTCCCCTTCTTCCCCTTCCTTTTTCGTAGTTTCTGAAGTAAGCATAGATTTAGAATCTGCGGTAGCAGCAGCACCTGTTGCTGGTACCTTAGCAGCTTGATGAACCGACGGTTGACGTGACTGCTGCTGTTGCTGTTGTTGTCTTATCAAATTCTGCTGCTCCAGCTGCTTCTGCTTTTGTAACTGCTGCCTCTGAAGTTGAATCTTCCACTCCTGTTCCTGCTTTTGTTGTAACTCTAACTGCTTTTGAAGTCTCAACTGTTGTTGTTGTTGCTGTAGAACCTGAGATTTATCTCTTTCCACCTCTTTTACCAACTCATTGTCCCATTTTCCACTAGCTATTAAATCAATCTCCTTTAACTTATTGTGATAATCTTGTTCATTTTTTTGAATAGACAGAGTCATATCTCGTTTATATGATTCATAAAGCTTTGCTAATAATGGTTGAAGCATTTCAACAGTTGGTCTAGGTGGATTAGATGGTAATAAAGCATTATACAAAGCTTGACATGCTTGAGGAGTTAAATTGAAATTTGAGTTCAACGGATGTGCTCGTAAATCTTGTGATAATTTAACAAATTGATTTGGTTTACCAGTGGCTGTACCTACTTGTGCAGGTGATGCTGATGAAGATCTAGATTTCTTTCCATCTGAGTTAAAAATCACTTTTTCTTCTTCTTCTCTATCGCGTAAAATTTGACCATATATGGTTTGTGCGAATAGCAGATTTAATAAAGATGTCGACATTTTGTCTAATATGAGTAGCAGATGTTGGTGAAGTGAATTCGTTCAATTCGTTTATCAACTCCATAGTCTTCACGATTAAACCCTAACCCAAAATCGGCGAGAAAGTGGTTGGTGGTGTAATTTGATTACTATATTTTTTTGATATGGTAATGAAATATATACCCTAGATTAATTCCAGTTGTGCATATTATCAAGATATATAAAAATTGGTGTTGGTTACGTAGTTATTAGTTATTAGATACCTAATTTGAAGTTATATATTCAATGATTTGGTTGTGGAACTCTTTCTTTCAATAGTCTTGTAACCCCAAAGAAGAATGTAATGTAATGAAAAAACGTATGTTGCTTGCTTAATTAAAAAATTAGGGAATACTTTTAAAAACATGTTTACCCCATAATCTGAGTCGATCTCCTTCACCCTCGGACCACCCTCGCACTTTTCTAGCTGAGCTCTTCGTACGAGCTAAACGATCTACATGAAAAATCAGGGGTAATGCCAACCACGCGGCTACCTTTTTAATAAACGACAAATTTTGAGATATTACTGATATACAAAATGAAACCTGTCAACAGGTATATTTCACTTCACGTAACTCTAGACTTCATTACACTATCTAGAATCATTTTGATCCATCAAAATGGCACAAAAAATTTCAATTTTAACGCCTCTTATTTATATTGTCGTACTGATAGGTGCATTAGCAATCTTCTCTACAGTTTATAGACAAAAGAAGATGAGTAAGTATCTTTCAACTTCCTCTATGCCTATCCACACACAATCTAACCCTTAATCCTAGAAGCTATTAGCAATTTAAAACCATGGTATGAAGAAAATTACCCTAGAGAATTCTATTACTCCCTTAAAGAAGCCTCAACTTCTGGATCACAAAAAGTCCCCGATAACATCATAAAAGCCGCTCTTATTAAATGGGCCGCTGAGGATATCCGCCAAATAATTAGAATGAATGATTCAAAACAATACTTAACAATTTTGCATCAACGTGGTTCAGTGGGTGATGATATTTGGAAAAGGTTTAATACTTCTGAAAAATTCCTTGAATTAGAAATTGAAGAGATCAGACATGAAGCTGATTCTATTCATCCAAATTGGAGTCAACATTTATTACAAACAGCAAGTGAAGTTGCACAAAATGAAGCTCTTAGAAAGCGTATTGCTGACTTTCCTGCTCAACAAGTTGAGTATAGAGAAGCATATGAGCAGGTAAGGAACAGTAGTATTAAAGAATTGACAAAAGAGAAACGTAAATAGAATTAAAATAAATAATAATTAATGTCGATGATAGTGATGTGCAGCGATGGAATCAGAAAGCCAGCTTTCAGTATATGGCTAATATGGCGCGGCGGAATTTCCGCGCTAACTAGGGTTCAATAGCGGAATCTCCGTACTTTATGATTCTCTTTCTATTATATCGTTTTATAATCAAGAAGCATATATTTTTAATAACTTTTATTCATTTCTTGAGTTCTTTTGATCCCTTGATCAATCATTCTTCTCCAATCTTGCATAGAATTTAGACCCTGCTTATTCTTTGCATAAGACCCTGTCGATTACCATGAAAAATTCATCCCGATTTTTAACTGCTTGTACTTCTTGTAGAAGACTTAAGCGTAAATGTGATTATATGAAATTAGGACATGGTCCTTGTTCAAATTGTGTTACAAGGAAAATAGCCCACCTATGTTCGTTAGATGGTGAAACGAGTGATCAAAAGAAAAAATCAACTTCATCAACTGCTTCGTCGGCTGATGATAATTATGAGCATGAAGAAGAGTCTGTTACGACAATTTCTTATTCTCGTAAACGACGGCGTATAGCGAAAACTGAGCCATCAGCTCAAACGACCAATTCATATCCAGATTTAACCCCTGATAATCCCAATGCAATATATTCTAAAATAACTTCCAAACTTTTATCCGCTTGCGTTGTTAAATTCTTTCAAAACGCAGAGTGGTCTTATTTCTTAGATGAAGATATTCTAATGAATGCCGTAATCGAAAGGCAGACTGCATTGGATCGTAGACCAATCGCGCTCCTTTATATATTAAGTGCTTGTATTATTCTTCGTCGTGGAGTTCAAGTTTCCTCTGCATCCGGATTTACTGGCAGTAGAAAATTATTAACTGGTGAATTATTCTCAGCTCATATGAAATCATCAGAAGCTCAATCAAGACATAGCATTATCACTTTACAATCGATGATTTTGAGATCTCATTACTATCTTCATATGGAACAGAATGAACCAGCATGGGAAACTTTATACAAAGCAATAAGTATTTATAATGCAATTGCCATATCTCCTAGACCAGCCAATAATCTCACAATCTATAGAGAAGGCTCTCAGCAAGCGAAATACGATAAAACTTGGACTGCTCTAAGCTATCTAGAAACAACTCTTTGCTCTCTAACAAACCGTAGAAGTACTCTGTTGTTACAAGAATCGTCAAAATTACCAACATTGTTCGACTATGACTTTAGACTAGATCGTAGAGTGAAGACTTTATGGTATTCAAGAGAAACTCAGCTCATCATTGAAAGTACTGAAAGTTCACAAATCATAAATGATCGTTTTCTAGATCTTGAGTCACAGATTGTTAATTATATCCATATCATTAATGATCAGGAGGGAAAATTGCTGCCTTTTGGACAAATAGCTCTATATGGATGTTTGATCAAGCTATGCACGCAAAATATATTAAGTCTTAAAAAGGAAGAATCTTCCACCATGGATTATGATAACAGTATCACCAGTGCAAAGGTAAATACTTTGAGACGACTGTTGGGATATAGCTCTGAGTTTGCCGGTTGCTTAAATGCGTTGGCGATAAATTGTTGTCCGCCGGCCTTAGGATCTGCTCCATTCATGGCCATGTATGTGTTCCAAGCTTTGACATGTATTTGGATACAGGCAGCAATGGAAAAGCAAACGAGTTTGGCAAACGAATCAAATAGCTTTTCCCTCATAAAAATGAAGTTATTGCAAACATTAGATTATGTTAGAGACGATAAAAGCATTTGTAAACGTACCACTATTTTATTCAATGGTCTTGATGTTTTATCCCATCTCAAAGTTGATGAACAGGATCCTTATGATGTAATAATTCCAATTCAGCTACAATCTGGACTATCGACGGTCTCAAAAGCGTGGGATGATGAGCGCTATAGAGCGCAACGACAAGAAGAAGCATGGAGTAATTTTAAACCATTTTTAGATGATTTTAAATTTTGGTCAACTTTGACTGCGGCAGCGGAATTTGATTATCAAATGGCACCATTTGATACTTCAGATGACTGGTTTAGACTAATATAGATGGAAATGGATAAATGCAAAAATATATTAAAAGACATAAAAATTAACTTATAGTATGACAATAAATAATTTATTAATCAATCGGTCAGGAGGAAGAATCAACGTAATAACCTAAAGTTCAGTACGTTTGTTCTTCTTTTTTGAAACAACTTTGAAAGCAGGATTCCATCCATCATTCTCAGCTGGTTTAGCTACTGTAGAGTTACGTTGTAAAATATCACTCCAGGTTTCACCAGATTTCTCTCTATCAGCAACATTACGTCTTTTGAGGAATTCTTCCGAAAACCTTCTTCCATCCATAGTGGATGAATTGGAATAGATTGTTTCAGCAATGATTTCTTTTGAATCAGGGGTGGCAGGCAATGATAAGAGAATGGACAACAATTCGTTTTGATTGATGCCAGCATTCAAGTCTTGAAGAGAGGACTTACACCATTGCAAGAATTCATCAGAAGCAGTTAATACTTTAGGAGCTGAAACTTGAGCTGGGGCACTTGATACACGCAAGGCAGAAGATGGAGTGGGACGATTTAACAATACAGAAGCGGCGGAAGGTGGAGCAGCAGAAGCGAAAGGAGATGATACCTTTCTTCCACCAGGTCCAACAGTAGTCCAAGCACTAGGAGGAGTATTGCTGGAAGCGGTGGCAGTTGAATCCGGAAGGACAGTCGTAGGAGTTGGTCGGAGAGAAGATCCAGGAGACGCAATCTCAGCATATCTCTTACCAGATGGAAGGATGGGAGCAGTAGTAGGATTCGCAGCTTGAGCTTGAGCTTGAGCTCGTTTTTGAGCTTGAGCAGCAAGTTCTTCTTCTTTTTGAATCTCAGCCAATGTCTTTCGAGGAGATGCGGTGGAAGTGACTGCACTAGCCCATTTAGCAGCAGATGGTAAAGTAGGGCCAGAAGAAGTAACAGCCGAATTTGCAATTCTAGCAGCTAAAACTTGTTGATGATGGAGTTCCTGTTGTTTAGCATTTTGTTTGACTCGTTCAGCAGCTTCTAATTCCTGGATTTCCTTTAATGAAAGGGGTTTAGGTTTGGTGTCCTTTTTAGCCCAAGGAGCAAGAGCGGGAACAGGAGCAGGACTAGGTGAAACAGAGGAAGAAATTGAAGAAGAGCTGACAGTTGGTTCAGAGATATGAGCAGTACTTTGAACTTCAGTAGATGATGTTCCAACTTTCACATTGGTCTTCTCATTAACTGCCTGTTCAGCCTTGGCTTTTTTCTTTGCTTTCTTAATTTCAGACTTGCTAAGTTCGCTCTTGGGAATAACCGGAGATACAATCTTTTCATCAACAGCATCACCACCATCGATCTCAGTTTCCTCGGTACCAATAGGCTTTTCTTCGATTGAATCAACACCCTTCCAAAGAGATTGACAAATAGAGGAAGAAGAAGACAACAAAGCAGAAGAAATGGTGGAGGATTCCTGAATAGGAGCAGAAACTGCAACTTGAGGAGGTGCAATTGCTGGAGTTAATGGAGTAGTAGAGGAAGTGGTAGCATGGGCGGTAAGAATGGATTGATCTTGGAAAAAACTCGAAGGTTGAGATTGTTGGTGGGGTTGTACATGTTGATTCCAAGGAGAAATTGGTGACATTGGACCTGGAGAAGCAACTGGAGAACCCCATGCATTGGGAATAGTAGGAGTTCCAAGAGTAAACTGCTGGTGATTACGAAAGACATCTCTTTGAAGATCATCAAAGTATGGAGCACCGACAACAGTAGGTTGAGGAAATTGTTGCTGTTGCTGACTAGCAGCAAATTGGAAGGATGGTTGTGAAGATGGTAATACAGGAGGTAATGATACACGGAAAGGTTCAGAAAAGTTTCCAATTTTAACTTTCAATTCATGAAGTTGAATATATTCAGATTCACCAACTCTTTTAATAAGAAGATCTTCCTTTAGCCAATTTCCAGTATACCAATCATGCATCAGTTTACCAGAAAATGGACCTTGTTCAACGCCTGATGGATCTTTATAAACCCATTGAATATTTTCAGCAGGAATAAGAGGAGCGATTGTTGGTTGAGGGGAAGAAATTCCAGGAGGTGGAGTGGCGGAGGATAATGGAGTTGCTACTCTTTTGATAGGTGAATTGAAAAAGTCAGAAGTAGATGATGCAGTAGCTTTAGTAGCAAGTCCAATTAAGTTTGAGCTACTTCCAACACGATTATTATTTACGGATATATCTTGAGGATTAGATACATCATTAAGGGTTGAAGGGGATGGAGTTATGGAGAAGTTTCCAAATGGACTCCAAGAATCAGTATTAGTTACAGAAGTGGAAGAGAGAGTAGGGAGGATGTTGGTGGCAGTAGTGGTATTGATGGTGTCAATTAATTTACTACCATTGTCGTTAGAGGATTTTTCAACTTCTCCGTCACGATTATAGAGACGTTGTTTTGATTGATCGAATTCTTTTGGTGGTGGATCATAGTTAACAGGTCCAGTTGAGGAGTTGGAGTAGTATAAATCAGTAGAAGTTTTATATCTTCCAAAAGGAGAAAACAGTTTTGATGTGAAAGTGGAAGGAGCAGGAGCTGTACCAGAACCAATAGCAACACCAACACCAGCAGCTGATCCAGGACTATATCCAGTACCATTATTGCTATTAGGGTGGTGATGGTTATTATGATGATTTCTTAGACTAGCGCTAGAACCATTACCATTACCATTACCACCTTCCATCAAATCAGATATCCCAAGTTTCTTGGATTCCTTAAATTCATTAGACCTTTTCATCTTATCCCAAATAGCCAACATTTGTTTGGAAGAATACTTTTTACCACCTGCATTGTTACGAAGATTGATAGGAGTAACTTCACTATCATTTTTCGATCTGGAAGTTCGAATACGATATGGACCTACAGATGAGGCAGAAGTACTAGTAGACGTAGATGAAGATGGCACACCAGAACCGGTTGACGTAGTAGTAGCAGCTGAATTACTGCCATCATTACCCGTACCTTTCGGTTCATTTTCACTACTAGTCGACAATCCCTTTTTAGATCCAAATAATCCAGAACCTCCAGCAGCAGCACTAATGGCGAAAACTCCTCCCCCAGCATTTCCACTATTTAAATCAGGTGATAAGCTACCACTATTTTTTTTCTTCAAAGAAGCAGCAACACCACCACCCCCTGAGAGATTACCAGCGGCACCACTACCAGTGAGTCCACCGGCAGCAATACCTGACCAAGGTAACTTCACCTTCGAATTATCTTGACCTGATTGGCCATTACTGGCACTTTTATCATCTTTCAATACTTTTGAAGATCCTGATTTTAATCGAGTCCTACGATTAGTTAGTAACCAACACTTCACATCGTATTACCCACAACCTGTGATTATGATCCTGTCTAGTCATTCACTCGTCCTCGCTCATTCCTCCTTATCAAACTTACCACTCAGGGCCAAGTGACAAGGCAGATGATTTAGACATTTTACTTTTTATATTTCGTGGGGGTTCGTTTAGTTGATTTTTCACAATTGGAATGCTAATTTATTTCAAAGAATGTTTTAAAATCTACTTGAATTAATAAGTAGAATTTTCTTGAATTTTTGTTATTTTTCGTGATGTTTTGAATTAATTTTTTTTTCTTTCACCCGCTTCTTCTCTCCAGAGTAGATTTATAGACAGCTTGTCAGTCAAATGAAAGTTTCGTTCGATTCAGGGAAAAAATCAGTGGTGCTGTTGTATGAGGATTTCAACATTTTTTTCTGGCTATGCATGATATGGAGGGAGTGACCCTTGCCCTGAATATGTTATACGGCTGTGAGAGATGGAGAGTTGATTTATCCGTTTGATTGGCATGGATTAGATCGTGAATGAGTCGTATTCTGGATTGTAAGAGAGTTAAGATAGAGAGGATAGGAGGATATTAGTGATTGAGTTGAATTGAAATGGCTTCAAATGGTGGCGGACTGATAGAAGGTTCAGAAAGGAAGTTTGATAGAAGTGAGAATGGCAGCTCTATTAGTGGACATAAGCATAGGTTGGACGGTGATGATGGGTCCTGTGAGGGATTGAATGGTGAAAGTGAAGATGGCTTTACAGCGAAACGTGGGCGTGTAGTTGAGGGTGAAATTGAGTCTGTGAGAGAATCTCGATCTGGATCTCAATCGCAGTCTGATTCAGACAGCATGTCCAGCCCAGCCGCCCACCGCCCAGTTAGACAAACTCAGTCAACATCCACCTCAACACTCTACCTAGATACAATTGATAGGTCTCGATTGGATTTCGATTTTGAGAAAATCTGTTCTGTATCGTTGTCAGTGGTGAATATCTATGCGTGTTTATGTTGTGGTAAATACTTTCAAGGACGAGGAAAGTCTTCATATGCGTTTGTTCATAGTGTAGATGTAGACCATCATGTGTTTATCAATCTGCAGACGCTGAATATATACATTCTACCAGAGGGTTATGAAGTGAGATCGACTGCGTTAGATGACATTAAATATGTTGTTGATCCGTGGTATACAGAGGAGTGGGTGAGAAAGTTGGATCATGAGCCAATTGATAATGCATTTGATTTGAATCATAAGCAGTATTATCCGGGATACGTTGGAATAAACAATATCAAGGCGAATGACTATGCGAATGTGATTCTACAAATACTCAGTCATGTTGGACCATTACGAGATTATCTGATGTTAATGAGCGGATCACCCCACGTAGCGGGCGCCCGGCCGCCGGAGGCAAAGTCTGAAACGATTAAAAAGTTATCGATTCTTGTACGAAAAATATGGAATGCGCATGCATTCCGAGCGCATGTTTCTCCACATGAGTTATTACAGCATATTTCGACGATATCTAAAAAGCGATTTACGCCAACTAAGCAACTGGATCCATTTTATTTTCTTAGTTGGTTATTGAATCACCTAGATAATGAATTGGTAGGTGGTAGAGATGGTAAGGGTCCATTAAAAAAGAAACAAAAAGTAAACAAACCTATTAGCATTATTCAAAAGACATTCCAAGGGTTACTGGTTGTAGAACAACAAAATCTATCATCAACGCAAACAAATACAATCTCATTCCAATCTGATGAACCAATTAAAACTTCAAAAGTTCCATTTTTATGTCTCACATTAGATCTACCCCCAATTCCTCTTTTTAAAGGTAGTACTCAAGATGGAGCCCCAGTGATTCCTCAAGTCAGCCTTAAATCTCTTCTTTCCAAATACAATGGAGTAACAACAACAATTGATGAAATTACGAAAACAATCAAAAAATATGAAATCATTCAACTACCACAATTTCTCTTTTTACGGATCAAACGAATCACACGAAATATTCTTGGTGATGCCGACGAACGCAATCCCACCGTTGTTAGTTTCTCACCAAAAAACCTCGATATGAGCCAATATACCCCCTCCTCTTCTGCTCCCACTACATACGATTTGATCGCTAATGTTGTCTGCGAATTGGATAATGATAAACCCCGTTGGAAGGTGCAACTTCTCGACAAGTCTCGTGACCAATGGTTCCAAATCGAAAATCTCCTCGTCGAACAAGTCCAACGAGAACTTTTATTTCTAAACGAGACTCACATCCAAGTCTGGCAACGGCGCTAATGCCTCCGGCGGCCGGGCTCTGCCCGGACCCGTAGCTCCGCTCCGTGGAGGGGCTGTGAGAAGGATTAATCTAATAATTTATTGACTTTATAAATTCATACGTTTTTCAAGCTCAGAATGAAAATCAATATTCGACTGTGGTCCCGTGTATACCTCATCCCAGTCAAAACTCTCATCGCGTCCTTCGAGGATATCCTGATGCAAGGGTCGACTCCCTCCAGTTATAATTTGAGGAGTAAAGTTTGTGTCCTTAACAATTTGAAGCTCCATGGCTCGTCTAATAGGCTCCCCTGCACCATATGTGCGTCTATAACCGTCGAGTTTGAAGTCCAATTGGGTCTCATTCCACTTGTTCAATCGGTTCTCCAATGGATGTTTGCCGTTCATTTCAGAAGCAATTGATCTCACACTCTGTTCTCTTAAACTATCGTGTAACGAGGGCGCACTAGGAGCACCTTTTCCGTATCCATCAACAGTGGAAACGTTTGACGGAGCGCCATTCTCTGGGATAAATCTCGACTGCGACTCCGTTAGCTTTTGCCCTGCGCAGCCAAAGACTGCCCATTCCTTTCCCCCATTTATGAGCCATTAGATTATTCGCTAGGACCTGCTGAGAACTTACCATTCTTGTATAAATTAGTTGGCTTATGTTGAGTGTGTTAGATGACGACGATGGTAAGTTGATTCATGAGATTGAAGTGGCGGATAATTGTGGGCAAGGGTACTAATTAGTCACGTGATAAATAAAGAAAACGAGTTCTGAATAATCGCCAGTTTTGTGTATGAAATATCTAGTTCCAATTCGAAACCTCTGTAGCACGTAGCCTTTCCGTGCATCGGAGCCACGGGTCTGGGCGATGCCCAGCTGCCGGAGGCAATATCGGACGGAGAGAGCCCGAGATAATAGGTACGGCTGTGCAGATAGTGAAGTTAGATGTTCAGGCTTATTTGTCTGATCTGACGTTATCAACAAAAAGATAAAGATTATATAGTTTTGTGCTAATTGGGGTTAGTTGGAAGAGGGAAATTGAAGAAGTACAGAAATAATAGAAGAAATAGAAAGAGAAGTGATTTTGATTGTTTTTTGATTGTTTTTGGATATATAAAGAAGGATTATAGAACGCGGAAGATAAGCTATATCGAGGATCGAATTAATCATGATTCAAATGTCTAGAAATCTTGCTGAAATAAATCGTCGAGTAGTTGCTCGTACGGTTTGGCAGACAACAAGAGGTATTACTGCTAGAAGATGGACATCTAATTCATCAACTGTTTTCAAAAGAAAGCCTGATTGGAGGTTGTTAACTGCTTCAACTGCTGTTTTGTTAGCAGGATCATATTTAACTGGTAGAAGTTTGTTTTCTAATCCTCTTGTAGCGAATGATGTAGGCGGTATTGCTGGATCGAATAATCTTACAGGTGGTGTAAGATTATCATCTTCTTCAACAAAACAGAGTATAACAATGTTGAGTCATGCTCAAGTATCGAGTAGACTTCGTGAAAATGAAGAAAGTTACTTGGTCGATCGTGGAAAGGGAGTTTTACGATATGATATTTCTCAATTGGCTAGTAATAATCCTATAGAAGATGATAGATCAGAAAGGGTTGTTCAAGTTCCATTAATTGTTGAGCAAGAAGGTGAAGAGGAAGAGAGTGGGGTTGGGGGTGATAACGATTCTCCTTATGAATCTATTCGTTCAAGTGATTGGATGTTTTGGGGAGTTTATGATGGTCATAGCGGATGGACTACTAGTGCATTCTTAAGAGATCATTTAATCTCATATGTTCTTAATGAACTCGACAAGGTTTATGAAAAGGCATCACCTAATTCAATATATCGATTAATTCCATCTCCTGACGTAATTGACAATGCTATTCAGCAAGGTTTCCTCGCATTAGATGATGAAATCGTTAATAAACGAGTTAATAAACTTCTTGATTCAACTGAAAATACTAAAGCAAGTGCTACTGAACTGATTGCTCCCGCCTTATCTGGATCTTGTGGATTACTTGCATTTTATGATACTTATTCAAAGAATCTTCGTGTAGCGGTAACTGGTGATTCGAGGGCAGTTTTGGGGTCACGTGATTCACATGGAAATTGGACTGCCACAGCTCTTAGTACTGATCAGACTGGTAGTAATATTGATGAAGCTAATCGAGTTCGATCGGAACATCCTGGTGAAGAGAATAGTGCCATTCGTCATGGACGAGTATTAGGATCACTTGAACCTACTCGAGCATTTGGAGATGCCAGATATAAATGGGCAAGAGACATTCAACATAGAATTGCACAAAGATTTTTTGGTCGTAGAATTCCTAGCGATCTAAAGACCCCTCCATATGTCACTGCAAAGCCAGTAGTTACGACCACGAAGGTGAATCCCGACAATGGTGATTTTGTGGTCATGGGATCCGATGGAGTTTTTGAAATGCTTTCCAACGAAGAAGTTGTTTCGTTAGTAGTTCAATGGCTAAAAGCTAAGCGACCAGAATATCTTGAATTCAGTTTACAAGCATCATCTCAATCAGGGTCTGGTTCAGGAATGTTTTCAAAAATCTTTGGAGGTAAGAAAGAGAGTGATTCATCTGCGAGTCTTGTCGAAGATATTTCCAGCAATAAAGAAGCACAGAAACAACCGATTCGAAGACGAAATGGAGTTCCCGTACGATTCACAGTTCAGGATGACAATGCGGCCACTCATGTAATTCGCAATGCTCTCGGAGGAGCAGATCAAGACCAAGTTTCGATGTTAGTGAGCATTCCGTCCCCACTTGCGCGAAATTATCGAGACGATCTTACCGTGACAGTTATTTTCTTTGGTTCTGATAATACCGACCCGAATGACAGCGGTTCCATCAAAGTCAATCAAGCTGGAACTAAGAATGGACTTCGCGTTCGTTCAAGATTATAATGCATTTAATCTAGATGTGCAAGATCTATTAATCTTTGCCTCCAGCGGCCGGGCTCTGCCCGGACCCGTTGCTCCGCTGCGCGGAGGGCTACGAATAATTTCTCCGCGCAGCGGAGCAACGGGTCCGGGCAGAGCCCGGCCGCTGGAGGCAGAATGGGGAAACCACAAGTAATTCATTGTAGGATTTATAAGTGCGCCTTGAGAGTTTGACTGGCTTCCCATTTGGAACCAGGGGTGATCTCAACATATTTAGAGACAGATCCAGTCTCAACGCAAATCATGGTCTTGAAACCGTCTTTGGGATGGAAGTCGCCAAGTCCATTCGCCTTCTCGATCCAGGGATTCCACACAACAACATCGGTGAGATTCTTGAGTTCATGGAGATTGAAAGCAGGCTTAGATCCGATGACAATCGATACAGAACTGGGCGAGGAGGGTGACGCATAGACCCTGTCAACCTCTCCAGAAATGGTGATTTTACCTTCGTCCCCAGCGTAATTGGTCTTGCTGACTTTGTCAGTGACATGAGTTCCAGCGAGACCCTCGACATGGACTTGGGTAATGTCAGGTATACGGAAATATGTGTGGAAGAGGACATTGAACTCCCAGGATTGTTTGTCTGTGTTTTCAACCCCGAGCGAGGTAGTAAGACTATCCTCAGAAGGCAATGAAATAGTGAAAATCAAAGTGAAATCATGAGGCCATTGAGATCGAGCAGTTTCGGATAAATTTTCAGGACCAAGACCAAATTGAACGGTTAAAGGATCAGTGTCAACTTGACCTAAGAACTCCCAAACACTGTTACGAGCAAATCCATGCTGAGGTAATTGACTAGTAGCGTGTCCCTCGGATTTACCGAATACAGGGAAAACTAATGGAATACCTCCTCGAACTGCTTTTGTTCCATCTAAAATGGCTTTTTCACTAAGCCACAATTGTTCCTTACCTTTGACTTTCCAGGAAAGAATAGTTGCTCCATATTTAAGGATACGCACAGACGTAGTGTTGTCCTTGGGGTGGAAGAGAACGACTTCGGTTTCAGTTTCTTGTATATATGAAGACATTATTTAGGGAATCAATTAATTTGTAGTAATTGAGTTAGTAGCAAAGAAATTAACTATTGCTTTGTCGCTAAAACGGATCACTACTCACCACATTTAATCAAGATTAGGCACATGTTAGTAAGAAGCCGCAGGGTGTTTGTGCGGCGGAAATCAGGGATATATATTGATAGATGTATATAAAATTTGAAAACGAGTAAACCGAGCAAAACAACGTCTGAAACGCAGGTGTGAGAAAGGTGCAGATTCGGTAGCACTTTATATTAATCGGATATGTCCAAATTGGAGTGATATAGTCACTCAAAATTGGCATGACATGATAATCAATTAATTGAGTTAATTTGCTGAGCAGTATCTTAATTTTGGAATGAAGCTCTGTATGCCTTGCCAAGACAATGAATAAGTCCAGATCTTTCAGTAACAAAATAAGACATAAGTATGGAATGTGAGAACTAGCCGAATTTACATTTATTTTAGTCACTTCTGAAACACTCAGATAGATGAGCGGAAACTGTCGTCCCCAAAACTCCCTGTCCAATTGAAGGAACTACTCCGGGTGATGCGCCCGATATCTCACACAGCCTGGGCCATAATCAAAAGAATCATACCCGTTTTGGCCGGTGAGACAAACTTTTTTTTGATAATTTTTCACCCGTCTGCTAGTAACCTAATAAACATATCTGTTGTCGATCGATCAGATAATATAAAGATCTTTCCGTTTTTGGAGTAGAACATCGGCAGAAGGTTACTCTGCGAGGACTAATTCAACAGGAGTGCATAAAACGATATTTTCCATCATTTTATTGCCAAGATGTGACGTAAATTAGATGACACGAGCAATTTTCTGATGGCATCTCATGCGTGTGAATTTAAGAGGAACAGCTTTTGGGGTAATGGAGATTACGGGAGTCCTGTGTTATGATTCCTATGTCCGAAGTCGGGAAGATTACAGATTACAGAATCAACATAATCATAATTTTATGCCAAGTATATATCTATACGCCCAGTTGATCGGTGACTCGTTGATCAGACGCAGAGAAATAATCTATTAAAATATAAAGATAATTTGAAATTGAATGTTAAGATATATAAACATTAATCAAGATTGAATTTAAATAATAACAGAATTTATCTTTTGTGAAAACTTTTTCATAAATAAAATTACGGCAACATCTAACAGATCTACCAGAAAAGGAAATTAAATGGTGGGAACCACACTTCTTGGCAACTTTACTGGGTGGTAGAACGACAAAAGAAATTGGATAATCAATCTTATTACCATTTATAAACAAATTATCAGATTTTTTTATCTGATCGTTGATCAGATAAAACACTTGTCCCGTAAAGTATAAATATAGCTAGAAATGGGTTCAATTTAATATTAGCCAAAATAAAGAAATAAAATCAGATACTAAAATCGGCAACTAAAAGCTCGACAATAACAAGTTATAATGTCTTCTAATTCCATTGAAGAAAAGTCGAAAGACACCCCTTACACACCTTCTTTTCATTCTAATGAGACTGATGAGTCTCAGAAACCCCTCGGTGTTCGTAAGGTTGAAATTTACTCCTCTCAATACAAACTTTTTGGTAAGATTGTGGTTTTTGTTTCTATTTTTCTCGTTGCTTACGCTTATGGTTTAGATGGAAATATTCGTTATGTTTTCCAAGCTACCGCCACCAGCTCTTATGCTCAACATTCTTTATTATCTACTGTAAATGTTGTCAACGCCGTTATTGGTGCTGCTGCTCAACCAGTTTATGCAAGACTTTCCGATGTATTTGGTCGTCTCGAATTATTTATTGCCGCTATTTTATTCTACGTTGTAGGCACTATTCTTGAGTCCCAAGCTTATAACGTTCAAAGATTTGCTGGTGGTGCTATTTTATACCAAATTGGTTATACTGGTACTATTTTACTTATGGAACTCATTATTGCAGATTTTTCTTTCCTTAACTGGCGTCTAGTATGTTCATTTGTCCCCGCATTACCATTTATTATCAATACCTGGATTAGTGGAAACGTTAGTGGAGCAATTGGTTTACGTTGGTCTTGGGGTATTGGAATGTTTGCTATTATTTTCCCAGTTGCTTGTATTCCATTGCTTTGCTGTTTAATTCATATGAGATATAGGGCTCATAAATCAGGTCAAATGGCTACTTTGAAGACTGAACAAACTGAGTATCAACGATTAGGTTTATGGGGATTTTTGAAATCTCTTTTTTGGCAGTTGGATGTTATTGGAATCATTCTTCTTATTGCTGTTTTCGCATTGATTTTGATTCCATTTACGCTTGCTGGTGGTGTTCATGCTGAGTGGAAAACAGCCAAAGTCATTGCTCCACTTGTTATTGGATTCTGCTGTATTCCATTATTTGTTTTCTGGGAACTTAAATATGCTCCTATTCCTATTGTTCCTATTAAACTTTTGAAGAACAGAACTGTATACTCCGCTGTGTGTATTGCTATACTTATCAACTTCATTTGGTATATGCAGGGAGATTATATGTATACTGTTCTTGTTGTAGCTGTGAATCAATCTACTACAAGTGCAAACAGAATTACTTCCTTGTATTCATTTGTTTCTGTTATCACTGGTACTATTTTAGGTTTAATTGTAGCCAGAGTTAGATACTTGAAGCCATTTATCATTTTCGGTACTACTATGTGGTTAGTATCTATGGGAATGTTGATTCATTTCAGAGGTGGAACTTCTTCGAAATCAGGAATCATTGGTAGTTTGTGTCTTCTTGGATTTGGTGCTGGTTTGTTTACATATCCTGGTAAGTATTTTCACGTTACTGTTTGATTAATAGTTTTCTAACATAATATTTTAGTCCAGGTCATGATTCAAGCAAGTGTCAAGCACGAACATATGGCTATTATTACTTCTTTGTACTTGGCCAGTTATAATATTGGTAGTGCTCTCGGAGGTGCTGTTTCTGGTGCCATCTGGACTCAAATTTTACCCAATGAGATTGCCAAGAGATTATCTGATCCAGAATTGGTTGTCACTGCTTATGGAAGTCCATTTACGTTTATTCTTGATTATCCATGGGGAACTCCAGAGCGTATGGCAGTTGTAGCTGCATACCAACATGTTCAGAAACTACTTCTTATTGTTGGAACTTGTTTGTGTGTTCCACTTATTATCTTTGCATTGTTATTGAAGAATTACAGACTCGAATCTGTACAATCTTTACCTGATGCTGAAAAAGAGTGTGATTCTGAATCTATTTCTAATTAGTATATTATTACGTGTATATATACATTCATTTAAGTTTAATCTAATATAATATCTATTGTGGTGACGAGATGGACCCACAAGAAATTAAAGCCTCTATTTAAAGATAGTCTTGTTTCGTCTGATTTTTAAATTGTTAAGATTTATCTACTTTTCGTTCATCTGCATGGTGATGCAGGGGTCAAATCTTGCGCGAGATTAGATAATGCGGCTGCTAAAGCGTTATATATCCGGTTAGGCTTTAAGGAGATGAAATCTTGCATGATAGATTATCTTTGAAGGTTCCGCAAACCGTAGGGTTCATTATTTTGAACTAAAAATCTCCCCATATTTAGATACTTCATCAAATGATTCTTTCTAAAATTTTGAGCAAATTAAGAGTTATTTTCAGCCAACTCTTAACCCGCAGCTTCAATCGGAGATTAAATTCTGTTATTATCAGATCGGCAAACTAACCTTAAGTAAGCGCCTAAAAGCCGCACTTGTTCAGCGAAAGTATATAGCCGAAGCAAGTGAAAAAGTGTAAATATTTTCTTGTCTAGATTAAGACATGGACTTATATTAAAGTAGGTGGATTTAAATTCTCTTATAACAACTTCAAAGTGTATTTCATTATCATAATATTATCATGTTGTAAAAGTAAACAGTAATAGGTTTGATAATAATTTTCCGTCAGTTATCCGTTGATCGGCTTTTAAATCAATTTTAATGATTTATCTTTGAGATTTTTATGACATATTAAAAAATCTATTTTGAGCTAATCTTCACTGTCATGACTTGGACAACATCCGTGGCTATTATTGGTAATGGCCCTAGTGCCTTATCATTATCTTATATCCTTAACGGACATATTCCCTATTATGATCCAATGCCGTATGGACCTCATCCAGATTCTATTCTTCATAATCAATTGATGAAATATATGCTTGGTAATTCTCAAGGTAAAACTCTACTAAATGCTATATCAGATGTGGAAATCATAGATTATATTAAAGGAAGTTATGAGTCTTTTTTCTCAGAGACAATTTTACCTATTAATCTCCTCCTTGATTCATTATGTGCTGCTGATGAAGTATCATTTATGAATCTTGAAAGTAAGGAATGTCGTATTAAATGGATTTATGATCCAACTACTTATGTCCCTCATATAGTGTTGGGTAATAGTTCAAAACCTGGCGGACAATGGGGATCCGATGATTTTGACTCAAAAGATGAACTATCTTTAAGTTATGCTGAAATGTTATCTTTACCTGAATATTCCTTTTCTCAATACTATAAAGATACTTATAACAAGTCCCCAATAGACTTTTATCGACCACCAAGAAATCAAGTAGCAGATTATTATTGTGTCTATCCCAAAAAAGTGGGAATTGAATCGTCAATTAAATCAAATGTTCTCGTTACTTGCGTAGATAGAGTATTGCATGACGGTTTATTTGCTATCAGTATGAGACAGAATGATGGTACGAATTATCAACAAAAAATTCTTACATGTCAGCAAGTAGTTTTAGCAACCGGGGTATATGAGTCTCCTTTAGAAACTTCAAATATAATAAAGGACAATGGTAGTCGATATAGAAAAGAAAAGACTTTCTATCAGCTTACAAGTACTTTGATTCATGGAAGAGATAATTCTATTGATAAGCATCATCTTTCGTTTACTATCATTCCACCATTATCAACTCCTCCATGTGAAGGGGTCAAGGTAAACGATACTACAAACGTAACTCTTGTGATAGGTACGGGAATTTCAGCAGCAGAAGCGATAAATAAGAGTACTTCCTCAAAAGAAACGTCAGTAATTCATGTTTATAAATGGCATGATGATAAAGGCAGTCCATGTGTGTTTAGGAAATATCCAAAAGAGCTATATCCAGATTATGTCAAAGTATTTCATATGATGAAGAACCGTAAAGTTGAACATGTGTATGAAGGTCTGCCAAATGCTCAGATACTGGATATTTCTCCAGATGGTGTTGTGGAATTAGAATTAGAAGATGGTTCTACTATTTTTAGGACTGTTAATTGTGTCAAGGTATGTACTGGTCGCACTGGATCACTGGCTTATTTAGCTGATACGATATTAGATAGTGAAAGCTTTACGGCTATCACACCAGTCACCAAGAAAACCATTCGGGAAGTATTTATAAACAGAAATCAACAGTCACTACGAATGAGTGAAAATGTCTATGCTATTGGTAGCTTATGTGGGGATACGGTGGTTCGATTCATGCTAGGGTCCAGTTTATGGGTAGCAGGGGAATTGATTCGAAGTGTGTGAGACATTCGAATGTTTATATTTCTGCTCTTTATGATGTTTCCGGGTGTTTTATATCAACTGGATCCTGATCAGGTTCTACCCAGCTGAGGTTATATCCCGCAGATTGCCAATAATCATTATACATGATCTCATCTTTAGTGGGCATTAATTTCATACCTCGACTTTGTACTTGATTTTTTATCAAGTTTTCAAGCTCAATAGGTGGAATGGGTCTCTTATGATGAAGGTGGTAGTTTGTAACATTTACATCAACCAATTCATTGAAGCCTATAATTATGCGGTTGACCATAGCTAATTCATGATGTCTCTGGAATCTTTCCCGAGGGCCTATTGAAGGTGCCCAAGCTACTAAACTACTATCAATTGAAGCAAACATAGAAGCGCGATAGAAAGGATAGGGTAATAAGTGCCAACGGATGAAATATGTCAAAAATATTGACAAATAAGTTAATGGGACAATTAGACTTGCCATTGTTCCGGAAAATAAATAAAATGCTAACGAAGAGAATGAGAGGGTACTAACTGTAGCGGCCGTTATTAATGAATTACGGTACCGTTTAGTGTTAGCACTTTTAAATAATGTATAATAATAATTTTTAATGAAGTTTTTTAATGAGAATGACCTGTTCGTTTTATATTTATAGTTGGTTAGGTCAACTATTTTAAATGCTTCTAAGAAATGTTTATCATTAATTGCATTTCTGAGCATTGTCCAAGAGATGGACATTAGCCGTTCATCAGAAGTCAAGTTTATCGATTTCGGGTTTATGGATTGATAAGCAATGTAATCATCTAATAATTTTATTGCCTTGTCAATAGAGATTAAAGGTTTTTCGACACATAAAACCTGAAGTATTTGTAAGTCACTTTTCATCAAGTTTTTCACGGGTTGATAATTCAGTATCAGATCAGTTAAATTATCAGCATCTCTTCCTTCGTTAGGCAATTGGCTTTTCAAATCTTGGAATTGAGATGGTAACCCTCTTGATCTTGTAGATTTCAACTCCTTTTTAGCCAGCAGTTTGCATGCTCTCAAAGCATCCACTACTAAAGGGCCGTTTAATACTCCAACACCTCTGCCACTTTTACCACATCGAAAGATGGTGTGACGAATCCTTGATCCCAATATCACCGCACTGAAAGGGGGATCGCTAAAGTGCAAAAACATTCTCTATAGACATAAGTCTCTCGATTCGCCAATCCATTCATTTTGAAATAACGACATGAAAGCCGCATGAACATCAAGACCCTACCTCAAGCCTCCGGGGGCCGGGCTCTGCCCGGAACCGTTGCTCGCTCCGCTCGTTCGTTTAGAAAGAAGAATATAATAGAATAATATATAGAAACAAACACGGCATGTTTATGAGAGCTAAAGATAAAATAATGGAGAAAGCGCACACTTTAACAATTACAAGCAGATGGTGAAGAAGATGAACTAGGATTTGCATTAAGGTCAACTCTACCACCAGCTTCAGCGCCGGATCTGCCACTTCCAACAGCGGCAGCTACCCGTCTACCTGATTCCTGAGGGATTTTATTGGCAATCGCTAAGAAAACTTGTCGGACATTTAATCCCGATTTAGCAGAAGTTTCAAAGAATAACAATTCCTCATTCTCTGCTAATGCTTTACCTTCTTCAACAGCTACTTTTCTGGCTGATTCGGACTCTTCTTCTCCCTCGGCTTCTCCATCAGATTCGACTAAATCAACTTTATTACCAACCAAAGCAATCACAATACCAGGACTGGCTTGTGCCTTGAGTTCATTAACCCAATGACGAGCTTTAACAAATGAAGCAGGTTTGGTAACATCGTAAACTACCAAAGCGCTCTGTGCATTTCGATAATACATGGGGGCTAATGAAGCAAATCTTTCCTGACCAGCAGTATCCCATATCTCAAACTTAATAGTTCTATTAGGTAAAGCACATTTCTGTGTTAAAAAGGCAGCGCCTATAGTTGGTTCTGTGGATTGTTAGTACGCACAACTTTTCCTAAAGTTGCTCTCTTATGAATGTCATCTTTGCTTCTCTTCACGTAAAGTCCACTTCAGTCAAATACTTACCTTTATTCTCTTGGAAATCATCCGAAACAAAACGAAGTACTAGTGAAGACTTTCCGACAGCCGCTTCACCGAGTAAAACCAGTTTCACGGATGTGGTGGGCTTTGTGGCTGGTGCCGAGTCCATTCTTGATGGTGTATATGTATGGAAGTGTGAGGTTGTAGTTGGTAGTTGGTCAATCCGGGGTTCCGGCTATTGGTCTTGAGGTGGTGACTGTAGTAGAAGTTGTAGGAGAAGTACAGTTATGTGTTGTGTGTAGGATATGGGTTAAACCCCGTCGAGTGAGTTATAAATGCGGTCAAGCGGTGTGATAAGTGTATCGAACTTGTTGTCACAAATAAAATGATTTACAATTCACTAAAAGAAGTGAAATTGTGGATTGGTGATATATTGGCTATTGATATATTGATAAGGTGATGTGATAGTATGACGATAATGGATCAGTTGGGTTAATCCTTCTGTGATGGCAATTTCGCCTTACGATAATACATACAATAATATAAGCGGATATTATTCTGTTAATGGACCGTTTACTGATAATGAGATGAAGTCTGGTTAGGGATAGGAGTTAATAGGAGGATTAAGTATGAACTTAGTTATGATACAGTTAAGAAGGAAGTAGAGTGAAGTTGGCTTTTATTTAGAATTATTTGTGGAGAGATAGTGTGTGTGAATGGTGATGTCGCATTGACAGGTGTAGGCAGGCAGAAGTTGGGAGGCTCATCATAGGCAGATAACCGTGAGCGCTATCTGTTATCAGGGCAGTGTCGGGTCAAACCGTTAAGAAAGTAGAGGGAAGCCAGGGGTTAAGGAGTGTTGGGAGGATAGAGCCGTTCCTTGAGCCGACGTTAGAGATAGCAAATAGAGATGAAGAAGAGGATGTACTGAAGTTAGTGAGGAGATGGAAAGTACAATACTCTCAATTGGAGAAAGAGAGAAAGATGTAAAGTGGATTAATGGAAAGAGAAGTATACTATCAGATATGAATAGATTGGGGGTGTAATATGAGGATGAAATGACTTATAACCATATGAAAGAGCGGGTACGTACTAGACCCAGCTAATGAGATAGATGTTAGGGTTATATTTGTAACGGCGATAACACTTCAGGACACTCCTGACTCGCTTGAAATCTGTTTACTCGCGGCTACATCTTCATGACTGGATCGAAGTTACAATATTCAGTCAAAATAGAATATTAGTGAATCCTTCTAGTCGTATTACACGTTTATTTTGGCGAATCTCGCAGTGGAATTGACGCTGAATCAGGAATTTGGAGCAGGAGTGGTGGCTCTTGGCGAGAGATAGTAGTCGATATTTCGCCACAATAAAATGACGTCGTACCAAGGTAAGTAAGGGACGAGTGAATTAGCTCGCGGAGCGAGCACTACGGGTCTGGGCGGAGCCCAGCCGCCGGAGGCAGGAAGTGGGGATCAAGGGGAGATATATATTGACATACTAGATGAACATAATATAGTCCATAATGCAAATCCTTCAGGAGTGTCATCTCGGCAAACAGTAGCACAACAGCATTTGACGGATTTCTTCTCATTTGAGAACGACAGTGAAAGGGCTCGGGTTCCTCAACGAGAGGATTTTCAAGTTCTGGCGTCTGCATTGGATAACTTGAACCATGATTCACCGATTGTTCAGAATTTAGTTGAGTTACTTAATCAAGATGCCGCTGATTCAATAGGGGGATATAGTGAAAGGAAAGGCGTATCACAGCAATATATTGACTCATTGGATCGAATCCCGAATAAGAAACTTCGATCGACAGATGAATGTGCAATTTGTGCTACAAAGTATCTTCAAGATGAGTATCCGTTGGTAGTAAGACTACCATGTCATCCTAATCATCATTTTGATTTAGAATGTATTGGACCATGGTTGAAATTGCATGCAACATGTCCTTTATGTAGGAAGGATTTAAAGAAGAAGGAGGTTGTTGTGATTGAGGATAGTGAAGAGGAGGATGCAGATGATATGTATGGATAATAGAAGATGATATAAGTGAAGTGTAGAGTGTGAAGCGTGAGCAGCGTGAACAGGGTACATCGTGTACAGCACCTTGAGAGTAATATCAAGTTAAAGATTACCTCTCATAACCAGCTTTCTGAGACTCGTAGTTGATTGAGGATTTTGTCGACTCACTAGGGGGAGCAATAGGAGATAAAGAAGAGTTTTTAGACGAAGAGGGTGTATTAGATGAGGACGATTTATTGCTAGGGCCAGAACGGAGAGATTTTTTAACTGCAAGACCAACAAGGTAATTTTGTTGATATGTTGAACCTAGAGAGCGCGGTTTACCCCAGACAGCCTTCAGTTTGCATCCATTGATTACAACTTTTCCTGATGTCGATTTTAGCGAATTAGCTGCGGATTCAGCATGAGATCGTTTTTCATACGTGACAAACCCGCATTTTGCTCGATGAACAAGAACTAGATTTTTGATGGCACCAAATGATTGGAAATGTTCGCGTATTTTATAATCTGGAAGATCGTCTTCGATTCCGGTTATGAAAAGTGAAGTTATTGTCTCATCTTTAGGAGGGTTTAAAATTGATCCATTAAGCGGGAGTTTGGAAATTATTTTATTTACTTCCGTTTTCATGGCCGGTGAAAGAGGGGGTAGATTGGATGATAATGAGGAAGTTTTGGAGGTAGGATTATTTGAATTATTTGAATCAACTCCAACTGGTCCTTTATAGTATGGCATTGCCTTGGCAAGATTTCGTAAAAGATTCTTTGCTTCATCTGAAATTACTAACTGACCTCCTTCATTCTCAGCTTCCTTCTCTTTATCTTCTTCTTCAAATGATTTTTGTGACGATTCAAATTTCTGTGCGACATATTGTTTCATAATCACATTAGTTGCCACATCAGAACTAATCGATCCATTATTACTCATATTCAACGCAGCATCACGAATTGATAAGGGTAAACCATAAGTTAAATCGAGCATACAACTTTGACAAGCATTTTTTTGTCTAGCACATGTTTGACAGATAACTGTTCTACGAGGCTTAGATCCTTTTTCTGGAGACCATCGGAAAATTGTAAATGGTCGAGTACATAATTTACATTCTTCACCATATTTCTCTCTTGTCATTCGAACATAAGGATTTGGACCTAGACAGTTTTCGCATAAAGCGGGGACATCACTATCTTCCCAAGTTTTCTTATTATCATCAGTTTTTGGCATTGTGAGGAGTTGTATTGTAAGTTGTTGCTGATAAATGAGAAGTGAGTAGTGTAGAAAAGGAACAGTTTGATAAATATATCAGGGTTTGGGAATCAGCCGTATACCCCTGACTTCTCCTTCACATATCAGTAATCAACTCGTCTAAAATAAAAATACACAGTTGATCATTATACTCATCTTTAAGATATTTCCAATTGTTACTAAGGGATTGTTTGAATGAATAAACTTCTACAATCCAACCAGCTTTTAATGCTGCTTCAATACTGGAAATAAAACTAACATCTTGATTTAGTCCTGATGGTTTACCATCACCAGTAGCCAAAGCAATGATACCACTAGGACGAGTTTTGGTTAATTCAATGATATTGAAGCTTAGAATTTCATCAACTCCCTGTTCTTGAAATTTTCCAGTTGTTTCATCAATTTGTCTACTTGTGGAATGAACTTTATATTTCAAGTTATTTTCAGCATTTGATTTGAATTGATCGGATATTAGAGAAGATGCAAGAGTTTTAGTTGAATAATCTCTACCTCGGACTAATATCAAATCAAGAATTGATAAATCGGGTAAAGTTGATTTGTTAGTTATTTGTCTGAAAGATACGAAAATGTTTGACCAATCTACAAGAATATGAAGTGGACGACAAGTTGAAGGGATGTGTTTATTGGTAGATTCATTTTGAAGATGAGGAACTGCTAAAGTTTTCCTATCATTGGGAAACATAGAATAAAGTACTTGATAGACGTGGAATGGGTTGTCGGCAACCATATTTACGAGTAGAGAGTAGGTAGGAGAGTAAATATCATTCAGTTTAATTCAGGTAAAAGTCAGCCTCATACGCCGCTCTTTTACGCCGCATTGATTTCGGTCACTCACTACGAAAAAAATTTAACGCATGAAAAGTATTTAAGTCTGATCTCGACAAAACATTCTTTCTTTCTTTCATTAACTACATCTAATGTTCATCCTTAATCACGATAGAAGTAGTAACGACCAAACTGATAATATGATGTAAAAACAAACTTGAATTTCTTCACCTGAACTTTCGTGTGGATCAAAATTGTCAGAGCTTTTTAACCCTGATTATCAGTATGGTAGTTACTTCTTCTGTTTTGGTTAGGGCTGGAGTTAGTATGTGTATATAATTAATGAGTGTTTGCTCAGATGTTTGCTCAGATGTTTGCTTAGATGTTTGCTTAGAGGTCTGTTCTACTCAAGTGTTCGCTGGCTCTGCTCAGCTCTGAACTTTTAGTTGTACATGTGATTTTGATTTCAACATTAACATTGTCCTGACGAATAAAAAGCTAGGGATATTTTCGGGCGTATGTAAGTTCTGCCAAATAGAATAGACAATAAAACAGTATGTTCCCAGGACCACTTACCTGCAATTAATTCAATGTTAGACCGCCTGGTAAAAATACATATGAGACATCTTGAAGGGCGATTTATTGGCCGTTAAAAGAACTGCGAAAGGGTGAATACCTGAAACCGAATCGGCGAACGACGTTGAATGAGACCAATATCCGGATTAGTCTGCAATGTCTGTCAGTTGCCGCCTTCGACGGTTCGATTTCGTAACAAATCCATTTGTAAGACAATGCTTCTCTTCTTGGATCAACTAAGACAATAGCAAGCATCGATGGGTTCGTTCGTATCCCTATGGGAAGCGAAAACCTTTCATAGTATAACGAGGGAGTGGTAGATAAATTACAAGCATACGATACGAAGAGCTGGATTCCAGGTCTGTATATTATTTAAATGACCAAATAAAGTGAGGAGCATCTGACAAATAGTTGCGCAATAAACTTTCTGATAGAACTATCGTTTAGTTATAAAAAGTAGACTGGGATATAGTACCTAACATTTCTCATCTAAATTATATCTTATCTTTTGATGTTTGGAGATCTGCAGGGGTAAGTAGGGCTTTCATCTCATCGTGCATGCTATGAGCAGACTACGATTCTGAAGGTCTCGCTTGAATTTTCGATCACGCACAATCAGTACTGTATATAAAGCGGTTTTCCATCGAGTAATCGTCTAAGCGCACTTCACTCGATATAGGATTTGTTTTCCGATCGCTCCTCGATGGTGGATTCACGGTTATGATCGGTCCGATCGATTAACTCACACTAGAAAGGTGCATGAAATGTAGGAAGTTCCATTGGATTTAGACCCTGTAAACTAGAAACCTAAGAGAGAGCGTCTACAGCCGAAGTGCGCTCATCAGGGATTGCCTCCGGCGGCCGGGCTCTGCCCGGACCCGATGATGCTCCGCTTCGCGGAGAATGTGGGGATAAAGGATAACGAGCGCAGCGAGCAACGGGTCCGGGCAGAGCCCGGCCGCCGGAGGCAGACAAGGTGTGGGGTATATCGGAGATATATCGGAGAAGCGAGCGACGAAACAAGCGGAAGGTGAGGAGGTTAGCTGTTAGATTCAGGGCCAACTGACTCTGAATTGGCTTAACTCCGTATTGACGTGCACAGGTTAACACCGTCATCCCGAGCACCTGCAAAACGACTATTACTCATACACGTGTATTGTTACATAAAATATCGGATAAATTCCTACTATACGTATTTTCCTTATATCGGGGCTATCGGCCTACATTTATACAGCCATCAGCCTGTTTACCTACCGTCGTTCCAACCGTCGTTCAAACCGTCGTTCAAACCGTTGTTGGGAGAAAACTGTTGAGATTCCTTACCGCTGTCCCCAAAATTACGCTGATAAACCGTTTAAGTTTGTATGGCTAAAATTTTCACGCTGCACCCCGATGCGGATACAGTAGCAATCTAAAGTGCGTCAAGCCCCTTCCTAGATATAGAAATAGCAATCTAAAGTAAGAGATAGATAGCGTCGGTCCAACCAGAATTTGCGGTGATAACTCGGGTGATGAGGATGACTATGACGAGGTTTGATATAAAGGAAGGGATGGAAGGAATTTTGTGAGTTTTGTAAATTTTGTAAATTTTATGTTCATTTTAAAATTTGGAGAATATTGATCTGTGATTAATTATATCACTTATTTGCATATACAGGTAGAGAGAATCAAAGTTTCTTATCTTTACTAGATATTATATCTATTATTTACCAACTCAACTCACTACTATTTTTGATTTATTCAGCAAAATTCTTATCAGTATTTCAACCTGATCATTCTCTAATCATTCTCTAATCATTCTCCCCTATCTTTTGACTCTCACATTTCATCTTGCACACCCCCTGCTAATCGTTACCACGCTCGACCTACTAGAAGTAATTTTCAACGGTCTGTATCAGGGTAACAAATCTGTGCAGGTCATTACTAATTCGGTAAGTAAATATATTTTCTCAGCCGCATATTACCCCTGAATACATGTCTAACTCTCAGCCATATCTCGATTACTTTTTAAATCACCGTTATTTTCACTAAGTGGACGGTTGTGTTCCACTACTCGTTGGCATAGTACAAAAATGAGTTTCGCTTCTTCTGATCCTTTTAATAACCTTTTGGATAGTAATAAGCAATGGGCTGCTAAATTATCACAAGCACATCCTAATGTTTTACCAGAGAATGCAAAAGGTCAACATCCTAATATTTTATGGTTTGGATGTGCTGATTCTCGTGCTGGTGAAAGTTGTTTAGGTTTGCAACCAGGTCAAGTGTTTGTTCATCGTAATATTGCTAATATTGTTTCTCATTCTGATATTAGTTCATTGGCAGTTTTACAATTGGCAGTTGATACTTTACAAGTTAGTCATATTGTTGTTTGTGGTCATTATGATTGTAAAGGTGTTGAATCAACTTTGAAAAAAGAACGGTCAGGTGGTGAATTGGATGCCTGGTTGCGTCATTTAAGAGACGTTCGTCATACACACGCTAAAACTTTAGATTCAATTGAAGATTTTAAAAGTAAATGTGAGAAATTAGTAGAACTCAACGTAATTGCTCAAGTTCGTAATGTTAGAAGAAATGATAGAGTAATGGCAGCTGCTAAATCTAGAGGATTAAAAGTATTTGGACTTGTTTATGATGTTGCTACTGGATTAGTTAAAGAAATTCCTGTTCCTGTTGATGATGGGCATGATTCAGATGATTCATATATTGTTCATTAAGTATAATGTAGGAGGAGTTAGTATAGATGTAATTTGTAGAGAGAATTAATTGATGTTTATTTATAATCTGTATGGGGTTAGAGTATATAATCTGTAGGCGGTACCTGCTTGATAGGAGTATCTCGCAGCAAAAATGCAGTTTTGATTTGCTGAGAATGTGACAAGTTGAGTAGTGGTTAGATCGTAGTTTAAAAGGGGTACGGAATGTATGCACGGATTAATTGTAACTGGCTTCATGTACCCTGCGTGCCGTCCCCAGCTCCCCACGAACATGAAGATTGGTCTATGCCGGAAAGGGAAGGTTTTACAGTCAAAAGCAATATTTTATGCATCGGGAGTAAATCACATGCAATATCAAAACGTCTAACTGGTTAGGGTTGTAGGAGACCTGCATAGGAGTTAGAGAGTTATATCAATAGATGGGAGGTAAGACTGAGTTGTCATGTGGTTATAAAGTGGGCTGGGTATAGTTGCAAGTAATATAGTTTATTGTTTATAAATGTAGCTATATGTGGTAGTCTCGTGTTACATCACTCATTACTGTGTTTATGCATTAGTATGATTTCTTTTCGTGGTTATTTCTGTACGGCAAATAATATTTTCAACTGCAATGCAAAAGGACCCTGACTGAAGTAGGGTAATTAAATTACTAAATTGATGCTAACCGTTGAATAAATTTTACATGGATTGATTATCGTGCTGATAAGGTTATCTGGAATAGGGTATAAAGATAGTGAGGGTAGTTGTTAAGAAAAAATTTGATTAAATATTAATATTCTGTCAGTTATTGTATTTCAAATGATTATATTCATGAAAGATGGTATAGATTGGTGCATAAAAAGCTGCATAGATAGTATGGTTAATCATGTAAGATTGACATGATGATGTATAGAATACGAAGAAGCGGTAGGTAATGCGTGGGACGGTAGAAGTTGGGAGAAGCGGTACGGAATGGGACGATATGAAGGCAATAAAAGGTGAAGAAATAAGTTTATAAACTGAAGGTAGACAGGGATGAAAACACAATTATCGTTTATGGAAGGTACAAGATGATAATCAGGGTGGATGTTAGGGTAACGCAGTTTAATAAGTTTCACAGTAAATGAAAGTATAAAAAAATGAATATGAGATAAGAAGGAAGTAAGTGAACTTATCTAACGTTGACTGGTCAAAAGAAAGATTACGGATAGTTATCGTTAAAGTTAAATATCGTCCGCGGCTATAAATCGACTTCAGGGTCTGTTCCGGCTAGGCCCTTGAACGCCTTAAATAATAGTATTGAAAAAGGGTAGAAGCAGAGAAGAAACAAGACTGTTTAGGAGAAAGGATAAGGGTTTTAAGGGTTGAGAATACAGGAAATAAGAGGATTGGAATAGACGGAAAGGGGTAGGAGGAACTAGAAATGAGGCAGTGTTGCGGTTGTCACAGCCACTACCACAACTACTACCACCACTATCAACATCACTACCACTTCCACCACCACCGCTACCACCACCATCACTACCACTTCCACCGCCACCACTACCACTACCACTACCACTACGCAACCATTACGACCGGCTACAATCGTCACCATCTAACCTTGACCGCCTTGCGATCCCTACCATTCTACCTCTACTTACCGCTTTCCAACCCTCACCCTAAGACCCTACATCATCTTTAATCTGCTCAAATTCATTTAGTAATTTTATTATGCCGATTACTCTATGATCACTAGATTCATGCACAGAACAAGGTTGACCATACCCTAAACATTTTAATATGCAGTCTTCTTTCGGTAAGTAAGAAAAAACAAAACCGAGGTTGCATTATGGTTCGGAATAAGTTAGGTGCGGCTTGTAATTATGATAGGGGTTCACAGGTCAACTTCGCACTCGCGTTCGCACTCGCACTCGCACTCCCACTCCCACTCACACTCCCACTCACACTCATACTCCCACTCACACTCACACTCCCACTCACACTCCCACTCCCACTCCCAATCCCACTCCCACTCTCTACTCACTATTCCACTCGCACCCACCTACTCCTACCAAATATCTGCATATCTCAATTCAGTGAGGAATTTTCCAATCCGTTCATCTAACTTTCTTTTTCTTACTTTTTGACGAAAATGGAAAAAAAGGGTTCTGATCATCCGGAATTTAATTGCTTTTTAATTTTCATCTGATTTAAGTTATAATCCCTATCCCTATCCTATCTTATGATTCCTCATAACTTAGATAGAAATTACCCAGTGATATTATTATACAAACTTTTTAAATATAGTTTATTATTTTCTTTTACTATTAGTTTTTTAGAGTTGCTTAAAACGAAAGTCGTATTTGAGTAATATGCTTTGTTGTTTTCTGATTCCCTGCTGCCCACCGTCTACCCTGATTCCTACCCGCCGCTACCCTGTCTGCTGCCTCCCTGCTGCCTCCCTGCTTGCCTGCCTCCCTGACCAAATCTCTTCACCCTAACTTTCACCTCATCAACTCCCAACGTCCCTTCCCGTCTTGTCTCGTCCGTCTCGTCTCTCTCTCGTTACTTTTTCCATAACAACGCGGTAGAACTTTCTCACTTTCCCTTTTAAATATCCTCTCCTCTCCATTGACTGCCTCATCCTCCCCCTAACAAATTGGTTGTTGTGATTTTATTTCATACCCTGAAGATCAGGTACACACGAAGTTAAGAAAATAACTTTCACCCTTTACACCACGCAGAGCGTGATATTTCAGGGGATTTTAAAAAAATTAAAAGAGTGAAGAGAAGAAGAGAAGAAGAGAAGAGAAGAGAAGAGAAGATTTGGAAAAGATTTGGAATTACAAACCTGAATATTAATATAAGATTTCTGACAATAACATTTATGAAAGTTTAGTCAAGTTTTTTTCAAATTTTTTTTTTACGTTATTGTTCATTGATTTAACTTTTTTTTGGTCTTCTTATTTTTTTCCTTTCCGTTTGTGTTTTAATTATTTATTCAACCGAATTGTATTGAAAAGAATCGTATTGAAATTTCAATCAGTAACTTCGATAACTTTGATAGTTCTTATTGTTAAATTACAAATCGCGTCAACGCCACTTCAGTTTCAACCGGCTCATTGATTATTCTCTACCCACTTTGTCTAATATTATGCCATTTCATCTCGTCACTCCGGCGGGAAAACGTATTAATATTCTTAACGACGAAGCTGCTGCTGCAGCTGCTGCTAGAGGTGAAATCCCAAGTGAAATCCAAACTGAAATCCCCCCTTCAAAACGTAGAAAATCAATAATTACACGAGTTCGATCTAATAGTGATAGTTCAGTAAAATCTGAAGACGAAGAAGAAGACGAATTGGATAGGGAATTAGAAAAAGAACTTGAAAGATCAAGACAATTACAACTTGCAACTGAATTAGAAGACGATTTGGACGACGACGATCTAGAAGAAATGAACGAAAAGAAAGTAAAAGTAGATGAAGGAAGTGAGAAGAAAACTCAAAATGATTCTTCTGATACGAAAACCGATCCTTCATCCACTCAAGGACCTACACCAATTCAACACTTTCCCGGCGGTGGTTTATTAAATCCTCAACAACTACCTTTAGGTCCTCCCAATGCTCCTAATGCTCCTCCAAATTCACAATATCCACCTACTCAAATAACTTATTATTACACATCTACAAATCCACCACAACAATTTGGCCAACAATTAGCTCCTCTTGGTCAAGGGGGTCCTCCTCCAGGAACAACGACTTATTATTATACATATCAGCCAGGACCCACTGGTCCACCTGGTCCACCTGGTCAAACTGGTCAACCTGGTCAACCTGGTCCTGGTCAACCTGGTCAACCTGGCGCTCCTGCTCCTGGTACCACCACTGCAACCCCTACCGCACCACCTACCGCACCAGGTAGCTCTCCTTCTTCTACCACCATCCCTCCCCCTCCTAATCCCAACACTGCCTCATCCAATCCTCAACCAATTCAATTCCAAATACCTCCAAATCAACAATTCATACCTGGTCCACCACCAGGCCAATTTGGCCAACTCCCTCCAAATGTTGTAGCCGTTGTTACTGGACCACCGCCTCCTCCCGGATCAAGACTACCTGGACCTCCATTACATCATTTCCAACCTCTTCAAGGCCCTCCACCAAACAACCTCCTATCAAGCGGTACTCTCCCCCCTCCAATCCCTCATTCAATACCCCCTCCTCACATATCGCCAATTACTCGTCTCACTCGTACAACTGGTCCTCCTCCAACAAGTATCTCCTCATCAAAACCTATTAAAAAATATACTTGTCATTGTATGAGATCATTCACCACATCTGGTCACTTAGCTAGACATATGAGAATTCATACTGGTGAAAAGAATTATGTTTGTCCTCAAGCAGGATGTGGAGCTCGATTTTCTCGTCAAGATAATTGTATGCAACATTTTCGAACTCATCTTGGTTCAAGAAGTCGTGCCACTGTTCGACCTAATAATCGAAATAATGGTAATGGTGGAGATAAACCTGATAATTCCCCTGCTCCAGCATCTGGCTCTGGAGCTAGTGGATCTGGTTCTGGAAATGCACCTGGAGCGGGAACTGGAACGGGAACCAGTGATTCTGGTTCTACCGATGGAAATTCAACTTCTGGAACTGGTTCAAAAGAAGATTCCAAAACTGATGATTCAACTACCAAAGCTGCCGATGAACCCTCCTCTCCCTCGACTAAACAGGATAAAAAAGATAAAGAAGATTCTAACCCTCTCCATGTCTTTGCGGGTCTTGCTGCCGCTCAAATGCAAACTGTCTAAACACCTATCTTTTTCCTGTTCAGCTATTAATATTCTGTACACTATTCACTCTACATCTCTTAAAAGAGATGTATGTATATTTCTTTTTTGATGTATGTTCTATTGTATAATGCCACAAGCAAAATGATTAATGAATTAATGAAAACACAAATTCCTCCCCCTTCTCTGCCTCCGGCGGCCGGGCTCTGCCCGGACCCGTAGCTCGAGCTTCGCTCGAGAGATGCTGCTGATCTGCAAAGTTCACATCTCATCAGGGTCTATAGATCGGCGCCATGCATTATCACTCTCCATTACAACAACTCATCTCGTTCTTATAACTTCATCTCCTTATCAATTTAAAGTCTCGTTTCGCACCTCATTAACCTCTCTTTTAGGTTTTATTCCCACCGAGCGCATTTCAAGTTCGCGGTGCACCAGTTTAATGGTTATGCACCCAGGCACAGCCAGAAGACGATGATTGCCCCCCCCTCCAATTCAAAGCAGAACTTCTTGTCACTTCCATAACCATAACAAAGGAAGAAAATTCGTTCTATACCCCAATCTCCATAGAACTACTACTCCTTTCCCTCACAGTTTCCCCAGATATATATAAGTCCGCGGAGGTTCATTTACACCCTAACCACCATTAATAATAGCTCTCTCAAGGCTGATCATTATTATTAAGACCAGCTCGACGATTCTTACACGGCATATCGAATTACGTAGCAATTCGTTTAGTTGGACTCTGTAACATAGAAAGGAATTGGACTGGACTCTATATTTTTGGTCTGATAAGTGTGAATTGAAGTGTAAATCTAATTAAATGCTCTTCTCAAAACTTTTTGCAGCTGCTTTGGCAGCTGGTTTACCATTACTCGTAGATGCTACTCGTGTTATTGAAGCGGATGACAAAACATTCAATTCAATATTACAACCGGGTTTGCCAACTATGTTGGATATTTACGCATCTTGGTGTGGACATTGTAAGACTTTGGCCCCTATTTACGATCAATTGTCTGAATTATTTGCTCATGCTGATGGTAAAGTGCAATTTGTTAAGATTGATGGTGATAAAAACAGAAAGGCCTCTAAAAAATTCAACGTTGAATATTATCCTACGTTGAAATTCATTAACGCTGATGGTACTACTGTTGATGTTCAGGGACGAAGTTTGGATCAAATGGCTGACTTTGTGTATAAACAAACTGGCATTTCACCAAAGAAGGCCGCCACTCTTCCATCTGCTGTTTTGGCTTTGAATGATGATAGTTTTGAAAAATCTATCAAAGGTAAGAACGCTCTCGTAACATTTACTGCTGACTTTTGTGGCCATTGTAAGAATATGAAACCCGATTATGAAAAATTGGCTCATGTTTATGCACGTGATAGCGACAATCTGTTAATTGCCAATGTTGATTGTTCACAGGGACAACCCAGTACCTCATTAGCTGCCAAGTATGAAATTTCAGGATATCCAACTATTTTATTCTTCCCTGAAGATGGGTCTGCACCTATTCCATACAGATCGGGCCGTACTGTTGATGCTTTTGTCAAGTTTCTTTCTGACCAAGGAGTTGGACATAGAAATGTCGATGGAAAATTGAATTCAAAAGCTGGCAAGAACTCCAGCCTTGATGCCATTGCCAAGAAGGTAGTGGCTGCTGGTGCTGACAAAACTGCTGAAGCCTCTGCTATTGCAGAGATCAAGGCTGCCGCATCTGGCGTTTCCCAGGGAGATATTTATATTAAATATGCCGACAAGTATGTTTCTGGCGGTCCTTCTTATGTTCAGAAAGAGATCCTTCGTCTTAACAAGCTTCTTTCGAGCAAAACATTAGCTGGTACTAAGGAAGACGAACTTAAGATCAAGCTTAACATTCTTCAATCTTTTGAACCCGAACTCACGCATGAGGATTTGTAATTAGATAAATAAAAAGAACAATTTTCTAAGTTCCTTCTGAGGGCGAGTAGTAAACCTCCGCGGAGCGGAGCAACGGGTCTGGGCGGAGCCCAGCCGCCGGAGGCAGAAAGATGTTGGAAAGCAATTTATTAGGTTTACCAAGAAATCGTCTCAGACTTGAAACAACTTCTCATTAATTCAGGGAAAACTTTTCCCTCTAGGATCGTCTTTTCGACGACAGATTGTGCATGCTGAGGTTGTACTCGAGCCATCCATAAAGATTCCCCAGACTTTAGATATAAAAATACATTAGCAGCAAACTTGTGCCCTCCAACATGATTCACAAATAAAACAGTAACCCCTCCAGGTCGATTATCGCCTAAATCCCTGTGTAGATCATGATGTCGAAGCTCAATCTCAAATTTCTTTCTCATAATGGGTGCAGTAATACCGCAGCGCTTATCTCGAGTTCGATGTGAACATAAGAGAAGATAACCTTTATTTCCAGATGCACTAAAATAATCAGGCTTTTCTTCTATAAGTTTCGGTAGAGAATGGGAATTATTTGCAGATATGGCCTGAGAAAGTAAATCCTTGGCATTACTCGGTGTAACATGGTGGATGAGAACAAAAAACGGTAGTAATAAAATAGTCGTCGATTCAGCATTCTCATGCTTATCAAGATCAATAAGCGTCGATTCATGTGGTAACATAGAAGATGCATTGAGTTTAATAGCTCCTCCAAGCGAGCTTTCAAGGGCACTTTTCTCATGTTGAATAGCATGCACTATTTTGCCAGTGATATTAGATTCATCTCCAATATCATGCTTCCAATCTGTCTTTCCACTGGAAATAAGAACATGTAATTTCCACTCTTTAGCTGATCCCCAAAGTGGGACATCATCTTCAGTTTTCACTGATGAAGGGTATCCTTTTTCACATCCTCCACATTCATCGGCAGAACATTCAGCAACGGGGAAGAGCTGAGATATTTTGTCAGATGAATTTGATTGGTCTGAGAGTGATGATATTAATTTTCCTAGAATACCCATGATTGAATAAAAAAGGATTATGAGGTTCTATCAGTCTATAATTCAAGTTGAGCTTTTATTTCTCTGTGGAGATAATCCGAACTGTCTATGCTTCGGAGTCAGTGTAAGTGTCAGTGTTGGAAAATTTTGCAGTGAATGAGTGATGGTATAAAACTGTCTACTTATAACCTTTTTAGGGCCTTATCTGACATAAATAAGGATTGACAAAAATAACAGTGGCGGTAAACATATTAGTTGATCCGTGCACGACCAGTGAGTGCCATATGAAACTTTTTATCAGATCGATCGTCGTAATATTTCCAATTTCAGTGAAAGATAGCGTTCAATAGAGGGCCCTCGGAAGCCGATCCGGAATTTGCTGCATCTGATCCGAAAACACATCACGGCAATTTTAGTTCATTATCATTTACTATACCCTACTCAATATTAATATAAGTTTATAAGTCGAGACGTAACCAATGATTGCTTTATGACTCATATGGTGGGATTAAATCAATTGATCACAATTCAAGTTGTATACTCCCTTTATGATAGTAACATTGTGGATTACCATATATGCTAAGACCCAATTACATAATTAGCTTATCTACAGCACGCCATTTTGACAAAGTATGAATTCGAAACGGCATGCACATATATCTCTCTATTATTCTGAGAGTATTACTTTGCTGGTTAATACTTGCCACCGTTGTCGATCAGTATCTTCTCTAGGCCGTGTAAATGTCCACCGCTGTATATATGTTCACATACAAAACAATAAACTTGAATTGAGGTCTATTTCTTAAATGCTTAGAATATCTTTCTTGTGAATCATTGGCAGATTTTAGACTGCCACAAATGTCACTGCTTTTACAGTATACTTCGATCTCATCTCTCTTACTTGGCCTTCGTCACCCCTGAGTATACGGCGTTAGCTTATAACTCTACAATCCAACCCTTAAACAAACCCTTAACAACGGCTGAATCTTCTCACCCCACGTGAATTCCAAACGATCACCTCAATCACCTTCACGACTTCTATAAACAGAAGCAAACTTAGCACATCCGCACATTAAAATCCCTGTAAATCATTCTATCATTTTTATCCTCTATCTTTTTTCAATAAATTATTTGAAATTTTTCTATTCTTACTGGTTAATTTGGTATAATTCAAAGTTAAGAGTTTCAATAAGCAACTCTAAAAATCATTTGATATAAAAGTGGCGTGTTTTGAATTGTACTTTATATTTGCTTTGTTTTAAGAAGGAAATTTCGAAATATCAAAAATTATATTGTAGTTTGTAAACGCTTCGCAAAAGCTCCGCAATGAAATCACTTCTAGCTGTTCCATTATTAACTGCTATTTCAATAGTAAACGGATTCCCAATTTTCCGCACTAATAACAAGGAATTAGAATCATCAGTTCCTCAAATCCATTTTAATTCTCCTCCTCCTTCTGCCGTTCTAGCTCTTTCTGATGATGATAAACATGAATATGACGATCTGACTCCTATTGAACAAGCTGCTAGAAGAGTAAGACAACTCGTTCACATTAGCAATTTAGCTACTGTATCTACAATTTATCAAGATGGTGATCGTAAGGGCCTCCCAGTAGGTCGACTTCAATATTATGCTGATTGTATTGGTGAGGAAGATCCTGATCAACCTTTAACTTTTATTGGTCTTAATATTTCTACAGTTTTTAAAAATGTGAACAAAGGTTCTCCTGCAAGTCTTGCTATTCGACTAGGAGATACAAGCCCTCTCGGATTAACTCCAATTTCTCCTGCTGGTAGCCCTAGAGTTTCACTTTTTGGTGAATTCATCGAGCATAGGGGAGATAAGGAATTGGCCAAAAAGTGCTTCTTAAGATCTCATCATGACGCTCATGCTTGGATACCTGGTGATGATAGCAAAGTCCATGATTCTTATTGGGTTAAATTCAACATCACTGGAATCAATTATATCGGTGGATTTGGCGATAAGAATTATATTGGAGATATTCCTGTTGAATTATATCGTAATGTCACTTTAGGCAGAAGACATCGCAGTGTGATTCATGACTCTGAAGATAAACAGTTGAATTCTGAATGGAAAGATTGGATTCAGATGACTGAACATCTTGTTCCTAATTTGCGCGATAAATTACTTCCCTTACCTGTCCCAGAAGATTTTGTTAAATCAGAAAAAACTCGTGTAAAGTGTGGAGGTAAAAAGCATAACACACAGGATAAACAAAGTGGTGCTGTGATAGGTTATGCTGCTCCTATGCACGCTAAACACTCTTCAAAACACCCTGACCATGGTGAGCATCATCGAGGACATCACGCTAATGTTAAAGAACATCACACAAAGACCCATCACAAATGTGGAGACAGAACTAAATGGAGACTCCCCCATATTTCATTCTTTGATAAGTTGAAGTCGTTATTTTCATTCCGTTAGGTCTTGATCTTTCATCTAAGTAGCATGTATCTTTCTTCTGCTTGTCGATCGTCTTTGCCTTTATGCTGAGCATGGACAGATGTGGTGTTTAATGCTCTTTAGGCAAGCAAAGTGAAAAAATTTTGTATCAAATCTTTTATTGTCATTTTATATTATCTCGTATTCTTAGGTTATCTCGGTGTTATTTTGTTACTAATATTAATATCTTTATTTTTTTCATATTTTATTTCCTCTTCATTTTTCATTCATCTATTTCCCAATTATTTTTAGCAATCTATTATTTCTATTCTAATGCTAATCTGTTCATCTAATAATGCTAAATGTATTATGACTTTATCATTGCATTTCATGCTGGACCAGAATATTGCTTTATGGTACACAGACCTCTACATCAGTTTTCCAAAGATACATAAGATACGTAGATTCTTGTAAGGATGACTGGGAGTTATCGTCATGTGTTGATTGCTTCCCGTGATGTCTGTTCCGCTACCAGATATCCCTGATGATATTAGAGAAGCATATTTTGAACCTGACAAATACCTAATACCTTCATTTAATTCTTCGATATGCCAACAACAAAATCAAATAGATTCTTCACCACTTTCATATAATCAACAGTATCTGCATCAATTAAATCAAAGTCAAACTTCACAAAATGAAAATCTGCATCTTCATCCAACTCAAAAGCATAGACGTCAAAATGACCAGGAAAGCTCTCTAAATTACCTCCAAGGTTTGCAAAATAAGCAATTATTATCAGATTCAAATTCTATTAACACTTTTGTTAATGATCTATCAGAATTTGGTTGTGCATCATCTAATGTTGAGATCCTCCCGGAACGAGGAAGTCGTAATTCTTCAGATTCCCATCCCATAATCTCTCATGGAAATGGGGAAGAAAATTTCGATTTATTTCCAATCACCAGTCCTAATTTCGCCTTTAACCTCTTCAACTCTGGATTTTCTCCACTTTCAAATAGTGAATTGGACATTACCCAGCCAACAAGCTTAGGAATTCCTATGCAAATTCCTTTATCATCCTCCTCCTCTTCTTCTGGTATTTTTTGTCCTGGCCAATTTCCAACTCATCTACCGAGTTCAGGTCAACAAATGGATCAAATGCAATTTCTGGCAATGCTCGATAGTTCATTGAATAACTACGATTATATCGGAAACACGCCCTTAGATCAAAATACATCCAGAGGAGCGTGTAATGAAACCCATAGTTATGACAATGCTACTGAACCATCGATGTCCATAACACCTACAGTACACTCAGTACACTACGCTCAACTTCCACTAAGCATAATCAAGGAGGAGATGACTTCTATTATGGAGCAAACAGACCTCAGCCCTATTAATGATTTAACATCATTATGCAAAGATGATACAACTTCTAAATTACCAAGCTTGCCATTGCCATGGGAAGAAACAAACATGGGACCCTACAAGCCACTGGCTCTTAAGCAAGGAGCAAACTTGGTTATGGAGATGAAACGAGTTTTGAAAGCACCAGACAAACTCGGGGATAATCCGCTGCTTGCTCCTATCCGCAATATTGATTTGACTCCATCTCCAACCAGCTCCAGCTCGCCTTCTCCTTCATCCAGTCATTCTTCGTCTTCTTCGCAATCTTCTCAAAAAAAGCATTTATTTAGGAGTCAATTATCCACTTCTTCTTCAAGGACGTTGGACAGGAATGTTGCCGAACTACACAAACAGTTCCCTGGCTCTGGTTCAGTGAATGTTCTTTCAAATTCCATTGTATTTACAAGTAAATGCCAGGCAGAAAATTCCCGAAGCTCAAGCGAGTTGGCTACTGCTGGTTTGAAACCATCGCTGAATAATATTAAATGCTATATTGGTGCTTCTAAGAGTGGTGGTGGCAATGGAACGAGCAGTAGTAGTGGTAATGGATCTGAAAGCAGTACTGCGAGCTCTGATGGATCTCCAGTAACCATCCCAATAGGAGCAATCAGTTCCATGAACTCATCACAAATTGGAGGACGGCAGTTAATTGACAAATCCATCTCACTTGTCCAAGAAGCAATCTCCGCTAGTGACGGCACCGAGCATCAAACGTGGGTTGACAATTGGATATACAGAGGCAATTCACCAGTAACGAAGTCAGGGATTGAAAAACAGCATGAAGCAATTAGAATAAATCCACGATTAGATTATCAAATTCGAGAGATAATTCATCAATGGACTCCATATAAGCCTCGTACAGATCGGTTTTTCCGGATAACGGACAAGAACGGTACAAGTTTCAATGTTGAGGAGCTGAAGGAGATGTTAGAGATAGTTACCTCGCGGCCTCCAAGACGTATCAATTATCACCCTGCTTATCAGCTCTGCACAGATGGAGAAATTGGACATGGTCAAACAGTTACTGATTGGAGACATATTTCTACTCTTCATCCTTCGAGCAGTAAAACTCGACAGCACATAGCTAGTCCCCCGATATGTGATGCAGATATGGATGAAAATGAAAAACCAGTCAGTAATTTACGAAAGCGAGAGGGGAATATATATGAGCCTACATGGGTGAGAGGGAAGAAAAAATTAAAAGAAGGTTGGTGCGATCATTGTGAAGGAGGGTTTTACTTGATGAAGAACTCTGGATATTTATATCACAAGAATCACGAACATGGCATATTTCCTAATGGATATATCTTTGAGGATCCATTGGTAATACGAAGAAAGATAGAACGGGAATCGAAATGGGAGGGACTCTGTGGGATATGTTACCATTGGATAGATCTAGATCATACAGAGAGGAAATGTTGGGGGACTTGGTATAGGCATTACAAGCAATGTGCTAATGAATATGAAGAGTTTAAAAAGGTTTTAGCAGCTACTGGAGCGCCAGTAAATTTAGTAGAATTACGATATTGTCCAGTTGATGAAAATGTTGAAAATAATTAATAGGCATTGATAAAACGAGCGAAGCGAGCAACGGGTCTGGGCGGAGCCCAGCCGCCGGAGGCAAAGAAAGGAGGATTTAAAATAAGAATATGATTTACTCTTTTTAACTACTATACACGAGATATTCACGATCCTATCCTGCAGGATCAGAATATATATAAAAGCCTTGAAAGTACTAAAAAAGAACCAAAGAACCAAAAAAATCATCCATGAAAAATATACAAAAAGGGAATATAGAATATAATTGTAAAGTATATATTAACAAGAAAAAAAATATATACAAATACAATATAATATAATATATTCCCAACCCAAAGTTATAAAACGAAGAAAAAAAAAGTTCCTTAAAAAAGTTACAAGAAATTTGATTGATAGATTGTAACAAAATATCATTTTAGTTGAATGCTTGCTTAATTGTAAAGAACAAATTGAGCTTGACCACTTCTGACAGCAGCGGTACAACCGTTACCACCATTAGAATAAGATCCATTCTCATAAACACAGTCACCATCAACTTGAGATCCATCAGAAGCAACAATCTTAACATTGAAGTTAGCAGGACTCAAGTTGTTGGGGTTAGGGATCAAACTGAGGTAAGCAATACCATTAGCATAACCAGCACCGAAATTCAAAGGAGCCCAGTTACCAATACCAGAACCAGCAGTTCCCCAAACACAACCGTCTTCAACGGAAACACCAGCATTGTTGACGTAATATTGAGCAGAAGTGGGTTTTCCTTCCCACATGTAATAGTTGGCTTGATCAATGGTAGTAAGAGGAGAAGATCCACCAGCGCTGACAACAGTTGGGATAACCATGTTTTCAGTACCAGGATAATCGGTTCTACAAATGGTAACATCTTGAGATAATTCAGAAACAACAACAGCAGAAGGAGTTCCCCATTCACAAAGGTAGTTAGAGTTGGTGTTTGATCTGTAGAGTTTACCATTCTTACAGAGAAGACCACCAACAGAAACACCATTAGCGGGTTGAGAAGAAGGCCATTGAGTTTTGGACATGCCAGATTGACAAGCATAAGAACAGTAGGCACCTTCAGAACAAGAACCACCAGTAGAACCATCAGAAAGGTGTTCAATACCAGACCAACCGCCGAATCCGAGCCAATCGAGGGCAATAACACCTTGACCAGCAGGGAAAGAGGAACAGTCGATAGTACCATCTTGGAATTGTTGAGTTGGGGGGGAGTAAGCAGCCAAGTCACCACTGATACCACCAGAAGAGGAACTAGTAGATTGTTGAACAGAGGCAGCGGAAGATGAAGCAGGAGCGGCGCTTGAAGATTTAGCAGCAGAACTAGAAGGAGCAGCAACTGATGAGCTGGAGCTGGAGCTAGAGCTACTAGGAGCAGGAGCAGGAGCGACACTTGAAGAAGAAGAAGAAGGAGCTGGTGGGGCAGCGGAAGAAGAAGAAGAAGAAGCAACTGCAGCTACAGGAGTGTAAACAGGAGAAGTAGTAGTAGAAGGAGAAGGAGGAGCATTAACTGGAACACCTTGACCATCAACAGTAATTGTCTTGTAAACATATTCAACATCAATAGCACGTTTGTGTTGATGATGAACATGAACGGCAACAGAGGAACCAGCCAAGGTTGCTAAAGCAAGAGCAGAAACAGTAGAATATTTCATTTTTAAGAGATAAAGGACTAAAAGGAAGGGTTAGAAAAGGAAATGTTTTATGATGAACGCAAGATGTGAATCGTATTATCGTCGGTCTATCTTTCTATCGTTCTATCAATTCTCAATCAAAGGAGTGACAGATTGTAAAAAATACGAATCGAACGAGAATAAGAAATTAGAAAAAAAAAATTGCAATTAAAGGAGTGAAGATGTAAATGACGCTTTGGTTCAAAAATGAAGGGATAAGAATGTCGTGAAGTTTGGTAGAAATAAAAAAGGGGTTGGGTATGTATGGATTTTCGCGGTTGTGACGCCTGAAGAGTGCTGGGTGGATGCTGGTAAGGCAGGCCTCATCGATGCATGCATGCGTTGTTGGACTACGTTTAATAAGGAAAAATGATATCCTAAAAAGGGGTTGTCTGTAAAGAGATATTGCATTACTTAATCAGGATTAACGCATATTTTACTAAATTTTCTTTAGCTTGGCTGAATTGGGAGGGTGTTGTTGTTTTGAAACGAATGCATAACCGCGGTGACGCGCGCCACGGGCGTAAATAGAGGAGGCGCGGTATGAGTCGGAGAATGTTGAGGGAAGATGTGAGTTGGGTCAATGGGTAAATTCAAGTATAGTTGGTAGGGGTAAATAATAGTAGGTAGCCATTAAGCTAATAAGTTCAATAGTGTAATTAGTCATTTACTGGGTATAATGTAGAGTTTAATTGATATCGAGTAATAGCGAGTAATAGCGAGTAATAGCAAGTAATAGTTACAGTTCATTTTTTAGCTTATTCCATTCCATCATGTTTACCAGTGATTAATCAAACAAGGTTAAACGGATAAATAGACAACAGACTAAAGTACAGCAATACCGTACGGCAGGTATATGAACGAATATACGTAACTACGACAAAATTACTGCAATCGCTTAACACGTCTCATATTGTGGTATCCAATGGTTCCAATGATATCCAATGATATCCAATCGATAATACACTTCAATCCACTTTATCGTTATACCTCCTCATACTTACATGTATCGAAAATAAGATAATTTAAATGAACGTAATTGCGATTAAATACTTCGCGAAATTTTTTTGACGATTAACAAAATCAAAAACCAGTTGACTCTATTTTTTAAAACTTTTAACGTTACGTTACCGTACCAATCGATGTGAAATTGGATATTGGTTATCTTATATATGTCTGAGGTGAAGATTTGTGTGGAGCGAAAAAAAAAACTTTTTGTGAATTTCTCATCACAGGGTTGCAAGTGTTTTCTTTTAGGGAAGTGTGCAGAAGGGAAAGGGTATATGCGAGATGAATTTGATAGAAGAATTAATATTGTATAAAAATTCTAAACGAAAAGCTAAATGGCGAAAGAAGGAGTGAAAGATGGAGTGAGACACGCCAGCTATTTAATATTATATATAATTCTGCTGTTATTTTCACATTCTTTTCTATATAATATAATAGATATCAGATTTCTGAAAATACTTCTCGAACTTCTCGGAATGCGCGGCGCAACTGAATTTAACTGATCATTTCCATATTAGCCAACTCGCTCGTTGACTAATGAATGCAAACGAATAAAAGAAAAATAAAAAGGAAAATCATTCCTATAAGCGATACCGGTGCGAGGCGCGGCGGTAAGAAGAGAAATTGCCCAAGTGGTGGCAAGCAGATTCGAGTACATCGAGAACGACAGTGCATCTCCAGTTAATAGACAGTTGCAGACAATTAATTAACTGAATTCAGTATCGATACGGTCATATACTACGCTGATATGGCGATATTTAATATTATCAGTTCATAATCAAATGTAACTTACTATTCACGTAAACGTTCGTTTATATAATTATCATGCAATGATATACGATAACTACTATTCTTACTACTTTTATTACTCGTTTCTCATATTTTGTTTCAGGAAGATCTCTACTAGTTCAATCAAATGCCTTTTGATATACCGTTGAAACAAATATACATGTGAATCATGCGCAGTCGACTTGGCTGCAATATGAAATGTGTTTGACGACATGACTGAGCAGTTAATAGCGAGCGGTAGTAAGGGTGGCAGGGTAGCAGGGTAGCAAGGTTAGCCGGGTTGAAAGGTAGAAAGGGTAGAAAGGGTAGAAACGGCAGGATATCTAAGTTTTAGTTTCGTTTACATGAGAAGATATTATTATTATATTATCAGGATAATTTCCAGTCATACCACTTATCCAGTTATTATAATTCTACTCTTACACTGCTTATACCCTACTCTACTCTTTCCATTACTACCTAATTCACAACCTGAATCAAATTCAAAAAAATATCAACTCGCCATTTAATAGGCCTATTACTTGCATAAACTGTCTGCAGAATTTTCAGTTTCAGTGCAACATTTAATTTTCTCCCGCGTGCTCTTGTGCATTAGATTATAGATGTATCAGTCCTGATATATAGCTGTAGTTGAAGAAGGTAAGAAGAGTACACTTTCACGACTGTGGTTACTACGAGCGGCAGTTGTATCCCAACTATCGCACAATCACGCCAACTTTATCCCCGATACCGTCCAATTTAACGTTGCAAACGTTACAAGCGTCGCCAACGTCACCAACGTCACCAACGTCACCAACGTCAAAGCCTTTCCCAATTTACTCTAATATCCCTGCTTGTTATCCGCAGTCAAATTTTATTTCCTGTTATGAACTTTTTCAGTTTCCACTTCCGTTAAATACTCTCTCATTTATCCTCTTTTAGTATTATTCAGACTATTTCGATACATGGCCGTACGTTGATTAGAGCCATTCAATTTGATTTTTACTCGAAAAATAAAAATTTTACCTCTAACCACAAACATCAAAACCGTTACAACCGGAATAAGAAGTGTTCGTATGGGTCGAGTATAGATCTACTGTTTAGGGTTAGTAAACCTAATAATTTTCTCAACTCCGAAGAAGCAGTTTGAATTATTATAACATGGATCATTAAATGACATCATAAATATTATTTAGGAATATTGACAGGCTAAAATGATCAGGGTATCCATTTTGGTTAAATGAATTTTGTCGTCGGAGTTATAGTCCGTCGTTAGCGGGTAAGATATATGCCGCTGTATTGATGGTATATGGAATATACATAGGATGCATATGGATGTATTATATAGTGAAAGTGCGGGCTTGGAAAGTTCTGCCAAAAACCAATGTATCTAGTTCTAGTGCCTACCACTGCTTACTGACTGATAAGGCGATGAACAGCTTAGATTACCTATAGATACATATCTGTGATGGGATAGGTTCGAATATGGATTCAAGTTATGTTTTTTATAAGAGTTTATGATAGGTGTTATAGTAACATAACATACTGAGCATAGAAATAGGTTAGAAACTATCTTCTGTAATTATTTCAATACACTATATTTTACCTTCCTTTCGTAATTCGACTGCATCATTCTACAAATACAACAACACCCACCGTAACCATACACATGGCTACGAGGCACATGCATCCACTTCACCCCTGAATATACACGGTCTATAATTTATTAACTATAAATTCTAACTTAAAAAGGCCATCCGAAAGGCTTGGGCCATTGTTGAGGGAATTGTTGATGACATTTCCAATTAATAGGAGCGGGCCAAAGTGGTTCAGCAACACCACCAGCAGGGTTAGCACAGTGGGAAGGAGCAGGGATAGGAATAGAAGAATCAATAAGATAACCAGGACCAGATTGGTTATTGTAAAGATTAGTAGTATCAACATATTGGTTTCTGTAACCAGTCTTTTGAGCAATGATTTCAAGAACATTAGCACCACAATCACCTCTACCCAAAGAAGGCAATCCCCAGTTAGCTTCAACAGAAGAGATTAAAGAGTAATGGTCATAGAAAGTACCGTCAGTAGTACCCTTAAGATAAGAAGGAATATCACCAAGAAGAACAGCATAAACTTGATTCTTATCAGCATAAGTCTCATTTTCATCAAAAGTAAGAATAATTAAAGTATTCTCAGTAAGGTATTGATTGGCAAGTAAAGGTTTCAAGAAGTTATAAGCCCAAGTACCAGCAACTTCGATAGTTGAATCATGACCATCATCAGTCATGTTAGGAGTGATGAAAGACCATTGAGGAAGGGCTTTAGCGTTTAAGTCAGTGTAGAACTCAGTCAAGTTCTTAAGGTTGGCCAAACGATTAGGGTTAAGGAAGACAGAGTCGTAAAAGATAAGTGGGTTATGCTTACGGACATAGTCATTGGCACCAGTTTGTTGGTTAAGATATTGGTAACCGGCATAACCAGTATAAGGCATATCTTCTTGATATTCAGCCCAAGTAATGTTTTTAGATTCCAACAAATCAGCAATAGTGGAAACATTTTGAGGGAGTCTTTCAAAATTATCATCTGGCAAACCAAAGTAAGAACCACCAGCAGCAGCCATATAATTAGGTTCGGAAGTATGGGTCAAGGCAAAGTAGTTGGTAAGAAGAATACCTTCCTTGGTAAGTTCAGCAAGGTGAGATTCACCGAGAGCCTTGTCATAATCGGTATTTTCAAGCCAAATGTTGATAATACGGTCATAAGCTTTACCTTTAACGTATTTGGCACCTTTGTAGTTATTGGTAGCAGCAACAGCGGCTGAAGCAGTAATTTCAGCGTTAGAAGGTTGAATAGTGCTGAAAGTAGGTCTTGCACTGGCGGCAACAACAGTTGCCAAACCGATAGAAGTAGCAACAGTAGAGAACTTCATTTTTGGAAGTAGATTTAATACTCTGCAGGTATAACGAAAAGACCAAAATCGAATAATATGAGGATTATCAACCTATTTATATAATAGAAAGAAGATCGGTCATATCTGTGGTTAGCAGGGAGGGAAGGATTAATTCCCCACGGATTGATATGCAAATCTAGGTCCGGTCCGAAACGTGCAAAAAATATTATTTTTGCTGATCGTTCAAACGGTTTTTTTGATGTTTCAGTTAGTAAAACTTGGAGATATTAGCGATATGTGAAGCACGTGTGGAATGATCTTCATGAGCAAGTTTCACCGTACAGACACAACTAATTAAACTATTAAAGAAAGTTATTGTTAACTGAATTTAATTAACAGCATGGGCTGGTTTACTAACAGTAGTAATAAGAATTTAGTATTTAAATTGAATTGAGGAAAATATATGATACTCAAATCAATACTGTCTACTTATCGGACATCCCAATTTCAGGGGAAACATTAATGCAATTGCGGTCCGTTGCTCACATCCTCTGACTTTATGAAATGTTTCACACGTGTATATCCCGTATTTAATGTTGAAATAGATATAACAGAGAATATTAGCTCGGAATTAGTATAAAATAAACGAAATAAACGGCGTCAAGAGCCAGTTTGTTGATAAAAAATAAAAGTTAAGTCCGCATGCATGATGATCGTCAGTAATCCAGCGGGCTTATTTGTATGTAATTTGATTGGCTGGTTCCTGAAATTAACTAAGTTTTAAGTAGGGGTCTAGAAGCTTGGTATTGCTTAGCGAAGGCTTGGTATAGCCAAGTTATTTTGCCAAGAGTAGGGGAGATTTGAGAAGGCGGGCATGCTAGATTTATCTCAGGAGTTATTAGTATTATAATGATGAACACCAAATAGATAGTGAAACTTTTAATAAAATATACGATATAAATATATAACTATATAAACATTACAATATCTTATAATCCTTTTGCCTCAGCTCTCCAACGTCTAATTTTATGCCCCCACTTGCTCCAAAAAAAAACCGTTAAACGGTGGTTGTTAACCTGCATGATAAGATTTTTAGGCACGGATTAGAGACTATTACTATTGCCTATCCAAAATAACTGCACAGCAGGGTCTTGGAACACCCACGTGAAGAATCCCTGAGAGATGACTGGTACTCAGATGATCATCATGATGGCGGAAGGGATTCAATGATGTGCCGGCTTTAAGACCGACTCAGCGGAGACCGAAATGTCTCGGATATTTGTTCCGCCAGCGAGAGTAAGACCCGGCGGGTAGTATGAGGGTAAAAATGTTTTGTTCGTCGTATCAACTATGAAAAAACGAGAATCTTATACAGGTAGAGAGAATAAATTAGAAAGGGTCAGTTCAATTGAGGTGGTGTCAACAAGAAGACTAACAAATTCTCACATGAACTGAGATTTCTGGAAAGAACTCTTCTATGCTAACAGAAAGTCAAGTTTTCTGCGTAGATAAAAGTGGGATTTTGGCCGCATCTGGTATAAAAACTATTATCATCAAGAGCAAGAGCTTTGAAAGAGGCATATGTTCTCCATATAAAATTCGTATATCAAAAGTTAAAGCTATATCATAGAGATCGAGAAGAACGTCTAAACTCACTGGGTCTTTTGCGTGGCTCGTACCTCGCAGAATGCAAGGTAACCGTTAGTTCTACTAACCTAAAATAGAAAAGAACATTGCTTAATCAACTGAATATATCGCTATACTTTAATAGTAGTTTCGTAGTACGCAAGTTAAATTTCATTTTCAGCGGTCCTAGAAGCTATTGGTACTATTAAAGCTTTGCTTGAGTGGTGTGCTGACAATTCAGCTTTATATTTGGTAAGAAAAACATGTTCCTCTGCCCGTCTCTTTCCCATCACAAGCAGGAAGCAAAATATTACTCCTGGCATCTGCTAGCCGTATGCGCTAATACCAGCAGTCTGGGACTCATTAGATCTTTAAGATAAAGAGATAAAGCCAAATAATCTTCATGAGATGTCTATTATTTCTAACTAGATGATGAGTAGGAAGAGAATTACAATAAATCCACAAACAGGTACACTACCTGCGTACGACGGTGAACTGAAAGAAACTAAATGAGAAATATAGAACGGTTAATATTTATTCTCCGCTTAACTTTTGTCCTGCCATTTCCCTATTCCGAGAGAAGCCGCAACAGCAGCCGCAGCACATCTTAAAGAAGATACTCTCCTTCGTGGACATGAAAGCGAATAGAACTAGCAATTGACACGGTTTAGACGGATAGATAAATTTAAAACTCAATTGATTTGATTTCTTATTTTAATACCGCCGACAATATCATTTCTGGACCAGAATTATCTTTTCCGCTTGATCAAGTTGTGGGGAATCGCATAGCCGTGCGAAAGAGTAGGCGTGAGAATGCATGGGGTAAATTTGATACTGAAAATTTCAAGTCCAATGACTGAGAAGAAGCGAAAAGAACAAACATCCAACAGATCGTGACTTGTACATTACATTAGTATTTTCACTTTTGACCTCACAATTGAAGATTGAAATAAACACACCGAACCCAAAAATGTCTATTGAAGAACCCAGAATTGAAGAAATTGTTGACGATGTTGAAGAACATGTCCATGACCATGATCACGATCATGCCCACGACCACGACCACGACCACGACCACGACCACGACCACGACCACGACCATGACGAAGAAGTTACCTCTGGATCTGGTGTCACTGTTGTCTCTCGTGGTGAGAAGAAGGCTAGAAAGCTCATTCTCAAGCTTGGATTGAAGAAGATTGAAGGTGTTACTCGTGTTGTTCTTAAGAGAACCCGTAATGCTGTTTTCATTATTGAAAACCCAGAAGTCTACAAGAACCCTTCTTCTGGTACTTACATTGTCTTTGGTGAGGCCAAGGTTGACAATCAATCCGCTAATTTGGCTTCTCAACTTGCCCAACTTGCTGCTCAAGGTGGAGCCCCTGGTGCTGAGGCTGCTGCTCCAGTTAGCAAAGACCCTGCTTCCATTCAAGCTGACTTAGAGGCTGCTGTTAAGGATGTTTCTTTGGAAGACAAGGCTGCCGAGCCTGAAGTTGCTGATGAGGATGTTGATACCACTGGCTTAAACGAAGATGATATTCGTATTGTTCAAGAACAAGCTAATACCACCAAGGCCAAGGCTGTTACTGGACTCCGTGCTAATAAGGGTGATATTGTTAACACCATTATGGAGCTTACTTCTTAGGTTGTGTAATTTGTGAATATATTCATTTACTGACGCTTTTGTTACCTCCGGCGGCTGAGCTCTGCCCAGACCCGTTGCTCCGCTCCGCGGAGGCGTGAGGTTCTGTGAACTACGGCTGGTCTACTACAACAGACTTATATTCCAGTATAAAACAAATAAAAAGGGGGAAATGCAATATAAATTACTCTTGAGCAGAAGCGTACTTGCGGGTCCATTCTTTAGCTGTTTCTATCGCCTTGGGTTCATCTTCTTTCCAGTTCTGGGCCACATCATTGGCAAGCGGGTCGTCGGGATTGGGGGCACCCAATAAAGCCTGAATGGAGAGAAGAATGGTGCGGATTTGAAGGGCAGGAGACCAATTAGCTGACCATCAGTTAGAGCACGCTCGCGCAGCGAGCACAACCGGTCCGGGCAGCGCCCGGCCGCCGGAGGCATGACTCCGATCCGGAGACGGACTTACATTTTAAAACATCAAGACAAATACGACCCAAACGATCAATATTAGGGTGATAAATTTTAGTCAAAAATCTGATCTTAGGTGCTTCCACTGGAACAAAGTGTTAGTAAGATGACCGATATAAGTAAGTCAAGTGATGCTATCCACTTACTTGGATAGTCTTCGGGGAGAAATAATTCCAATTTGAATCTACCTCCTTCATAAGGACTTTGACTAGGTCCATCTACGGTAACATCAAAATATCGTAAATTATCATCATGAGGTTTAGCTGAGATTCCAGACACTGGATCAGTCATGAGCCTTTCGGTCTCCTAAAAGGATGAGTTAGTATGGAGATCAAAAAGGGATAGGTGTGATGCGAAATCAACGAATCACTCACTTTAATAATCCTCTTAGGTAATGCAGAAGACATAGTTAATGGAATCGCAAGTTTGGAATCTGGTTGTAGTAATGCTATTTGTCAACTGAGTAGATAATCAGAACAGTAAGAAAGATGATATAAGACGCAACCTGAATGCTGCAAGCGGCATTACTGCGGTTGAATTCATTCTACAATATGCTTATAAACGACACAAATATCCTTTACAAGCATATTTGATGAACATGGAAGAGAATATTTCGATTCACTACCCCTAGGTTTCATATGGTCTGATCCAATAGTCTACTTCTGATTAAACATCCCTGTTACATCATTTGATCTATCATTCCACAATGCCTGACCCAACAGCTACTGGAAGAGCTATAGCCATTCTTTTAGGATGTGTTTTAGGCGGAGCCGGATCTCTGTACATGTTTTCCGATTATCAGATCATTCAACGATTGGATGATCCGAATGAAGTGGACGAGAATGGAAAACCGATTGAACGCAAATTCAACGTTCGATTTCGCCCCACACAGCCGTTAAAACTAAAGCCTGAGGCTGAGAAACGATATTCTGAATTACGCGAGAAAGCAATTCGAGCACAAGAAGAGCTTGCCCAGGTCGAGCAGACATCTAATAAGAAAGAATAAATGCATTTGTACACCTTGACAGTACTCTGCCTCCGGCGACTGGGCTCTGCCCAGACCCGTAGCTCCGCTTCGCGGAGATTGCTGGGGACCTAAACACCCCTCTGCGGAGCGGAGCAACGGGTCTGGGCGGAGCCCAGCCGCCGGAGGCACAAAGAAGCGTTTCACCAAATTGTATTATACAATAATACACGAATTACAAATATCCTGAAACCCGCTTCCAACATTCAACAAAATATGACCATACACGAATACATACAAGAAACACAGCAACACTGAAATAAAACTAAACGAAGAAATAACTACCCAAACTTATATCTAAGCCTCCTCAGAAGGAGCGGCTTCTTCACCACCTTCCTTTTGAGATTCAAGATATTTCTTATAAGCAGAAAGAGCCTCCTCAACACGAGTCTTAAGGGAAGCATCATCTTCAGCAAGAGCAACAAGCTCGGCATTGTCCATATCTAATAACATACCGGTGATCTTGCCAGCAAGCTCTGGGTCTTGAATACCTTCTTGAGCAATGATCTTGGGGTAGAGAGCCTCACCAATAATTTGCTTTTGTGCCTCTTCAGGGGCAGAAGCAACAACGGCAGCGAGAGATGGAACTTCACCTTCCTTGGGTGGGATTCCTTGTGGGGGAATTCCTTGTGGGATTCCTTGAGGGGGGATAGGACCTCCACGGTGATTGTTGTTTCTGGGACCTCCACGTCCACCTGGGTAATAAGGTCTATTACCTTGGGGACCAGGTTGACCTTGAGGACCACCTGGATAAGCACCATTATAAATAGGGGGGATTCCATAACCAGGAACAATGGGTTGACCATTAGGACCAGCACGACCACCAGCAGCTCCAGCCCATTGTCCTTGAGGAGGAGGAATGACTTGTCCATTAGCTCCACGGGGACCAACAAGTAAATGAGGGGGAGTGTTACCAGGGAATGGAACTCCACGAGGAACAGGGGGGATGAAAGCACCTGGTTGTTGAGCTCCAGGTCCATAGAAAAGTGGATTGGGGATATATTGACCGGGTAATCCACCAGCAACGGCGGCTTGTTGCTGAAGACGCAATTGATTCTTGGCTTGGATTTGTTGTTGTAATTGAGAACGACGAACATCTTTGCGTTGAGCAAGAGCAACATAAAGAGGCTTACCAGCAAGCATATATTGGTTCATTTCAGCAACTGCCTTGGTGGCTTCTTCAGTTGAAGAGAAACAAACAAAACCGAAACCCTTAGATTTACCAGTCTCATCAGTCATGACCTTGGCAGAAGTGATGGTTCCATGAACAGAGAAAACTTCACTCAATTTTTCATCATCAACAGAGTCATCAAGATTCTTAATATACAAATTAACACCTTGGTATTTGTTGATTTTTTCAAGACGAGCAGCTTCGTATTGCTTCTTAAGCTCTTCTTCACGCTCATATTTCTTTTGGGCACGTCCAACGTACAATTTCTTACCAGAAGGAGTATCAGAATCATTAAGTTCATCAACAGCCTTGGAAGCAGCTTCATGAGATTCATAATTGACAAAACCGAAACCACGAGATTTACCTTCAGCATCAACAGCTAAAGAAGCAGAAGTAATAGCACCATATTTAAGGAAAAGTTCTTCAAATTGTTCTTGAGTAGTTTCAAGATCTAAATTCTTAACATAAATATTAGTGAAGTTAGCACGAAGTTGTTCAGCCTTTGATTGACGGTCTTGCTTAGCAATATGTCTACCAACGTAAACTTTCTTATCATTTAAAAGCATGCCATCAACATGTTTAATGGCAGATTCAGCAGACTCAACATCTTCATAATGGACAAAACCATAACCCTTGGAAATACCATGGTCATCAGTAGCAATTTTACAAGACAAAATATTACCGAAAGCAGAGAAAGTATCATGAAGAGCTTTATTGTCAATAGCAGGATCCAAGTTCTTAATGAAAATGTTACCAGCACCAGTACGACGAAGACTGGGATCTCTTTGAGACCACATAATACGACAAGCACGGCCCTTGATAGGAGCATAATTCAACTCTTCAAGAGCACGTTGACCATCTTGAGTATTGTGGTAGTTAATGTAAGCATAACCAAGAGAACGTCTAGTGACAGCATCACGACAAACACGGATAGAAGCAACAGGACCAATTTGGTTGAAGACTTCGAAGAGCATTGCTTCGGTGATAGAAGGATCAAGTTCACCAACATAGAGAGAAGCAGAGTTGGCAGCGGCAGCAGCATTGGCAGCAGCTTCATCGACTTCTTCCTCAGGTTCAGTAGCAGAAGCAGTAGCAGCTTCAGTAGATTCAGAAGGAGTTTCTTCCTTTGATTCAGTAACAGGAGATTCTTCCTTAACTTCCTCTTCCTTCTTTTCGAGGGTGAGCTTTTCAAGGGCCTTTTCGGCAGCAGTAACAGAAGCGTCAGCAGACATTTTCAAATATAATTTGGTAGTTAAGGGACGGATTAGTTTTGTGTTGGGTTGTGTTGTGTTGAATGAAGAAGTCCTCAATTCTTTTTTTTTCTATATACAAATCAAAAAGAATATAAAGAAATCAAATTAAAGAAGAAAAATAAAATAAAAAAAAAGGGTTGAAGAAGATTTTTTTTTATTTATTTAAATTTTTGAAATTTGATCGGGTTTTTAAAAATTTTTTGATTTTTTTGGGTTTTTTTTACGTGTTTTAAATAAAAATAAAACTTAAGAAGACAGGTTAGTGTGCTTTTAAGTTTTTAAATCTTTATTTTTTGTTTAACGAAAAATAATATTTGTGGTTGGTGAAGAAGAAAAAAAAGAAGAGAGAAGAGAAGAGAAGAGAACGCGCAGGTAAATTATTAACCGTTGAAACGAAAAAAAAATTTCAATTCAGCGTTATGTGCGGCGTACTGGGAAAAAATTTCACGCCACAGGAGGATGAGCCGCATATACTATAAGCGACGAAGATGAACGAGGAACCAACATGGTCGAAGGTGAAGGCTAATTTTCTGATCTCCGTTTTGGTCGTTAGATAGATAAATATGTAAATTAAATGTATACAAATTAATAATAATAATGTTTTTAATGTTAGGTCGTCTAGCTGGTTATCGTGAATCCCGCTTTTTTTCATACATGGCCATGATTTTCGCCGAGGGAACTCGTACTGGCCAAAAATAACTGGCAAATGCCCATAAATGCTTTTTCAATTTTTGTTGCTCTGGTGAACCCTTTGGAAGCTTGGATAATTCACTATCAATTAAATTACCCACTGTAAGAAGTTCTTTTTTAAGTTGTGTTGCAAATGCTGTTCGATCTTGTCCATGGCTTCCTTTCTTTAACCATCGAAGACTATGACGAACTGGATGAAGAGCTGATTTACATGCCCTTTCATCCATACTGGAGTAATCACTATATTCTTCTTCTGTAACTGCTGGTGTTGAGGTAGTTGATTTTTTAGTTCCTTTAGATTTGGACGAGCTGGCTGAATGATCTTTATGTAAAGGCTTTCGAGTGGAAGGATTAGATGATTTTCCCGTAGAAACAGATGCTGGAGAACCATTAACTGCAGGGGAGTCGGCTTTAATCTTACGTATTGGAGTTTCAGATTGTTTCCTAGACCTTCGTTCTTGATGAACAGGCACGGTACCATTATTATCCTCTCCCTCTTCATCTTCATGAAGAACTGATATCAGATAATCAACACGTCTGGCTAGATGGACAGCTCCAGGTACTTTAGGACCAACTTTTTCTGCTACTACAGGAACAGGAGTACCGCCACCAGTAGATGCTACTACTGCTGCTACCCCATTTACACCATTCGTACCCTCAACAGAAGGAGACCCAACTCTTGGTGTTCCACTTGAAGGTGTCTCCTGTTTAACAGCAGCTGCTGCTTGTCTTTCCAACTTCTTCTCAACTCGGTGCTCTTCTAAAAACATCTTATCTTGCATTCCAAGACTAGGATCATCTCTCATAAGTGTCCATGCTCCATATCCATACTTTCTAACTCCAACTAATAAATTAATATCATCAATAATATCCCATTCACAATTCCATCCATGAACAGATTTGATTGGTTTTGGGAAAATGAAATCTTCGTTATACTTTGTTGGTCCATATTGATTAATTAATTTCATATCTGCTGGTCTTTGAAGAATAAGCTCTGCGTTAATACTTTTAACTTTATTATATTGAAAGAGAATAGCTTTTTTCTCCTTGCGCTTAGGAATGATAGGTGGTGTTGATCCGGGAGCAGCATTGGCAGCGGCATTAGCAGCAGCAATAATAGCTGCTTCATGTTCTGCCTTTTTCTTATTCTCCTCTTCAATAGCTGCCTTACTGAGATCAGTCATCTCTTGGAATGCTTTTTTAATCAAATCAGGTTTACGATTGGATAAAGATCCATCACTGAATAATTTATCCCACATCGCACTAACATCCCCATATCTCAAGATAGATCTATATAATCCACGAACTTCTCGTTCCGTTAAATTATTAGGATCTAGTCTTGAAACTGCATCTCTCTTAGCAGCACCTTTACTACCAATTTTTCTTTTCCTTCCACTAGGCTCATCATCATCATCATCTTCAGTATTGCTAACTCCTTGTTCAGTTTTGAGAGCTGCTTTACGACGACTGTAAAGTCTAATCTGCTCTTGAAGAAATTCTTCATTCTTCCTCTTTTCTTCCTCTTCTTTAATTTTTGTTAACTCCTCAGCAGGAATAATATCATCCCAACTAACATCCGCTTTATAATCAGTGACTTCAAATTGTTTGAGAAATTCTTCACCACCCAAATGTGATTCTCCTAAATCTGGTGTAGTAACATGATTTTCTGCATGATCAAGCACATCATCTAAATTCATATCCTCCAATTTCTTTTGGTTATTCGATGCTTGAAACATATTTCCCGCACCAAATTTAAGAATCTCACTTAACTCTGAAGCAGACGGTTCGGATTTCTTATTTGATGCTCCTTTATCAGTAATACCTAGCGAAATAATTGCATATTCAAGAATCATCTTCCTTCTTGCTCGTTCCAATACCTGCTCTTCAACAGTATCTTTGGAAACAAACCGATAAACCATAACATGATTCTTTTGACCAATTCTATGAGCTCTTGCCATTGCTTGCAAATCAGCTTGTGGATTCCAATCAGAATCAAATATAATAACCGTATCAGCAGTCATCAAATTAATTCCCAATCCACCAGCCCTGGTACTCAATAAAAACACAAAATCCGGACTATCTGGAGCATTAAAATGATCAATTGCAATTCTTCTAGTAGCAGCTGGAACTGTACCATCTAATCTTTGAAATGGTAATCCTTTAATCGATAAATAATCGCCTAAAATATCCAACATTCTGACCATCTGACTAAAAATCAACACTCTATGACCATCTTTCCTAAGTCTTCCTAATAATTTATCTAATAATACCATTTTACCACTGTTCATAATCATTCCTCGTAAAGTAAGTTCCCTATTCCCGATTACATTATTATTATTGACCGATGCAAAATATTGATTTTCTGCATTTGGAAATAAATATGGATGGTTACTTGCTTTCTTCAACTCCACCATGACATTCAACAAACTCATTTGCATTGAACTTGAAGCACCAGCATTAAGAGCTGAATAATTCTTTGAAATAATATTCTTATAATAACTTGTTTGCATATCAGACAATTCAACTCTCAAAATTCTCTCCGTCTTCGCAGGTAAAGACTTTTCCACATCTTTCTTTAATCGCCTTAATATAAATGGTTGTAATCGTTTATGTAAATCACGAATATATTGCTCTTGAATTTCATCTGGTTGTTCAAAATCAATTTCTTGATCAATATCCATCTTTCCAGGCATTAAAAAATCAATTAATGCAGCCAACTCCTTAATATTATTCTGTAATGGAGTACCAGTAATCAATAGTCGATTACCCACTCTAAAATCTCTCAACGATTCATACAAAGCAGATTCACTATTCTTTAATCTATGAGCTTCATCAACTGCTAAAAATTGCCACTTTATAGCTCCCAACTCATTCCTATCTTTTAAAATATACTCATAAGTAGTCAATAAAATATTAAACTTAGGCTTCTTTGAATTGCCATTAATATAGAACTCATAATCTTGAATCGTCTTCCTCGCTTGACTATTGCCTAAATAAACAATATAATTCAAATCAGGAGCCCATAAATCCAATGTTTCTTGCCATGCTGGAATTGTAGATAACGGAACAACCACTAAAAATGGTCCATTCTGTTTCCGTGCATATATCAACCACGAAAGAAATGCTACAGTCTGTACAGTCTTACCAAGACCCATTTCATCAGCGAGAATCCCATTTTCATTTCTCGACCAAAGAAATGCCATCCAATTCAACCCCGTCAATTGGAAATCTCTCAATTCCCCTCCCTTGACAAACGATGGTTGTTCACTCAACTTCTCAAATCTGGGCCTAGTACTACCATAACTAACACTATAAGAAGGGCTGATCTTGGACGAACTTCGACTTTGAAATAAATCTACTTGCGTTGGTGCTATCCTTGCAATCTCTTCACCATCTTCCCAAGTACATTCATCATAATATAATCGTTTCCATTTTACCAAGTATTGTAATCTAGTCCTTCCATCATCATCTACAATTCTTTCCGACAAAATTATCCTCTCTACTGTCTTATACTCGTCATATTCATCCCTCTTTCTCTCTCTCTCCAAGTCCATAGCTTCAATATCTTCCCTAGTGGTCATTGGATCATTCCTAAGCTCTTTGTCTAAAATCACATTCCCACGAATATAATTATCAACCCTCTTCAATCCTTTGAATTGTGTCAAATTACTATATGGCTCCCACGTATTATGAAGATGTGAATACCCCTTCCATTTGATCTGATCGCATCCTGTTAGTCTCTGCCTCCGGCGGCTGGGCTCCGCCCAGACCCGTTGCTCCGCTCCGCGGAGTTTCGTATACTCACATAATACTTCAATCCTTTTTTCGGATCTTCCGAGTCTGCTCCTTCAATTTCATCATGATCCAACACAATATCAATCGAATCAACCGGCTCCGCTTCAACACTCTCTTCAATAGCATAATCCTCTACTTCATGAGGTTGATACGTCACCTGCTCCTCGAAATCATCATCATCATCAATATTATAATTCACCACTTTATTATTCCGCGTCGAAAACCGTAACTCAGCAGATGAAAAACTTGCCATATCATCATTCGTCTCTCGAACCTTCGCTCTCTTTCTTCTATGTTTCGACACTGACAGTGAATTGTGCTTCTTCTTCGACTTCGATGATGAATACATATCATCACCATCGTCATCATCATCATCATCGTCGTCGTCACCACCACCATCATCATCATCGTAATAAACCTCCTTCATAACCAGATTCTTCTTCCTACTATTCTTCTTCTTTCTGAATTCACCTCCTCCTTCATCATCATCGTCTTCACTACTGCTATCAATATATCTTGGATTAACTCGTCGTCTCGGAGCGTCTTCTTCAATCTGAAACCTCTCCGGTGCAATATGTGCCCTGCGACTTCGTCTTAATCCATACAACTCTGGATCATTCTCAAAATTAACCGACATTCTGAAACTGTTTTCCGAAGATGTTAGCAAAACCCCTACGTACTTCCGACGACCGCTCTCCAGCGCTATCTTGTTAGATTTGACCATACTCACAATCGATCACTCCGATTTATATTACAATGAAAAAAAAAATTGATCAAGAAAACAATGACAATCTGCCAATGTATCAATGTATCCCAATCAATTCGTGGACCAAAATTCTTTTCCTTCCTTCTTCTTTCCTTCTCCCCTTCTCCTTCTTCTCTGCTCTCTCACAACTGCCTTTATATTTACTACGATATAAGCTCCTCAAATCCGCTTTAAACGAATTCTCCAAACTCTCCCTCGTAACGTAACTCTGATGTTAGTCCGAGATCTCGTTGTAGTTGGACGTTATACTGCGTTTGCGTTACTCCGTTACAGTTGTGTGATGTGATTTAAAATATCAAACTGCCGTATTCTTACCTCACCTCACTCACTCATTTCCCTTTCGTACTACTTTTCTCGCGTGTGCCCAGAGAAAATACGTGCACTCAGTTACTCTGCAGGGGCCCTACTGAGTGAAAAAATTTACGTTGGGACTACGCTTTATCCACTCAACAGCGGCTACTGACAAGTACACACTGATATATGAAAAATATTCCTAAAACCGATCAAGATTATTTTACTAATTATATAAGACAAGAGATTGAAGGTAGAATGGAATGAGAAGACAAGATAAGATTTAGAGTTCAAATCTTCTTATAAAACCAACAAGTTTTCAAAAAAATAGAAAGAAACAATACTTAATGTAGGATAAATTTGATAAAAAGTATTGGCATTTTAATAGAATTGTAGTGGTATTACAGTGGAATGTAGTGGAATTGAAAGTATTGAAGGTAGTGAAATGTATCATGAACGGGTATATAAAAAAGGTATAATCAGATAATAAACGAAATGAAATAGTATCCATGTCATAGAAGTATTGGGTAACAAATTCGGGTAACACAAAAAAACATACAACAATTAAAATAAGAATCGACAACAACAGACAACAATAAAGTATCATCAATGAAAACGATCAACTGAAACGATCAACCAGATTCAATAGCATCATCATTTCCGTCATAACATATCATCATATTCTCCGACATTACTCCGAGAAAGTTCCGAACCAACTAATAACAAAAGAACAACACCATCATAACCAACACCATCATCACAACCACCACCAACAATCTAGCACCAACAATAGAATGATATCACACCATTACAACAGGTATCAACAAAGCCGAAGTATAACCTTGATAATAACGAATGGTAAACTTGTAATTCTCCTACGAGTAATCACCAGCTAAATTCGCATAGCGTAATAATCACTGCTTCTTCACTTGACAAATAGCAACACAAAGTATAATAAACTCAATAACCAACAAACGACACAAGTTAAGATAGAGCGAATACAACGAAAGACCAAATCATTCGTATGACATGAACCATTACACAATGATCGATTAAAATTATTTCTGAACATACAACCAAGTCTGACATCCAATCACGTTCAATATTAACACTTTAACCTGCTGATCATAATTTGCCTACCATTACCAGTAGTCACCGTCAAAACCAACCCAGATGACACATTTATCTATCAAAGAAACGAAATTCCATATATATTTTTAATTATCTTTGAAATTCCCATCTACCGGTTCATACCAAATGAAAAAATTTCAGCCACAAAATCCAACCTCAACAGCAGCCCATTCCCCATTTATCATCTCAATACAACACCACCAACAAAGACCAAATCCCAACAACTAAAGGAAATCAATAAAAACCTTTCAAAATAATGTCGACAACCCTGTTACTATTCATTTATTCCTCATTTTACTAATAAAACGTTGTTCACCATAATGAAAATCTTTTCTCCACATCAACTCATGCTTTACTAGCAAAAAAAGTGGATGTTAAGAGGAAGAAATTCCCAACGGAAGTAGAGGGAATTGCTCCTTTTTATAGTAGACGCTAATAAAAACTCACATTGAGGCAAAGTAGTGCGGCTAGAATATCGCTCCACTTTAAATAATATTCTATAAAACGAGGTAATCCGTAATGACGGCTCGTACTATCAAACTGAGCAAAGTGAGCAAACAATTGTTATTGTTTTTATTAGCTGCTGCTACACACTGTTATACCAGCTAATTTTATTTTCTAAAATAGCACTTATTACGACAACATTCCTGATTCACCATGGAATATCTGATGTCTATTCATTATTCATTGTTTAATGAGTACTAGGAGAAGAGACTGCTTCACGATACCTTCTTGCAACTAATATTTGAATGGGATTGATGAATTCTATCAAAATAAAATAATCTTTGACTTATTTATCAAAACCTCCTCCCCCCTGCATAAACCATGCATAAACGCATATCGCTTAATTGAATTTCAAAACAAATGTAAATGAAGGTCCGAATTAGAATTATGTTATCGATTTGTTACAACTGTACTTCAGTAGACTGCTATATTTAGAAATTTCTTAAATATGATAACAGCCGTAATCATATCATCTGAATGTTGACATGCGTTGTTTACTGCAATATGCAACATAGTCAAGCTTATGAAATTCAAACACCTATTTCCTCTGATAGAAATATAAATATTTTTAGAAACATAATTTATCTTCTAAAGGTCATTCATCATCTTCTTACTCACCTAAATTTTTGCCACCGTTTGCTAACCAATGCATGTAAGTCCACTTTTTTATGCTCTCACTGTGGGGGTAAGCCTTAGAACTTATTATAGAAGGGCTACACCTCCCCTTATTTTAATCAAACCACCGCCTTTACTGGAGCTTCAATTGATATCGTGACTGTGTTGAAGATATATTCCATAAATTAATTAAGCTGTTAATAAATTGCTATTAGTTCAAACTCCGAATATTTTGATATTCTAGTATATAACTACAAGAGCCTACCATTCAATGGTGATTCACTGTGGACACTCTCTCAATGCCACTTAGGCGATAGGGGATCTTGATTACTACTACCAATAAAATTTGAAAAATATCGCATATTGTTTGTTGACATAATAGCTATCACCATATCAGCTGAATGTTGTCATGTGCCGCCTTTGGATATGAATGAAACATAGTCACATACTCGAGCCAATGCACATATTGAAACATTATCTCCTTTTGCAATAATATTTTTGAAACATAATTTATGTTCTAAATATTACTCATGGCCTTCCTACCGCCTCCCTTTTTGCAACTTTTCTCCGACGGCTAATGCATGCACGTCCACTCTTTCTCTCACTATGGGGTGAGCTTGAGGGCTCACATCCCGCCCCTATTCCTTTTACTTGATGTCAACTCAGAACTGAACCATAGATATTGTGGTCGGTTCTTCGTGGTGTGGTACTTCTACACTTCTACCTGAGGTTGAAAATTATGACATAATACATTTAGCTAATAAATAAATGCTATTAATTCGAACCCCTTATATTTTGATATTCTTGTACAATTACAAGAGTCTATATTCGGTTATGATATCCCGAGCAGGATATGAAAGATGCTGACTTGCTCGAACTTAAAAGTCCGCTAGCTATCTCTCTGTCTGAATTATGAGTTTTATCTCAACCCTTACAGATCATTTCATTTACAGACTAGAACGAGTGAATTTAGCACTCTACTTCTCTCAGCTGTGTCATAATCATACCCAAGCACTTCCGGCATGAGATATCAGTTATTACTTTTTGAATAAAAATAAATTATTTGCATTTTTTGTTGATGTAATAGCAACTATCATGATCATATCAACTGAATGTTGACATGTACTGTCTTTGGAGTGTAAATGAAACACAGACGCATACTCGAGCTAATGGACATTTTTGAAACATTAACTCCTCTCTGCAATACAAATATTTAATAACTTCTGCCACTTATATTCTAAATATCTCTGATCGCCTAACCTCCTACAATTTGCCACGTCTAATCGAAGGCTAATGCATACAGACCCCCTCGTTTATGCTCTCGCCATGGGGGTGCGAATCGCTTTTTTATGCTGCCACTATAAGGTTAGTTTACGAACTATCTATAAAAGGGCCACATCTGTCACCCAATTCCTTTCTTATTTCTACCGCTTCCACATGGTTGCCAGTTGGACTAATAAGTTCAAGCCAGTCTAGAGTTCGATTAGTTACAGATATTCTTAATTTAGCTAATAAATGAATTGCTACTATAATACTTAAAACTTCACACATAAGCTTTGATACTATTATCTGGTAGTATCTTCTGACTATAACTATGAGAGTTATTGTTCAATTGTGATGCGCTGTGTAGACATGGAGAAATGCTCGCCGTTTTCTTTGTCATTATATAGTCAGCAAGCTGCTGTCTGTTAGAACAATGAGTATTCCCGCGCCAAACTCCCATGAATATCTTTCACTTGCAGTAAATATAACACTCAGCTTCCTTCAGCTGTGGTCCGCCATCACACGCCAACTGATAACCGCATACCTCTGGCATGGGATATCGCTTACTACCACGAAATTGAAATAAAAATAAATAAAAACTAGAGAGTGAATACAATCTAAAGCTTTAATAAGGTCATAAAATCATAAAGCAAACATATTTATGATATTAAAATCATAATTATTGATGTTGAGATGCTATGCGTTTAGATAATCGGGTGGCTGAGGGATGTCTTATTTGTGTCGACCTAACAACCATAATATCGTCGTCATCTTCATCTTCGTCCATTGTTGATGGAGGTGGAGTAGGACTGCTGATGGATTTGGTTGTGTTTACTGGTGACGCAGTACGAGACGATGCACGGGATGATATACGGGATTCAGTCGGGGGTACAGAGTGGGCTGTACTCTTTGGCGGTTCAAGTAGGTCCAAATCAGGGAACTTTTCTGATGGACTTTGAGGATTGATAGCTGAGTTAGGAGTAACAGGAGCAGCAGAAGGGCTAGCACCAGCCATATGTATAAGTGGCTTAGATACAATCCGATTAGGGGTAGGACTAGAAGCCGATGTTGGACGGACTTGCCCTGATGCTGGACTGGATACTTGATTTCGAGTAGATGATAAAGGAGTACTATTTGCAGCTTTTGAAATAGACAGGTCATTTTTAATAGCAATATTAGCAGTACTTGGTGAAGATGCTTCACGATCATCTGCCACATTCTTTAATGACTCCTCTTCCAACTCTGACACATGAGGTGGCACTAACTCACCTCTGGTTATCGCTTCTAAATTAAGAACCCTTAATTTCAGCCTAGATCGCTTGTTTTTAATATTCTCAGCTTGCCATGATTCTTGAAGTTCATTCCTGGAAGCATCTGTTGATCCGGCCATTAGCCTTATAAATTTCTGTGGATCAGTCAAAAACCGCTCAATGTAATGTATAACGTAAATACCACAATCGCAATAATTATCTTGTTGAGGCACATAGGCCGATTTAGAACGGATAATATCTTTATTGACAGTAATCTGTTTACGCTTTTGAAGCTCAGCAACAATAAAGTCTCGAAGTTTACGTGATGCTTGGCTGTGGCCAGTTTTTAGTGAATCAAGAATGAAGATTACAGGAGTCTCTTCGTCAATATTAATTAGTTTAGATCTGGTACGAGCCGAAGCAGCAGCAACTGCAGCAGACGTGTCGACAGCACGATTTCTTAATTCACGAATAATTGGATCGCTTGTCGAAATATTAGACTCAAACGAAGACCCTGCTCCATCTAATTCAGGAGTTGATTCTTTCATCACTTGTGCAACCAATTCATCATCTTCAGCTGTAGAGAGAGTGGATTTTTCTGATTTCTTCAATAATGAAGGTAAATTATAAATAATAGCCACATACCAATGCATTGATTCATTTATAGGCATAATGACATATTTCTTCGAAAATAAATCAACTTTAGCAGTCCATCTCATTGCACCTTCAAAAGATGTTCTTCCATATTCATCTTTTTCACTAAGCTTGTCATAAAAAAAGGTATTAAAAAGATGGGTTGATTCAAGAATTGATTGAGAGTTATCATTTTGTTGAAACAGTGATAATCTTAAGAATAAATTTATCATTGTATCATTAACGAATTCCATGTGATCTAGACTTCTAAAATCTGCCTCTGTTATGTCTACTGATTTCTTGTCTGGAAATTTATAACAGAAAGTTCCTGCTTTTAAGGAGAGTTTCGATACTTTATCGGCTAAGCTGAGAGGCTTTTGTTTTGGAGTAGCTGTTACGGATGCGGTAGTATCATCGTTTGTATCTTTGGATTCATTCTTCTCATTCTCACTATCATTCTCTTCTTTTTTAGATGGGTCTTTAGGAAAGATTGGTTCTGGTTTAGAAATGGTTGTCTGAGTTACGGGAGCTATCGAAGAAGCTTGTGAAACTTTTGATATCAACCGTGGCTTCCCCTCAGAATAATCCTCCACTTCACCCGTTTGTAACTCTGGTGGCCTTAATTTCGCTCTCATATCATCCATTTCTACTCCTGTACAGCTCAAAATATTAGGCTTTCTTAACTTCAGTTCTTTCAGCAACTCATCAACTCGTCCACTAGCCACTTTTTCCATACAAAGATAATACTGATTAAGAGGAATTTCAACTCCTTTATAATTTGTCTTCAACGATTTCCCACCTGCACTACTAATTTTTATTAAAAATTCAACCTCTCTTTGTTTCTGAACGAATTTGATTGTTTCGAAATCTCTTTCATGAATGGTTGAAATCGACTTGAAATCCAATTTTGGATAATGAATATATTTTTGTGGAGGGCATTCTAAGTTCCAAACAATACCAGTTTTCCCATTAGAAGAGTATCCAGGTCCTTTTCTATTATAATCAATAATTCTGATATGTACTTGAGGACCATCGATTAAATAGGGACCTATTTGACATCTTTTAATTTGAATTCTATAACTAGGCGCCTCCATTGGAGCTGGAGGTACTTGTGAATTAGAGATCAACAAATTAGTTATCGTTTCTTTGACAGGTTTCACACGATCTTTATAAGTATATCTTGGCTGATGGTTATTATCCCGCTCTTCATGATCTCGACGATCCCCATGATCATTACTACTACCCCTGCTACGAAAACTTGAAGTCAATAACTGAGTACCATAGCTACTACCATGACTATTTAAATTATCTTCTTTCCTTTTCTTAAGCTGTGAACTACCTATCGAATCTGATACCCTCCTCAACCCAGTTTGACGTGGACCACGTCCCGAACTATCAAGAACTGTATTTTGAAGTGCAGCAAACTTTCGTTTTGCAAATGCTTTATCTGAATTATCTTTTGAAAGTGATGTTGATGATAGCACTTTACTGGACGATGCTGGAGATAAACCTGATCCTTTTCTAATAACTGACGTTGTCCTCCCATTAGGACTACCCATCAAACTGTTCTGTGGAACATGGCCACTGCTAACACTTTTACGAATGGTCCTTTCGCCAATAGTATTTCTTAGAGGAAACAAATCTAAAGTATCACTTCCAACCGGTCTATTAAAACTAAATGGTTGAGCATTTGTTACCGGTTTGGAAGATTTATTTAAAGAACTAAAGGATGAATTATCTTTTATTTGGCGACGAGGTCTATGATCGTTTCGGATCAGCTATCATCATGTTAGTTTGTGGTTGCGGAGGCAATAAGTGTCCCTATTCGTCGTACTTACCACAACATCGCTTTCATCTTGTCTAGATCCCATGGTTAATAGAGGATCCGTGTTGTAACAAGTAGATATGTGAGCTTTTACTAATCAACAGAGCCAGCACGGATCCATAAGTGTGATGATGGATGAGAAGGAAACAAGAAAAAATCAAGACTAAAAGCCTTCCAAAGACCTTATCTACGACTTTATATTTTGCCGTCAAATTATAAAATTCTCACAACCCTATTCTACGCACTGCACAGTTGAAAATATGAAATCGAGTAATTTACTCTAGCCCTTGATATCAATATTTTCGTGGTTAGTAACAACCGCAGTATGGCATTAGGTCCAGATTAGCTGAAATGGATGTTATGAAGAGGCTTGCGCGGCGCGTTTTTAATACTCATCATCGATACATGTCAGCTGATTGACAGATTATTTTGCCGTTAAGTAAGAGGTAGCAAAATCTTTTTCCGATATATTCCTTAAGCTAGAGCACAATTGACAGTACAGAAGATAAAGAAAGAAAGAAACTCCTGCCTGTATTTGTTAGGGACACTCCACATAGTAACCTTATAAAGTCTATTTTCAGCTACAGAAACTGATAATGGAACTGTCATTTTTATTAACTACACTACATATTCCTTATTTAGTGTTGATAGGGATACGCATTGTTAAACGATATCACCACTATATAATTTAAATGTCGTGTGATCCATATATTCACCCTATCTATTCTGGCGCGACTTCCTGTATACTCAACTTTCCACTGGTGGTGCACTTTGGCGATGCCTTCTTAATTGGAATATACTTTAATAGATAGCCTGAGCGGTATCATGTATATGATAAATCTCAAGCATTATCAATGCACAATAAAACCCTTTAGCGAATAGATTAGACTACAGGGTGACAGAAACATCAGCATATATCTGTCTTACGTTTAATTCAGATTATAGGGATAATGACGAACTGATTGATAAATAATCATTATAAAAGACGCTTCTAAAATCCGCTGACAGACAAAAGAGAGACCACAATTAGTGAAAAATATCTGCTTACTCAGTAATGTAGATGATAAGTGAGTTAGACGGCCCTTTCCCTTATCGCGCAGCCGTTATCTGCCGATCCCAGGGCAGATTTTGGGCAAACTCAGTTAGAGGTAACGGCGAGGCTAATGAGCAGCAACAGTGGAGGGCGAAGTTACGGTACTGACGGAAGTTTAGGAGAAGCGTATTAGCAGGCTATATAAGGTAATGAGGAGAGTCGAAGAACTGATTTGCTCACGCAGCGAGCACTACGGGGCCGGGCAGAGCCCGGCCGCCGGAGGCAAAAACGAGATGCAGATTTTGACCTCCGTTTGTAGGCCGAGATTGTTGATTTGAACCCTAACATCAGATATTTTGATCTAGGGTAAGGGTGAACTTTTCACGATTTTAATTTTCCAGAAGGTCAGAGTCAGTAGAGGCAAAGGATAATATTAGAATCCGAAGAACCAGAACGAGTAGGGATTTGAAAGTAAAAAGGGAAGAGAGTGGAAGAGAAGAAGTGAACAAGTGAAGAAGGAAGAAAGTAAAAGAAATAAAGAAGAAAAAGAAGAAGAACAATATATCGAATATAAGCATAAAATTTCATAATGTTAACTAGTAGAACTACCAACTTAAGATCAGTTGCTATGCTTCGTAGAGTAGCCACAACAAATCGTATTACTCCACGATTATTGGTATCGTCATCTTTTCATACTTCTCGTACAAATCATGCTGACCCTCCTAATGACAAATCTCCATTCCAAGTATTTGTAGATACATTCAGAACCGAATGGGGTAAAAGTAAAGAATTACAAAATGATATCAAGGCTTTACAAGATGAAACAGGACGTATGTCTGAAAGTGGAGCTTATAAAAAAGCCAAGGAAGCGCTTGATAAAGCTAAGAGTGGTACATCTGCTGCTTCCACAGTTACCGGAAGATCATTGAAAAAAGCAGGTAAAGTTGTAGGAAGTGCTGCTGTTAATGCTTGGGAGTCTCCTATTATTAAGACTACTCGTACTGCAGTTAATAAAACTGCTGAAACAGTGGATAAGGCGACTGAACCTATTCGTCAAACCGAAATGTATAAAAATATTAAGGATGTTATTGATGATGGATCAAGTATGAGATATGGTGGATTCGAAGAGAAAGAAGCTCGCCGACAAAGACGTGAATTAGAAGAGAAAAAAAGGTTAGAAGAGGAGCTTAAAACTGGTGTCAAGAGATATGTTAAGGTTAACCCTGAAGCTGGTGATAGTGTTGTTCTTCATGACACTGCCAAACCAGAGAAATCGTGGAAGGATGATTTTGAAAAGTCTTCTCTTGGTAAGAAAGCTGCTGATTTAAGAATCATGTATGAAGAGTCTGAAAATGGATTGGTGTCCACTGTTCGATCTATTGGTGATAGCATTGGTTCATTTTTTGCTGAAACTGAGAGTGGTAAGGTCATTCGCTTATTCAAGCAAATGGATCCTTCATTTAGTCAAGAAGAATTTCTCAAAGAAGTTCGTCAGTATATTCTTCCAGAAGTTCTTGATGCTTATGTGAAAGGTGATAAGGAAACACTTGGGTTATGGCTTTCAGAGGCACCACTTAATATTTGGGCGGCTTCTGCAAAGCAATATCAAGAGCAAGGATTGTATTCTGCCGGTCGTGTACTTGATATCCGTGGAGTAGATATACTCAGTGCCAAACTTCTTCAACCAGCCGATATTCCAGTTTTTGTTATTGGATGCAGGGCTCAAGAGGTCCATCTTTATAAGAATGTTAAAACTGGTGAAATTGCTGCTGGGGTTGAAGATGCTATTCAACTGACAACATACGCTATGGTTATGACTCGTATTCCTGAAGATATGGACAATCCTGAAACGAAGGGTTGGAAGCTATTGGAATTAGTTCGTGGACAGAGTCGTCAATGGACGTAGATAGAGGTTGACTCTTGGCATATTTTCTGTATATTTGTATTGTACATAGTATTAATGGTAGATAGTCTATCTGTTTGAGGGATCTGCGGAGGGGAGAAACGGGTCCGGGTAGAGCCCGACCGCCGGAGGCAGAGATAGAGTAGGGGATAGTATTCGTTAAGTTTTAGGTTTTCGTTTTTTAAATAGTGATGATGTCTTTGGTTTATTGGGAGTTTCTTCATGTCTAATCGGAGTTTGTTTCGGAATATCATCAGACACAAAAACTTTATCTTCAATATTCCAATGGTCAGATAGGCCTTTTGATGTTCGAATTTGGATTTTCTTTTTTGGTTGTTCTGGAGTTGGATCCTCGATTGTAAGGGAAGACGAAGGTGGTGAAGAGTCTCTATCTCGCTTTTTGATCGCATTACAGGTGATTTCTATAGATGGGGAAGGGGGAGTAGTGATTTTGGCAGAAGATTTTTTCTCTAATTCGACTTCCTTTTCAATTTCACTTAGAACCCTCGCAGCATCTTTTGAATCTTTTTCCCGTTGTTGATTTTCCTTATGAAGTGATTGTAGCTGCCTCTGAATTGATGATTTGTGTTTCCATGTCGCTTCGTGTTGAGCGCGGCCAACTTTAGTATCCAAAACAAACTAAAAAGAAAGGTTAGTATGAAGTTATCTTGAGTTTATTGAGTGAACCTACTGCTTGACATGGTTTGCACCAATATTTTGACATGACTTGGTTGATTGTGAAGTGAGATGATGCGAATGATGTTGAGATGTTAGGATATGCAGGGTCTTTGATATCCGATAGATTATCAAATGCAGACCTAATTCATACGAGGACTTAACGTATTGAGGAATGCTGAAGCAGATATTTGATATATATATATATATATAAATCATTCATTTCGTGAGAATGAAGAGCTCTACCTGAACATAGATAATCAGCGTTCTGCCGCATGAACTGAGGCAACTTTCGCGTTCATATGTGCTCTCAATTATTTTAACTTCTACTTTTCCTGATTTCATTCATTCATATTCCTTTGAAAGAATGGCTTGTGAAGCAGAGCCAGGAATTCCTGCTAGAGAATCGTCCGACTCAAGAAGACCACATAGAAATGATCGGTCCGAAAGAAATGGCCATCGAACTAGCAGTGATCACCACCATGATAGAGAGAGGTACAGTGACAGAAGGAGTAGTACAGGAAATAGAAAAAGTAGCAGCATAAAAGAGGATCATCATGATCGAAGAAGTAGCACAAAAGAACGATCAGAAAGATATAGAAGAGATGATGAATATTCTGATAGATATCGCAAAAGCCACCGAGATAGCCATTCAGATCATCGCCGACATCGTCCATATCACGAGAATGAAAAGAATAAAGAGTCAGATAGACGCTACCGCTCATCTCGCTCTCCTTCAACGAGTCAAACAAAAAAACCGAAAATCGAAGAAACTACTGACGATGGCGATTGGGTTATTGCTGAGGACACTGGAAACTTTTATTCAAGTAACGTACAAGATTTTGACAAATCCATTGACCCTAGCGATAATAATCAAAATAATAGCCAATCTGAACGCAAATCATCATCTCAAACTCCTAAAATTGAAGAAGACGAAGGCATACCATCACAAAGCCCTGATGATGGAGAGGTATCGGATCTTACTGAACCCAACCAACTTCCCCCATCTGAAATTTCCGGTGCTACTCTCCCTACTATTAACGATTTAAATAAACTTAAAGCATCAATTCTTAAAGCAGAATTACAAGGGAATACTGCCAAAGCTGAAGATCTTAAATTGGAATATGACGAACTTGCTAAACGAGTCATGTCATCGGAAGATGCAGCCACTAAATCCAATGGACCAGCCATAGACAGTCGTTTCTCTATCCATCAACCCAAGTCAGAGAATCCTTCAGATCCTACAATACAAGACATGTTACGCGAAGAGCTTAATACTCGTCATGAAAAATTGGACCTCAAAATGGCCGAACAGATTTCAAAAGATGGAGGATATATAAACGATCTTGACTATATCTCCGATAATGCCGATAAATTAGCCGAAGTTTCGCAGAAATCAGATAAAAATCTGAAAAATCAAATGATAGAAAATACCCGCAAGCTCCACCAGTCGATTTCTGATTGTCGTCTTTGTCTCGAAGATGGAGGTAGTTCTGGAGCAACTGTGATCGCCATTGGTACTCAAGTGTATCTTTGTGTTGCGCCTGAACCAGCAATTGTCAAAGGAGCACTTGCTATAATCCCTATGGACCATTACACGAACACTCTTGAGTGTAATGACGATGAATGGGAGGAGATACGCAACTTTATGAAATGCATAACCCAGATGTGGTATAAAAAACGGAAAGGGGTTATATTTTATGAGAATGCTGTTAATCGATCAGGTCGATTACATGCAGCGATATTTGCAGTACCAGTGCCGTTTCACCTTCTTGATTCTGCACCCGGGTTCTTTCAAGAATCCATCATTGCATCGGATGAAGAGTGGAGCAGCCATCGACATATCATTGATACTCGCAAAGCCACTGATGCAACACAAGACATAGATGTCAAGTATCTTTTTCGCACGAGTATAGCAAAAGAAGCACCATATTTCCATGCCTGGTTCAATATCAATGGTGGGATTGGTCATATTGTCGAAAATGCGTCCCGGTGGCCGAAAGGGGATCGATTTGCCCGCGATGTTATCGGCGGTATGCTTCAGGCTGACCCGGTTCTGATTCGTCAGTCAAGTCGATGGACTAAAAATGCAGCTGACCGAGACTTTATCGATAATCTCTGGCGAGACTTTGATTGGACTGTCGATATTCCTCGTTAGCACTCTCCGCGGAGCGGAGCAACGGGTCTGGGCAGCACCCAGCCGCCGGAGGCAAAACTGGAGGGTTGGACTTTGCCTCCAGCAGCTTGGCCCTGCCCAGACCCGTTGCTCGCTCCGCTCGTTCGCTAATATCATTTATTTATTATGTATCCATTTTAATCGTAAAATTCATTATTCATACCAACTGCGCTTGCTCGTGTTGTAAAAAGCTTTCAAACGTGGACTGGACGGTATCTTCCAGACTACGATAATGGAGGCCGATTGTCGATTTAGAAGCTCTGATATCAAACGAACATTGCTGTGCAATCACCTCATCACCCTGACCTGGGTTTCCTAATGGAAGTCGGTCGCAGATTACTGGAAACCTTGTCCGTGCAATATCTACAATTTGCTGAACAGAAATATTATTTGCAACTACAAACCATCTGTCAGTCTCGGGAGGTACTAATTGAATTGCCCGAATATAGGCACTGGCGGCATCCCGCACATCAATATAAAATGGGAATGCTAGTTCGGGAAGTTGTTGTTTTTGATTTTCACTCGTCACAAGAACAGGGCTGGGAGTGTTGGCGGGAGTACTGGTGGGGCTATATAGTTTGGTTGATGAGGAGCGCGATAGCTTAGCTGATCGAGATACAGACCGTGATAATGCATTGATTGATTTTGTTGATACCGAGCGGGCCAACTGGGAATTGGTGGGTGGTGGTAATGGATTCGAATCTGCGGGAGAATTGTTCGATTGAGGAATGGACGAATTAAAAGGCTTTAACATACCATGTATAGATGTCGGCTTACCTTTAGGGATGGACATGGGATTTATTTCGAAATAAGGACTTGAGTTGTGGGAAAGTTCAATTGAGGATTCTTTAATAGGAGACTGTGGTGGGGTGCCTGCTAATAACTTGTATGCTTGATAAAGAGAGAAATTCTTATTCATACTATGATTACTGATGGTATCGGTGGCGGTTGTTTCGGATAATTTGGAAGTGATTATTGGTCCTAAAACAAGAGGGGTGACAATAACGGTTAAGGTGAATCTAGGAAATATATCGGAGTAGCGCTTCCATAGAGCATCTTCTGCAAAAGTACAGGAGCCAATATATGAGTTATAACAACTACGACGAGCTTGTTCTCGTGTGATTTTACTAAAATCCCTAGCAGAATAAACCTTTCGAGGGTCATTAAATCGTGGGGAGTCAGAAATCATACTTGCAAAGCATGAGCTGTATACAACACTTTGAACATTTAATCCATATTTATCAACTGCGTTGATTATATTATGGGAAGTTCGAATAGATGGTTCAAATAGTATACGATCTTTTTCATGATCATCAAGAAGAGAAGAATGATAGGGGCATATTGAACAAGAAGAGGAATGAGGAGCGGACAGCGTACTTAACGTAGATTGTTCAAGGCTATTCCTCAAATCACAGGGAACCTCCGGCTGTACAGTATGAATAACATAACGAATATCTGGGTTTAATTTGAAGATAAAATCTAGAGAATTTTCTTGAGAAATATCTGGAACTTCAATAAATGCAATATTTGCCGTTGGGTATTTTGTTTTATAATAAATTCCTTGATCAATATTTCTTACTACAGCGATAATATGATATTGATACTTGACAAGAATATCCAATACATGAGAACCAATAAAGCCAGTTGAGCCAGTTAATAGAACTTGACCTGGCATGATGACTGGATGGGTGTGTCTTCACACCATAAATATTAGATCAATAAGCCAAAATAAACAGAAACTGTTGAATCACAATAAAGCAACAGTTTTATATTCTCTTAACCCTTTAAGTTCTATTCTCATTCAATCTTAATAAAATCTTTTAAAATTTTCATCCCTCACGCAGCAGTTCTTCCGAGGGACCGAATTAATACCACAAGACTCGGTTGGAGAAGTATAGGACGAATAAAATGTTGTTGAATTAGTAAACAGATATTAACCACTAAAATGGACAGGAAGCTGTTATAATAAATATGAAAGAAATGTAGCGAAAGGAGAAGAAATCAATAAGCAAATTAAATCAACCTTCTCAAAAAATCAACGACACTAATACTTTTTGTCACTGCTGTTATTACTCTTCTCACTCTTATCTACTCTTAGCGGCTGCCTTAACTTTAACTACCCTGCCTCAACTAATGACCAAGCTAAGGGTAATAATATTCGGTTAGGTTCCGATTAGTCACTCCTGGTTATTGAGTTGTTTTATTAGTTAGAAGCAAAATAATTCGATCGTCATATTAACATAAAATATGGGTTATGTTTTTCGAACTTTTATAGTTAAGTGGGATTAGTGCACACAATCATACAATCTATAAATATAACACATGATGACGTATATACGGAAATATCCCGGTTATTCATGCAACGAGATAAGACACGCATGATGTAGTGGTGGTAATAAGAGGAAAAGATATGATCACGATTAGTTATGGGGTGTTATCGATTGGTGGTTTTATGTTGGTTTTTATGGCTTAACAGTTTCACTTCTACGACGTGGCTATAATTATCGCAGTTTAGAATGCAGTACACAGCCAGCCAGGAATAGCAGCCATATAAACACCTATCCTTGGTCCAGTGCGGTACGGCACTGCAGTACTAAATTCAATTCATTATAGCTTGACTTGCCAGCAATTTAGTAATAGAAGGAATCTGAAGATTAAGACTGACTATTGTAAGCTCATTGGTTGCTTTTAGATAAGCTTACAATTTGTTTCCTACAGGCTTATACAGTTGCTGGTGAAGGGGGAAGGAAAAAAGGAGAACTGAAAGGAAGGGATTAATAATGTGCATAGTAAAGATTTTGGAGTGTATTGTGCTGTAATAGCTTTAAGGGGTAATGATAGATATATGCTTTACCATTGTTAAAATTAAAGGGGCGAAGCGAGAGCAGATGTAATTCGATGAAAATCATATAACAGTGGCCACAGTTCGTAGCGGAGAAAAATCTGAATGATATTATAGTAAGACAGACACGTTTTATAGGAGGCACATCAGCATCATATTGGCATGTAACCTTATTACTCCTGAATCACAGTTGCATGCATCGGAGTAGTAGTGTAATTTGTTGCGAGCTTAACTGATATGTAGGAAGATGCTTAAGAAATTAATTATCATTTATAACCGAATATGATGCCTCCTAATTAACACGATGGTAACACAAGAAATAATCTCGTATAACATATATAATTAAGACCTTGAGTTCGATTGACCGCTTCTTAGTGACCCAATATGCAGTATGTCATAACTATGTAGGCTACATAACTCTTCCACTACAACTAGTAGTCAGCATACAATCAATTGACACTTACTTTCCCAAGAAAATTAAGATTGAATTATTAGTATCACCATCATCAATATTCTAATTAAAAAGTAAATCTACAATCATACACTGTTGGTGTTGGCAGTAGCATGTATGGAACACCCACACATCTACATATCCACCCTTTCCACTATCTTATCGCTGATTTACCACGTACTGCAGGGTGCACAAAGTGTCTAAGATCTTATACCTCCGGCGGCTGGACTCCGCTCAGACCCGTAGCTCCGCTCCGCGAAGATGGCGGGACATGCGTCCGTCACATCGATTCTTCCAGAAACTCACTGGATTTACTTTGCTCCACCACTTCAAACTTAAGTGTAGCTCTCGGTGTTTGGGCAGGCTTAGGAGGAATGAGGGTGCGCGGAAAATGCGCGAGGCTACCCATATCCTTTACCCTTGCCCAGATCGATTTGTACCCGTTGACCGATGCTCGCTGCGCGCGTGGGTGTTTGGCGTGGGATAGGACGAGGCCATTGACAGCCGACAGCCGCTTACGATTGTGTGGTTAGTTAGCGCATCAGACTACTTTGAAGAACTAACTCCGGAATTTTTTCTTCATCGTTCAATTTTGACGAGTTTTCAGTGATTTTAAGAGGTTTTGTTAATTGGGAGAGATCGATCTGACAGCGAGCTGACGGTGCGGTTCTTATAAAGAGGCGATACGATCAGAGATATTACGAGCGAAAGATTGAAATAGAGGTAAGTTTTGAGAAAAACTCGAGCGGAGCTCGAGCAACGGGTCTGGGAGGAGCCCAGCCGCCGGAGGCAAAAGATAATTGAGAGGTGATCTAACACGATGATTTAGGAATGAAATAGAGTGTTAATATGAGTGGAAGTAGTAAAGCCACAGCAACAAAGGAGACCAGTGAAGAAGTGAATGGAGGCGATGAGAATGTTCAGAATGAGGTGGTGAATGGGAAAGTAGTGGAAGAAGGGGATGAAGAGGAGAAAGTGAATGAGAATAAGGAGATAGAGCAAGAAGTGGAGAAGAAGAAGAAAGAAGAAGAGCAGGAGGAAAAAATTGAAGAGTATGATCGACAAGCCATTCTAGCACATAAATTTCTAGATGATTCATCAGAGTTGAGTGAACTAGATGATTCAGAGGCAGAGACTGAAAGATTAGATTTAGATCTTTTGGAGGAAGAGATAAAGAATGGATCAGAGGTAGTGGAAGATGGTGATGTGAGAGAAAAGGATGATGAAGAGGAGGAGAAGTCAGCCATACATGCCTTATCACTGCCATTACGGGAAGTAGAAGATGGTGAAGCAGATGGTGAGGAAGATATTGAAGCAGAAGATGAACATGATGATGATGATTATGTGAATGGTAACTCAAAAAAGAGACGGTTATCCGATTATTCACCAGAGAGTCATAAACGGAATAAGATAGAAAATGAAATGGAGAGCGAAAATGAAAGTTCGCTAGTGAATGGAAAGAAGGAGGATGATTGGAAACCAGAGCAGATTGATCAAATAAAAGAAGGGGATGATATGGTGATTGATCAAGACTTAATATCTGAGCAGAAGTCTGAAAACGAAAATAAAGATCAAGAGGACGAAAGCGCAGAAAAATTCAATTACGACATTAATAATAAGGTATCTGTTGATTCCAAAAGCATAGACGACGATGATGAAGATTCAAACGAAATTAAAGCTGAAAATGAGGTTGAAAATGAACCCGAAGAAGCTGAAAATAAATCAGAAGAAAGTGAAAATAAAGATGAAAATGAATCAATCAAAAATGTCACCGTTGAAACAATGGACAAAATTCGAATAGAAGTCGAAACAGAGACCGCAGTTGAAGAAGAAGCTGACCCAATTGCATCTGCTGCTCAAACAGGAACAGAACATGAACCAGAAGGTGATGAAGCAGATGAAGCCGATGCTGATCAAGAAGACGATAATGACGATCAAGATCGTGACGATTTGGCTCAAAAACGCCGTCAAGAAGCGGTTACACTCCTCACAGAAATTGAAATCGATTTCGCAAAAATTCGTGATCAACTTCATCAAGATAAAATGAGCCGGTACATAGCAGAAATTGAAATGTGTGCTGATGGTTCCCATCCAGAATTAGAACATGTCTATTCTCAAATAGATCATATCCGAGATGAAAAACTCCGTCTCGCCAAAAATAGACGCAACTATCAAAGACAATGTATTTCTAGAGTGAGTACTGCAATGAGAACTCAAGCACATCAACAATTCCTTAAAGATCAAGCTGATTCAAGAGTTAAACTACTACTGCGGACTACTGAAGAATGGTATAAGGTGAATAGAGAACGACGAGCAATGGATGCATTAGTACCAGAGTATAGCTTTGCGATTCCAGAAAGCCGAGGCACTCAAATTCGTCAAAGAACTACTGCGAATCAAGAAATTGCTATTCTGGGGGGTGTAAGTAGGTATATTGGATTTCCTGCTGCACCTGAAATGAAACCAATTAATGAAGACGAATTACAAGAAGACCTTGATGCATTAGGGATTCCTAGGTACTAATACCAGGCTAATTTTACGATCATTCTCATGACTATACTACGACTTTTTAACTATTTACTTATATATTAATGACCCTTATATATTTTGTAATAACAATTGTAATTTTACCCCACTGCTGTTTTATTCGATACGAAATGTAAAGCTGGGAATATACTGTCACAAAAACAATTCTTCCGAACCAAGCTTAGGTATGTCATTTCTTTTATCACGTGACCTAAAAGATAACAGCCTCGTAAGCCGCTTCACCATTTTAATTGACTATCATCACAGGTCACGATTGTTTATTAATTTATTTATTGATTCAAAAAAATGACTAAGGAGGTATCTTTTTGTACGGTTTGTGCGTCAAATAACAATCGTTCGATGGAAGCACATCGACTTTTAAAGGAAAATGGATTCGATGTTTCATCTTTCGGAACTGGTTCGGCTGTGAGATTACCAGGTGCAAGTATTGATAGTCCAGTTATTTACAGCTTCGGCACACCATATAGTTATATGTTACAGGATTTAGAAGAACGTGATAAGAGATTGTAAGTTGGTTATTTACTGATTATGAGACAAAGGATCTAACAGACATTCAGATACACATCCAATGGAGTACTGCAGATGCTTGAAAGAAATAAGAATATCAAAGATCATCCTGAACGGTGGCACGAGCAGGAAAAGGTATTTGATGTGGTATTTACGTGTGAAGAGAGATGCTTTGATGCTGTGTGTACTGATTTAATGAACCGAGGAGCTCGAATGAATCGAATGGTGCACGTGATTAATGTTGATATTAAGGATAATCATGAGCAAGCGAAGGTTGGAGGACAAGGAATTCTTGATCTCGCGAATCGGCTCATCAAGTGTACAGATATGGATAGCGAAGCAATGGATATAATTGCGGACTGGCAAGAAAGGCATAAGACGTTGCCTATTCTTCATCAAGTTTGTTATTTTTAAGAGCATAGAGTCTATTTAAATATTTAAAAAATGCATAATTCATAGATACGAGCGCAGTGAGTCACGGGTCTGGGCGGGGTCCGGCCACCGGAGGCAAAAACTACGATTGGCGTTGTTTCTTCTTTTCGCGCCATCGAGCGTTGACTGTCTCAGGAGAATCAAGGAGTTCTCTATGGTGAAGAGGTCTATATGTTCCTACTGGTTTACCGAAACCCTGGCCAACGTTAATTCTGGTTTTCTTGTTTCGTTGTTCCACAGTTACTTCGCCAAAGCCACCAGTTTGAACGACGTTACGAAGAGCTTCTGCCATGCAGCTTTTCATCCAATATTCATGTTTGAGATTGAAAACGCTGTTATAGAGGTTTTCTACGGAGTTTACGTTTTTAAATGAGCTCCATTGAACGTCTTCTGGGAACCCACAATCATAGAGGACAAGGGGATAATCAGCAGCCATTTCATATACTGGACGACGAGGCATATTAGCGACGTCTAATAGGTCAGCGATGACAGAGGGGGATTCAAGGCCCTGGCCGATTAGGAATAGGATGGACATCATTGATCGAACTTGATGCCATAGAAAAGCAGTGCCCCGGAGGTTAAAGTAATATGCATCTGGGTGGTTATCAATATCTCTTTCGATGGATGACTCAATCATTTCTCTTTCATAATTTGTGATTTGTTTGGATGCGTCTACTTTACAGAAGTTTCGAAAATCGTGTTTGCCAATAAATAGTTTAGCTGCTTCTTGCATTCTTTCGATGTTTAAGTCGAAACGAGGAGAGAAATAATAACGATAATGGCGATATGTGCAACTAAACCTAGCATCAAATCCAGGAGGTGGTCGAAGACAAATTTCATAAGCAATTATATCTTTAGGGAGCATGTTATTCAGCATTCGTAAGTAATCAAGTTCGCGACAATCGTTAGCAGGATCTTGCTGTTCTTCAGTTGATAAGACTGAACGAACTCTAAGGGATATAACCTGTCTCATTGCGCTGACGCCTTTGTCAGTTCTTCCACATCTACTAAAATCACAATCAGCAGTTTCTATGGATGGGATTACTTTTGTACGATGTAATGCTTTTATAATTTCTAATTCTATAGTAGGAATATCCAGACTTGCTTGAATTGCTAATCCATTATAATTCCAACCTAAATAAGCGAATCGAATAGCGATTTTTCTGCTGTTGAATTTTGAAAAATCCATCTCTTTTTTCTTTGGTTTTGAGGGGTGGATGTGGGTAGGAGAATCATTAGCGGTAGAGTCTGATCTATTGAGTGGTAATGTAGTTGGGGTAGTGATATTTGTAGATTCTAAATCCAAAATTTTCTTAATTAAATCTTCTTTAGACCAATTTGAATAATCAGGGGTAGTAGACGCATTCGTCATGGCTATGGATCTAAAAGTACGAAAAAATCTTTGTTTTTTTAGATCAAATAAACTTCCTCGGTTATTCAAACACTTCAAACCTATTCCAGTGAATACATTCAATTCAGAAAATAGAAGTTTATTCATTCAAATCTAATTCACTATATTACGGAAGAAGATCAAGAGATAAGATAACAATTTTTCATGTTGATCTATGCAGAAGTCAAAAAAAATTCAGCCGTTTGGATTTTGAAATATTTATCTGCGATTTCTTTGCGACCTTCTATGATCTCTAACAAACTTATACTCCTTTGTAATGAATAGCAAATCATCATCATTTTCATCACGAAAATGGGTAGATTTAAACCCTTCGTTAACTCCGTGGGTTTTGGAAGCAGTTCATAACCTTGGATTCACCCAAATGACTCCTGTACAAGCATCAGTTATCCCACTATTCTCTGCAAATAAAGATGTTGTAGTTGAAGCAGTTACCGGTTCTGGTAAGACTTTATCATTCGTTATTCCAGTAATAGAAAGAATTTTAAAATTAGACCCTATTCTTCAGGGAGAGATGAATGCTATTATTGTGTCGCCAACTAGAGAATTGGCGGAACAGATTTATAAAGTTGTTGAATCACTTTTAGAACTTTCAACTAATCCAGATGTAGAGCCTAATGGAGAAGAAAAAATAAAGAAAAAACCAAGAAAAATTAGATCCCAATTATTAATAGGTGGTAGTATTCCTACTCATGCAGACCTGAAAATATTCCTTCAAAGAAGACCTCATATCTTAGTAGCCACTCCTGGTAGGTTAGTTGAACTATTGAGTTCCAACTCGGTTCGAACAAAAGCAGTAGATTGTTTAGTTTTTGATGAAGCAGATAGATTGCTTGATCTAGGATTCGACACTGCAATTAGTCAAATATTAGGGTATTTACCGAAACAAAAAAGAGTGGGATTATTCTCTGCTACTATTAGTGATGCGGTTTCGGAATTGGTTCGACTTGGTATGAGAAATCCAGTTAAAGTTGTTGTTCGTGCTGGTAAAGATCAGATGAAGACACCATCATCTCTAGGAATATCTTATACTATCGTTAAAAGTCCCAATGATAAGATTCCATTGTTGTTGAATATTCTGAGGACATATCATTATAAAAAGGCTATAGTGTACTTTCCCACATGTACGAATGTAACGTACTTTTATTCTTTGATTACATATTTAGAAGAAGAGAGAAAGAAGAGACATGGGGATGAGTTTCCTCTACCGATGTTATGTTCTTTACATGGTAAATTGCCACCAGGTCCAAGACACAAAACACTAGAAAAGTTCTCCAATAGTATCGACCAGACAGTGCTATTGACTACGGATGTTGCAGCTCGTGGTTTGGATATTCCAGGAGTCGACTTGGTTATTCAATTAGATCCTCCTACAGATCCGAATGTCTTTTTGCATAGAGCTGGCCGAGCTGGTCGTCTTGGTAAGCAAGGAAATGGAATTGTTTTCTTAAATGAAGGTAGAGAAGAAGGCTATGTTGATTTTCTGCGAGTGCGAAAAGTTCAATTAGTTGAAGAGGAGATTGATCGAGGGGATGAAGATTACGATTTATCGTTAATTAGAAAGTGGATTCTTGAAGATAGAGCCAGGCATGATCTTGCGTTGAGATCATTTTTATCGTATGTGAGATTTTATACAAAGCACACAGCTACTTCCATATTTCGTCTTCAGAACTTAGATCTGGTTGAATTAGCACGTTCATATCATTTATTACGGTTACCAAAGATGCCCGAGTTGAAGGCACTTCCTGAGGATCAATTACCTAAAGATGGATGGTTGGGAGAGACTATTAATATGGATGAATATAAATATGTGAACGTACAAAGAGAACAAGCACGACTTGAAGATTTGAAGAGTAAGGAGAATTTAAGAGCTGCATCTAAGAGTAAAGATATTGTGAAGAAGAGTAATAGTGCATGGTCAGCAAAGACAGAGCGTAAAGAGCTGGCATCGGAAAGGCGACAAAAGAGAAAGAATAAACAGATTGCAAAAAAGGCATCTGAAATAGGAGATGGCGGTTCGGATGATCCTGATAATGGAGCTGAAATTGATTGGAAGGAAGCGGTTCAGCAGAAGAAGAAGCAGAAATTAACGAATGGCATTGCTGCATTTGATGATTTATAAGTTAGCCAGGGGCCGGCAGATCTAGGCTAAGCCCAACTTAGTCGGTCGCTTGAGTAGAGTATAAGGGAGGTTGTTATTTAATAAATAAATTAGTTTATATGCGAAAAGAGCCTGTTCGACTCAGGATACCATCATAGATGAGGGTATTATTCAAAGGTGTGTATTGATGGGTGATAATTTTAACGGCTTCTTGAGCACCAACTCCGCCAATGAATGAAGCAATATTATAGAGTTCGCCTGCAGCTCTGGTGAGTTCTTTAGCGATCTTAATAGCAGGTTCAATATCGGTAGGGGTATTGAATCGGGAGAGAACAGTTTTAATATCACTAGTTAGGTCATCATTGACGGAATTTATCCCAGGACGATGGCCCGTCCTTTCTTGGAAAGATTTATAAGCACGAATGGCTAAATAAATATTGAAATCATCAGGTTGAATATGGGAGTTCTCACGCAGAGTAGCGAAATATTCTACGTAGTCGCCGCCGTGGAATCTTCGAATGTACCTGGAATTCTTACAGAACGTTCTGATATACTCATCGGAAAGTGTACCAGCCTTCGTTTGAAGAGATTTAATTATGGCCTTAATTTCACTAAAATCTTCTTCAGCCTTTTGTTTATAGATAGTTTGAAGTTCAACAAACCATTCAGTGCTTGATTTCATATCTGGGAGGACACCAGATAGAGGAAGCAGTTTTCGAGGGTTGCCATTAGCATCCTTTTGTTCATAAAAGATATGCAAAGCAGCAACTACAGTCCAGAATTGAGAATTATTCTTTTTGATGGATATATTTTCGTGATAAATTATTTCTTGGAGGGATGGTGAAAGAGTCTGTGAAGATTGAAATAGTTTCCAAACCGAACCAACTGCTTCTTCAAAATTTTCATAATCAGCATTGGCAGTAATAGTATTATTTCTGCCTTTACGAGCAGATTCCATTATAAAAGTTTTAAATTCTTTCTTTTCCTCATAAGTAGTGGGAACTTGCCCATGAAGTTGCTTCCATTTTTTCAATGAATTAATAAGCAAAACAACAAAAGGAATATGTTCAATCTCAGCATTATCGAATTTTTCAAGATTTTCAAATTTTTGTGAATATTCAACTAATTCGGGCCAGGGAGCATCTAATCTTAGATCAACAAGAGAATCAGGATGAGATTCTACTACAAAATGATCGTGAGATAGGCAAAGTCGTAAATAGCCATAAAATCCAATTGCATCAGCAATTATCAATGGAATTCTCAGAGGCATTAACTGGGATTGTATAGTCAGTAATTTTTTTGGGCCTATTCCCGAAGCGATGACAAGATTGAATTGGGTGAAATTAAGCAACTCATCATCCAGTAGAAATTTACAAGTCATTTGTGGATTTAACTCATTCAATAATTTACTAACGCATTCAGCCTTTGGTTTCCCTAAATCACTTCCTCCATTTAAGAAAAAATTGGATTTAATATCTTCATCATTCACTAAAGATCCATCTAAAATTGTTACTTGGCCAATGCCTGGTAAGATTAAATTCTTAACCAATTCGCACCCTGTTGCAGTAGCACCAATTAACAAAACATGACTATTTTCCAAAGCTTGTTGACCTGAAGAAGCCCATAAGCGTAACTGACGATCATATTTCTTTTCTTTGTATGAAGGAATAACTGATAAGTTATTAGAAGCAGTAGCTGTCGTAGGAGTTACAGTATTATTACCTTCATTCATCTCTGAAGATATATTAGACTCTTTGACGGAATTTTCAATTAATTTCTGTTTTTTGAAATTCAATAAATCTTCTTTCATGAAATTTTGTTCGACAATCAATTGTATAAAGGGCGGTTAATATGGTATTGAAGTTCGTTATTGAGATGATAATGAGCGTAGATACGGTACTTAGGAGCTTGAAGTGAAGTTGTCATAATACGAGGCAAGGCATTCAACATTACCCTAGCCCTGGTTAGCCGGTGATAGTTGTTATTAAGCTGGGTGGATATATGGGATTTAAAATATTATTATCAGGTTAAACTATAAATTCTATATTTATTTTTATTTATTATGTTGAAAAGTAGAGAAGTTTATCTCCTCTACACTACACTGTGTAACAACCTCAGAACGTTTGCAATGATCGGCGTTTACCCCTGAATTGACTATAACGGGGTAAATGAAGATATTTCTGACTCTCATTTATTGTCGTTAAAAGGTTATATAATTAATATATTTATGCTCTATTAGGTATCAGTAAAGTCTGAAAAGAATCCCTTCCGTATAAATTAAGTAGAAGCTTGATTTGACAGGTAAACGACACTTCCTCTCTTGCCCGGGATTGATATTCCATAATTATCTACTTAGTAGCATTTTACTTTTCCTGAACAAATATTCATTTACAATATAATATTATTAATTGGTAATTTCAACATAAAACCAGCTCACCAAACCAACTACACTGCACTACATATACCTTCCATTCTACTCCTGCTATTCAGGAACCAGCAATTCCTCCTACATAATTACAACCCTAACCACAATAAATGTTCTATTTTTATGTCAAAAGCTTTATTTGTATAAATGTTCTCGTACCTGCAATAGAACTTCATGACGTAGGAAAGCTATCAACGCGGAAAAAAAATTATACTTCTATTTATTTACCTCAACAGACAGATTTATTTAGATTAGTAACAAAAAGTATCATAGTTCACGTTCACTCATTTCGACTACCTCTCGCTATATCATTTCTCACTTTACGCTTCATATCCATCTTTTAACATGAATCTTCCATCAACTTTCTTGTTATTGTCATATCTCATCACCCTCTATGCACGTCAAGCATTTGCCCAAACTATGAATGACCTGGAGGGAACATGGTCATCCAAGTCGAACGCAGTATTCACCGGTCCAGGGTTTTATGATCCTGTAGATGAACTATTGATAGAACCTGCTCTTCCTGGTCTTAGCTATTCATTCACTTCTGACGGATTTTGGGAACAAGCTATCTATCAAGTTTCTGGAAATCGTAAGTAATTATTTTTTGTAACCGGTACCATAGTATCTGGATGCGCAACTCGCTTCTCTCGCTCAGTTTCTAACTCGCCTCTTAGCTAAAGATCCAAGCTGTCCTTCTGGAGTTCTGCTCTTCCAACATGGCTCATACGAAATTCTCTCAAACGGCTCTCTTGTTTTAGAGCCATTTGTAGTCGATGGTAGACAACTTGTTTCTGTACCTTGTGATTCAGATACTGCCAACTACATGCGCTACAATCAATCTGAGTTCTTCCAAAGATTTGATGTCCAAGTCGACGATTATCACGGAAGATACCGTCTTGACCTTTACCAATTTGATGGCTCTCCATTACCTCCTCTTTATCTTTCTTATAAACCACCAATGATGCTTCCTACTGAAACCATGAATCCAACTGAGGGACCTGGTCCTTCATCTACCAGTACTACTCAGAAAGTCCGTCGTGCTCTTGAGAATCGAGGAAAGACTACAGCTATTCGTAAAAATGCTTACGATCTCACTACTTACTGGTGGATTGGTATTTCTCTTATATTTGTCGGTGCCACTGGTTGGTATTGCTTGTAATTTTCTCGTTCTGATGATCGTATACTTAATATTTATAGAAATCAATTCCTTCATGATATATGCTATGTATTATTCTGCTGCTGTGTTTTCTGGACTCAGTCCAGTCTAATTATGGGGCAAGGAGGAGAGAATACCCGGTTATAGATGAAATTCTCAGGTATCTATCACAAATAGAATAGAAAGGCAAATAATTTCAGTGAGTAATAAATGAATTATTTTGAGAAGTATTTTGTCTGCATTTTGGCGATAGTGGGGACTTCTCTAAATTGCCCAGAATATTATATAGCTAGGAGCGAATAATGATTTATCTCAGGAGTGCAATTGAAATTATCATTATTGCTGTTTTTACCAATTGAGAGTTATTGAAAATATACAGTCATTTCATGATGCTATTGTTGCTGCTTTAAAACAATTACAAAGAAAACAAGGGAAAGCTAATCCCATTTTCCCTCAGCTACCATTCTAACTCTTCCCATTTGTAAAACCTAAATATCAACAGCAAAAAACTATTAAATTTCCAATTTTTCTGCCATACGGTTAGTCCCCTTTGCGCTCTATTCATTATTTCTCGCCGTCCAGCTCTATTTAGCTGAAGATATAACTTATATGTGATTATACAAAACTAAATGGGCAGTATTATATTACGGATACCTTTGCATCCGCATTCTTTCCTTTAGCATGTAACAATCAATTATTTTCCTCCGTAACCAAGTTATGCTTCCTTAATCAGTTTATTATGCATGATAATCCTAATAATTAAATAAACCATCTATAACTCTTCTACTCGATTAATATCATATTCGAAAAACTGCTCATGTTGTCTTATAATCTCGAGATTTTCTTCTGGTATAGTCGATATTTTATAACCATTCATGATTAACCAGTCCACACTATTTTGGTCAGGGAGTTCCTCCACATGAATATATTTTAGATGCCTGAGCAAGCTCAGACTATCAATACTTCCCGATACACTTTGGACAAAGATCCTTTCAAGTAGAGAGCAAGTACCGGCTAACCGTCGCAACCTTTCAGATGTGGCAATACAGCCTTCAATCTTAAGGGTCCGGAGTCCAGTACATGGTGTGAGTATATTCAATATGTCATCAACACTTAATCCAGATAGTGGGTAGTATCGTTTACTTATATACAACTCTTTTAAATTGCCGCCTATTCCGTAGAATTCAATGGCGGAGGATATACAGAATTCTCCATTGAGATATAAAGTTGAAAGTTCACTTAACAAGCTGGGCGATCGATTTCCAAGATTATAGTCTCGAGGAGTCCCAAGAGTGTATAGAGAGAGTTCACGAATTTTGATACCATCATTAAAGCCTGGTAGTTGAGATTGGAATTTTGTAATTACTTCAAATGATGACAGTTTAGGGACAGCTGATAAGAAATTCAATTGTTGATTAAATACATCCCCTGTAAACCCCACTATAGCCAGTTTCTCTAAATTTGGAGTTTTAGTCAGAAAATCGGCAATTAAATTTTCTCTACCAGAATTGTAAGGGTTACGAATCGAAAGTTTTAACCTCTTTAGAGATAAAAGTTGTTCACCTCCCAGTAGACACGACCCCGAGAGAACGAGGGATTGTATGGTCAAGGACTCCAAATTGTTGGCTCTTCGTACTATACTCCAAATACTGATTAATTTGAAACTTGGTATGGCCTCGAACTCCAGTCTCTTAAGGTTCTGTAAAGAGTTAAATGAGAGCTGGGAAGTAACTTTGGAGAAATCTATTTGATCCATTACGCTAAAGGAGAATATGGAGTAATTACTTAGCAACCTTGCAATAAACCTGCAATCTAACTTGTTGAACGGCATTAAGGTTAGAGAGTGAACTGGCCTTCTACCGTCATTAGTAATATCGTTCAAGAGAAGTTTTAGCTGTGAACAGTAGTCTTGCTCGGGATCTGGTGTTAAGTAAAATGAGCATCCCTCTCCTGCAATACTTGGGAAGGCGATTTCTAATTTATTTAATTCCCCCTCGGGGAGAGAGTATTTAATACTCTTGGAAACACAGCTGAGAGACAATATGTCAGTGTAGTGGAGATGTGAAAATACTTTACCAAGGATTTCCACGGGACATTTTTCGAGAGAGGAAGTCATAACAAAAGTTTGCTCAATATAGTTTAAAATGGGAAAAGAGGTGAACCTCCATTGTAGCTAATGGTTGTAGTAGTAGTATATAAGTATACAAGAATGAATTGACTTTAGTTATTATATTTACATAATATTTACTCTTATTGGAATCTAGCATAATGAAGCGACTTTATTAGTTTCTGACCATCTCATACAAGGTATGTTTAGGATATCAGATGCCCCGAATTCGGATTATCTCAAATTCATAAGTCTTCGTCAAGCTTTCTAGGATTGTTTCTCCAGGAAAGTTTTCATACTGTCTGGCTGGCTAAGCATTCTCTCAGCTTCTCAACCAACTGGTCATGGTCCTGAAAATCAGCCACATTCATCATCCCAAATTCGGGCCAACAATTCTGATAATCATGATAACCATCCGGAGCGCAATGATCACACTTCTTAACGGTCACTCTTTCGCTGAGTATCATCTGAGCGTAGTTCTTCTATGTAGTAAAATATATTCAAGAGGTACTTCTAGTAGAAGATCGGCTAACCATCCCTGTTTTCGCTAAGAAGGAACCAGTTGCTATATTGCAAGATGATGAAATAAACAGCTGTCTATATAACAATACTCAACTTCAGTGGTCACTCTGATTCTAAGATTCTGAGGTTGATTTATAATATATCTCTAGAAATACTTTTTATGGCACTCGGTAGAGGGTGGAAATGAGCCATTGATAAATATTCACCTTAAACTAAGATTCCAAAGTTACAATCCATAAATTATGTATGACCCTTGGTTGCAGCTAGTTGACATAATCACACGGTTGGCAAATCTGGAAGAACTGGGCATGTTCGCTACTAAATATTTTTATTACATTTATTACATTTTAATAGTCATAACTGCCTTTTTTTAAAACACTATTTTAAATCATAAACTATCAATGACATATCTTACGGCATATTATCAGCAGACAAACAAAATGGATAATTCTTGGATATTATCATTGATAGTAAAAAGAGTGTCACCGAAATGACGATAAAATCCATATCTCTGTAAAAATTGGATCAAATTTTGAGTTTCATCCATGGGGCACATTACTGGTATTCTGAGTTTTCCTGAAAAATGTTTTCTCTGTATCTTAAAACACTCTCTCAATTTATACACCAGTTCTCTATAGTCAGGAAAATGACTCGCATCAATCATACCAAGTTCGGACCAACAATTTAGATAACCGTGATTACATTCCGGATTACAATGCTCACACTTATTAGAGTTCCTTCTTTTGATGTCTGTCATCGGGCGGCGATGTAGTAAAAACAATTCAACAGGAAGTATTCACTGGCAAAAAAATCGGTTCACCCAAAACAAAAGCTGGCAACCAAGGTTGGTGGTTAATCTGATTCTGAGATTTCTGAGGTTGATTTGTAACTATAGCTCTCTATAAATACTTTTAAAAGCTGTCGATAGAGAGTGGGACTAATGATAATTATTCAGCTTCAAAAGTATGTGTGAGTGTTGCAATCCATAGATTATGTATGAGCTTTGGTTATGCTATAAACTAAGATATCAAAGTTGTAATCCATAGATTATGAGCTTCTGTTCCGTTTGCCACCTATAGTTAGTTGATGTGCAAATCCCATAGTTGACAGGCACCACTATGAGGTATTCCATAGCATAAGATTGGCGTAATAAAGCCGATAATAATTCACTGGATTATATTCCATAACTATTACCTTTTTTACTACTATTTTAAATGATAAGCTACGTGTAGTATATCTTAATAGTAACCAAAGCATAATAGCTTAACGCCAACTGGCAAACATGATAGCGCATGGCAGCCCTCATCCACAATAATATACGGTTCATGGTCATCAGGAGCGGAGTAACGGGTCCGGGCACAGCCCAGCCGCCGGAGGCTGAGTCCACCAGATATTGAGAAACCAAATATAATACAATGATAATAAATTAAATACTATGCAAATAAAAACGAAACATAAACAAAATAAAAAAGTTTTTGTTAGGTAATATACAAATGTGGTCTTGTCTGATCATTAAATTTTCAGTTTGAGTCGCACCTTGGTAGGTTTACTGTTCTGGTGACTGTTTGGTTCAGGTGTGGGAGTGGGTGGAAAGAACGGCATGGCAGCTGCTGCTGCTGCTGCCTGTAACTCTTTAGCATGAGCGGGGATTTTGAGTTTGAATATTCGAGATTGAACAGCGGTTCTGGTCTTAGGGGACTTAGATGTTTGGTGGAGTTTAGTTTCTGATTTGATAGAATCAGTTCTTTTCTTGTATTGTCTTTTAACTGGTGCAACAGGGGTTGTATTATCAATCGAATCCGCAGAAGGAGGAGGTGGTGAGGGAATCCCATTACCATTGATTGCCTTATCATCTACCAAAGATTCTGCAATGACCGTCTCGTTTGAAGGAGCTACTGCAACAGTAGTAGACCCACCACCTGTTAGTAGAACAATCTTGGGCTTAGGTGGTTCAAGTCGTTTGATTACAATTTTACTTTCACCAACTCTCTTCGCTACCAGACGATTAGCTCGAGGAATGGGTAATGTAACCATATAACTGTTGAGTGGTTCATATAAAACACGACAAATCTCTAAAAGTCGTTTCTTTTCTAAGATACCGCCAACTCTCCAACTCGTTAACGCAGTCCAGATACCCTCACGAAAAGTACTAAATTCGTCGATCGATTCATTGTCTTCTTCTTTATTAAATGTCTTGCGAACCATTTCAATTGCACCCGAAATGGTAGTTCTTGCTAAAGCCTCACGACGGGCATTCAACGAGTCGGTGCCAGATTCAACAATGGTTAATCCGCCACCGTTACTATCAGTTTTAGCACTACTCTTTGCATCATCACCCAGGATCGTATTACGTGCTTCTCCATTCAATGCAATATTACTGATAACTTGACCCAGTATTTCAATCAGCCCATTTTGAACATATGCTGATGGTTCATGAATAATAACATACATAACATACTGCACTATCGAATCATGTCGTAATCCTCCCAAACTAATCAAACTTTCAAAAGCTGCTAAACGAACATCAGGGGTATTGCCTGGTCTAGTGTATTGTATCAATTCTTCAACATTAGCTTGAATACATCCATGCCATGCTAACGATCTTTTTTGATTGATAGTTTGAACAGTTATCATATTTTGAAATGATGGAATCCATCTGTCCATTCTTTGACATCTTTCAATTTCGGCTACTGCTTGAGTAACAATTTTTTTCGATTCCCCATCAGATCTATCTGTAACACTCGAACCACCAACTCTATTGGCTCCTCCTTTTAAAGAATCCACAATTGAACCAATCAGTTCACAAATATAATAACAATCCGAAAATTGGTTGCTAGAATTTTCATTATATCTTAATAAATCCAGTAAAAATCGTTGCACATCGAGAGGACAATTACCTCTCGAATCAGTGATCCTCGATAATGCATGAATTAATTCTTTTTGAACGAAATAAGTAGGGAAATCTGCAAAATTATTAGCAGAAGGAATAGTTGAGCCTTCAAAACAAAATGATTCTTGGAACGCTTTTAATAAATGATATTTACCAATATAATCAACATCTTCTGTAGCCATATTCACCAACGCCATAGCAGACTGTACTCTAATACCATAATAATATCTTCTATCCATTAAAGTACGTACAAGAATGGTAGAATACAACTTACTAGGCTTTAAATCACCAAAAAAGCTAATTGCTTCATATTGAGCTACAACATCTCTATCTTGTTGAAGTTGTGAAACATACATATAATCAGGTTGATTAATATATATCTTACAAATCCATTCAAAATCAGAATCAACTCTCATCCATTCAAATGCTTCATTGTACATTCTTTCTTCATCATCTTTATCCCAGTCACTCAATTTCCATTGATCTACTTCTCTATCGGATTGCAAGACATCTCCTAAACAATGTAATAAAACGCCATTATTTCCAGATGTATTACTAATATCTTCATCATCTTGAATAGATCCAATATCAACATGCTCAGCTTTGCTACTCGTTCCTCTTTGATTACGACGTAATCTTTTATACTTAGTATTATACTGGATATCCAATTTTGTGAAGCTATCTTTTATCTCAACGACGTGTTCATAAGGAGTGCCATCTGCTTCATGGATTCGGATAGTCATTGGACCAGTGAAAATTGATTGAACAGGGTATTCATTATAACTATTTTCTCCATCCAACTGTCGATTAGCATTATCAAGAAATGATTTCGAATCGACTTTTTCACTCTCTAATTCAGCAGTTTGCACTTGACGTATACCCATTTCAACAAACATTCGCTTTTTATTAAATCTTTGTGTGACCCGAAAAATAGGATACCCTGATCCAAACACCCACTGATCAAAGAACTTTTCTAACCGATTATGACTAACCCTTTCACATAACTTAATGAAATGTGATGTACTTAAGCAGGAATTTAAATCTCCAGACATTGACTGAAGGAATAGCTTCGGCAAGACTCGAGACAATCCTAATGATCTATCAGTCTTTGTCATTCTTCTATCCAATATAAATAATACCACAGGAGCTTTCAACTTAATGAACTCCAAATCCTTGTCAGTAATCGGATACAAAAAGTTTGGATCCCCAAGTGGAGGTTTACCAATATCTTGTCGACAAATTTCATCTGCTCTACTTTTCAACCTGAATCTATACTCATTATTGCCCAACAATCGCCTTAGAAATAAATTCGACATATAATGAGAAATACCAATAGTAACCCATAAATCATTCCATGTCCTAGGAACAATATTGATACCGCACCATTGGGAGGCTAATGCAATTGTTAATGATTCGGTGCATGTAAACAATGGTTCAATCAATTCGGGTGGGAATAGTAGTTTATCACTACAAATCGTCAATGCTGCAGCACTTGCAATTTCTACTTGACAATCACCAACAAAACATAAAGAATAGTCCGAAAATGGATAAGATCCATATTCTCTCGTGAAAAACTCCATTGCTTTATACAGGAAAATACAGGTGTTGTTCGCCTCGACAACTTTGTCAGGAAATGTGTATACTGATATTGGAATGGTATTATTCTGTTCTTCGGCTAATTCTTCATCTTCTGCTCTCTTCAGATCAGCTATCGCCGTTCGAACAAATGGTCCAACAACAAACCCCACATGATGTGCCGAAATTGGTGTATACAGTTGAAATGTTGTAACTTTCTTTGTTGGATCAAATGGATGGGTCATCTAAATGTGTTAGAAATTCTTAAATTTAAGTCTCGCTATAATGGCTGGCAATCTTACCTCTGTAGGTTTGGAATTATTGCAAATAACAATAATATCTATCGCCGAGTCTTCATTATCATTATCTTCATCTTGTGCATTTTCATCGTCATCAACGTCCATCTGATCTCCTGTTTTCTGCTCATCATCCTTTGTCTTCTTCGTAACGTCTGTAAGTCCCACGATCCGTGGAACCGATATTTCTAATTCCCAAGTACTCAACTCCCACAAACCATCAACACAGGGCAGCCAGCTACTTGTAGATTGTCCTATTGGATCATGCGTAGTGTAAGCGTGCCAAAATTGACGTTTTAAATTACTCTTTGCACCTCCCACAAAACGAACCCCCGAACTACTACCATACGTACTGAAATCAATCTTCACCGTTAATGGTTGACAAACGATCATATCCGGAGAAGTCCATCTTGATAACGACGCAAGTGATGAGCTAGCCAAAGCAGCATCTTCTTGAGGTACAATTTTCGTTCCTTTCGGTAATTGAATTGACAATTCACCAGGCAAAGTGTCTTTCAACAAACCATCAATCTGTTTAGCATACAAATGATGCTGATGAACTGATGTTGATGAGGGCATCTTAGCAGAATGAAGTACATCAACATGGTTAAAAGTTGCCTTCTTTCCATTTATTAAAACGTTTTGGATTTGACTATGTCGACAATCCAATGTAATCTGGTTTAGCATTACATCGGTTGGAATAACTGTTAATTCAGTCCATCCTTGGATAGACGAATTTGTTAAATCAACATCGATAGACACTTTCTGATGGGCTACTCTAAACCCCCTATCAATAGCATCATAAGTATCCATGGTCAATTGATATACAACCAACCAACCAACCCTCCAAGCGTGCTAGCCAATTTGTATACCGCTGCTTCTGCTAATAACCAGAAAAGAAGATAAGAATTACTCTAAATATTCCTTACCAACACGCGCCAAATACAAGCACAGACACACACTCTCTCTCCTCTACCCTAAACTGATAGACTAGCCTTTATCTTGCCTATTCAATGTTCGAACAGTGATATATATTTGGAAATATCAATAGTTGTAATACGCTGACTGTGGTCAGTATTCACGAAACTTGCTGGACTAAATGTCAAAGTGAGCCGCACGATTCATGACAGTTAGCTCCGGGTAACCTTTGTCTATCTTCGCAGTCCTACTGCGACCATTCGAATTATGAAGTATGTTATCTCGCTCATATTCAATGTTCAAAGTCAATCCAGAATTAAATAGTGTTGTTAGAAAGTAGGCACTATGTTTGGTAAAGTTTTTTATCTGGACTATACACACAATACAACAGATATTTGGTTAATGTACATTGGCGTACCGAAATATAAATTAACATATCTTTTATTTTCTTCTGAAAGTTTCTTATATTGTTATATAAAATCAAAATCTAACTATCACTAAATCAACTGATATCATTAACCTCTTTCATTTCTACAGCTCATTTCATGAGCTGCTACTCAGGGGTACTCACCTGTATAATCAGATAACTCTCATCCCAGGGCTAGGAACCATACCCAATTTCGTTATCAGTTATTCACAGATCCTTATCAGTTAAGACCCATAAACATATGAACTCTGGATCACTATAAAAACATTTTGAGTTCCTGGCCCTATTTCAGATCCTATTCTGACCAATCCGCACCCAATCTTCTCAATGAAATTATCATTATCATGGTCTGGTAGAACATTTTTAAGTTTTTGGATATTTGGATTAGTTAATAATGTTCTTTACGTGGTTATCTTATCAGCAGCCATTGATTTAGTTGGCCCTGAAGCTCCAAAGGCTATCGTACTATTAGCTGATGTATTACCGGCTTTGATCATTAAACTGACAGCACCATTTTATATCCATCTAGTTCCATATTGGTTTCGCATTTATTTATTGATTTTACTTAGTTTCACTGGAATGTTATCTATCGCGTATTGCGAAGGATTATCTCAGCGTTTATTTGGTGTTGTATTAGCATCTGCTTCTTCTGGATTAGGGGAAATATCATTCCTTCAATTAACACATTTTTATGATTCCTGGTCCTTAGATGGGTTTAGTTCTGGTACTGGTGCTGCTGGATTAGTAGGTAGTTTTGTTTTCTTGGTATTGACTTCTTGGATTGGAATATCTACTAAAGCATCTTTGATTATATTCAGCATGGTTCCATTTTCATTTTTTCTCGTCTACAATTGGGTTCTGCCATCTGTTGACAATAAAGATTTGCTAGCTACCACGCGTGAATATCTTCCTGTTGATACTAATAATGATATCGAAGTTGAAGTTGAAGATCAACCATTAACTTCTGGTCCCTCTACCATACCAACTGATCCAGAAAACTTAGCGGACAAACCGCCAACCCCTAAGTTTTCAATCATCTATACACTGCGAAGATTAAGGCCGCTAGTAGTTCCGTTCATGTAAGTTCATGCCTCCGGCGGCTGGGCTCCGCCCAGACCCGTTGCTCGCTCCGCTCGTTATGCTACTAACCATCTATCAAGGCTTCCACTTATGCTCGTATATATCGGCGAGTATGTTATCAACCAGGGAATCACACCTACACTGTTGTTCCCTATTGGAGAGATGCCCTTTGACAGATACCGAGATGCGTACGTCACCTATGGCACCCTTTATCAACGTAAGTTTGCTTCCCTTAGATCCTCCCTTCACATGATTAACCTTTTACTTCAGTTGGAGTATTCATATCCAGATCTTCCTCTCGTTTTGTCAGGGTGCGAAAACTGTATCTTCCAGCCTTCCTTCAATCTATCAATGTGATCATTTGCATCTTGCAATCCATGTACATGATCATACCAAATGTATATCTAGTCATGATTCTCATATTCTACGAAGGACTGTTAGGTGGCCTTGCATATGTTAATACTTTCTTATTAGTATCAGAGACGGTCCCGTTAGGTGAGAGAGAATTTGCTATGGGAGCAGTAGGTATCAGTGATTCCACCGGGGTCACTATTGCCGGTGCAGTCAGTATGTTTTTGGAAAAATCTCTTTGTAGATTCCAGCAAGATACTGGAAGGCCTTGGTGCGAACTTCCATAGACAATTTAGTAATTTATTTTCTTTTTTTATTGGTTCTGATGAATACGGGAAGCGAGCTATGACCTGGGCAGAGCCCAGTCAGCGGAAAAAAATTTATAAACAATTAGGTCATTATGCGAATTAAATTATAACATTTAAAGATAAATTATAGATAGGAAATTTATTCCTCATCATCAGAAGTCTTAGACTTCTTGGACTTTTTCTTGTGTTTTTCTTCACCATCAGAAGACTTTCTCTTCTTAGAAGACTTTTCAGATGATGGCTCGTACTTAGGTTCTTTAGGAGCAATAAAATCTTTAGCTCTCTCCTTATCTTTTTCAACTTTAGCTGCTTCTCTCTTTTCTCTCCTTTCGTCGAGCTTATTCTGATCCTTATCCTTTTTACTAAGGAAATATTCACCAGTTTCAATTTGTAAATCAATCTTTCTAGGTGTTTGAGCAGGGGGGAATGGTGTATAATTCTTCTCTTTTCTGATCTTGGCAGGCTTCTTACGAGCAACACTTCGTTTCTTAAATTGAGGTAAGAATCGACTCCAATCTTCGTTGGCTAATTCAGGCTTTTGTGCCAATTCTCTCTTGATCATTAATTCCTTAATATGATAAATAGGATGGACGTTCTTCATACAATCTTCAACAATCCTTCTTGATTCTTTCAATCCTTTAAAAGGTCCCATAACAGATACGGTGTTACCTTGTACAAGAATATAACATTTGGTAAGTAGTTCAAGTGCTTTCAAGGTATTACCATTAGGTCCTAATAGTCTTTGACGACGTTTAACAAAACGATCCTTATTAGTCACAAAGTTTCCAATCTTTATAACATCACATGCAATATCATCTTGAAGGATTTTTACTGCCTGAGGAAATGGAACACTACGAGATAAAAGTTTGATGAGATCACGAGCTTTAAGAATAGCTGCTGGATCAAAAGTTTTTCTAGTTGTTTTGACAGTCATTGATCCTTCAACAAGATCCAACACACATGCAATACCTTTTGAATCGAGAGCACGGGTGACATCTCCCCAAACTTCTCTTAAATAGCCTTCTCTGTATTTGGGGAAGAGGGTAGCAAAACTACTTTCCTCGAGGAACGCTTGTCCGCTTTTATTATCTTCTGGAAGGAAAGGTTCTTCTTTCCATTTGTCGACGCCTTCGACATCCCAAGGTTTGTCTTTATTATGAGTAGATGGCATTATTGGATTTGTAAAAGGGTATATAGACCTCTAATTAATATTGACGTTTGAAATATTATATGATGGGGAAGATTTTCCTAGAAAATAAATTTCCACCCCAACCCTTATCAAAGGATCGACGAAAAAAATTTAGCCGTAGTATTGATAGTATACATCACTTGCTATCAATGGTATTGTGAGGATTATAATTTAACCAGATAAACAGAGCAAAGACGCTTTATTAGAGTTAGAATCTTATCTTCTATTGCAGAACTTCTTGGGAAAATGGCAAATAGTAAATCCGTTAAGACGTCGTTACAGAAATCGGGACCATCATCGTCCGTGCCTAACCTAGGGTCGAGCAGAAAATCTAAAGTTGGAAAAGGAACCAGGAAGGATGAAAAACGAGCCAAGCGCAACAAGGCCAAAGATTCAGAATTACTTGCCAAGCTTGATTTGAAAGTTGAGGATGTATTTGGTGCTGTGGTTAAACCAGATAAGAAGGTATTAGAAGCACGAGCTAAGGCGCAGAATGCAGAAATTGCTCAAGATAGGAAACGAACAAATGATGCATTGTTAGAACAATTAGAAGTTATTGAACAGTTTGAATTATGAGAATGAATTACGAGTTATATGAGGAATGATATGGAGAGTCCACAGTTTGCATTAGAATAAATAGATAAATAAATAAATAGACCGACTAAAACGAGCGCGGCGAGAAACGGGTCTGGGCAGAGCCCAGCCGCCGGAGGCAAAAAGAGGATTTACTTTCTGCTCATGACCACACCTCTACGGTCCTTTCCAGTTCGGGGCCTGCTGAGCCAACTATTACGTACGACCAGAGCAAGATGATCGATCTGAGCTTGGCTAGAATTACCAGATTGTATGAGGGAGAGGATGTTCGTACATTGAAGAATTCGAACAGCAGTGTCGGAGAGAGATAAGGAGGAGGAGGAAATAAAGTCGAGAGTATCTAGGGAAAGAGCTGCTTCTAATTTGCTAGCGACAGGAATGATGACGTGATCACGGAAGCTCATAAGAACGAAGCGCCTAGTGTCAAGAGCATCCTTGGCTTGTATATCACGCCAAAATGCTAGGGCATCTTCTGGGGAGATAATTTTGCCAGTACCTTGAAACTCGCATTGTAAGGGGAGGAAAATGGCTTCTAAGTATGGAAGTACTTCATTGAAAAAGAAAATCCAAAGTTGGACTAATTTCTGTAAAATATGAGAGTCATCAGTTTTATTGAGGTTTATTTCGAATGAATACATTCCTGCTCTTAAAAGTTCTTTGAATTCGTTCATAATGACTCTAGAAGTACCTCCTTGTTGAATGAGGATACTCATGTGCATTAGGATTAGGTTGTTTAGGTCCTCAACCGGAACTCTAAGTCCTTCTCCAGAGAAAAGACCAATAACACGAGAGCGTAAGAGGGACCAAGATCCATCTAATACTTGATCACGTTCTTCTTTTGTGTTGCCCATGTTTTTTAATTCTACAATTCCTGGACTAGATGGATGAAATGAATAGATACTTCCTTGTTCAGAGATTAGTTTGGAGTTGGATGACGATGACGATAACCCATGAGAGTCTTTACGAGGACGAAAGGTCAGATGATGTTTAATTGTTTTCTCACCAGAACCAGAGGAGGAAGTGATTGGATTACCAGATGGCCCGACGAGTGTAGTATTAGATGTATTGTTTAATACCCCCAGTGTAGTGGTAGAACCAGTAGCCCCTCCTGCAACAGATGAACGTTCACTACCTAACACTGTCAAAGATCCAATGGTTGCAATTCTTTCAAGTTCTCTTGAAGGACGTGCTAGTGGGGACCGTTCGCCTATTGATGGTCTTCCAGGTATAGGAGGGAGGGAAGTTTGGATAGTTAAATCAACGTTCTTTTTACGTGAGGATGATGAAGAATTTGAATGGCCTAATGGTTTGGAATGAGAATGAGGTTTTGTGGCTTGTCTAGCAAACATCTTAGCCTTTGAAAGGGCGCTTTCTTTTGGTTTAGATGCAAAAACTGCTGCTGATGCAGCAGCAGCAGCGGATATTTTATTTCTAGCAGCACTAGAAATTCCTCCTGGGGAAGATAAGACAGAGGATGAAGAAGAGGTCAGTGGAGGTCCCAGTCCTAAGTTACCATCATGATACATATGGACTCCATCGTTATGTAATCCTGTAATTGATCCATTAATAGACGAGGTATGAGAATTATTGGCAATGTTTTTCAGAGTGGCTGCTTTTGCTGCAGCCTCGGAAGTGGTATATTGATTAGATGAAGTCATTGAAGGAGATGAATTTGTGGACGATCCTCCTAATGATTGTCTCCTGCCATTTGGCCCAGGTGGAGTATATACATGACTAGGGCCATAATTTGGTAGAAGCTGAGAGGCTGAAGGCGAGGGTGTATCCGAAGCAGCTCGCGGCAAACCAACAGGAGAAGTTAATGCACTCGAAGCAGATGATGAAGATGAATTTGTTCTGGTACGTGAATGAGTACGAGAAAAGCTATTTCTTTTCATTTTTAGGAAGAGACATGTGATTTATTATGTACCTATTTCTTGATTTTGTATAAATAGATAACGGAAGTTGGTGAAGTCAAAAAAGATCTGTTATGCGTTTTTGGAGATCTTGATGATCGTCTTTGGTGGTGTTTGAATGTAAGCGTATGGTAGACCTATAGCCATTCATTGATAGTCGTCACTTCTGAAACTATCAAGGCAAGATAATTTTATTTTCTCTTTTTGATGATTATTAATTTCTTAGTGAGTGTCCTACCTAAATATTATATATAAATTCGTGTTTATTGTCTGTCCGTACGTCAATGTTATCTTTCAAATTCTCAGCGGATAAATATATTTCTATCTCTATAAATAATATACAACACATTATCTCTCTTTTGACTTATAATCAATGAATCTTGCAAGATTTAAAGTAGCTTCATCTCCAATTGCCCTTAACTCTCTATTCTTTTTCTTGTCAATTCTTTTTGCAGCTTGACGAGCTTTTGGGAGTAACTCTTTGAGCTTCTCAAGCCACCCGCCAAGAACAAATATTGGTTCATCATAGTCATACTTCATATCACCAAAAAGATCAAAAATAGAGTTAATTGATTCGAATAGGACAGGGGCAGGGGTTTCCAGTGGAGAACTGATGAGAGTGGACAAGAAAGAAGCGACTTCTGAAGTGACATTATGACGAGTTTGAACTCGACCAAGAACGGTAAATAATGCTACTGCTCTTGTAGTCAATTCTGTCCATTCATCATCAGGAGTAGATTGCTTCAAAGCAACACATTGATTAGCAATCGTGGATATAACCGACTGATTGTTAACCTCAACTGGTACTTGGCCTTTAAATGCAGTAGCCACAGCACTAAGAATGCCAATACAACCGATAATTACTTCAATTTCAGTAGCCTTCAAATAAATATCGGTTGCTAAATTAGTCCATAATTGTTCAGCATGTGTTTTCCAGTCACTTTCTTCAATAGGGATCTTGCCTTGTAAAGTCCAGCAAACATTGTTAAGAGCAGCCATGCTTCTTGAAGTGAATTCTGGCACTGTTAATAAATTGACACAAAGCGGAACAACTTTTTCATTAAGAAAAAGGACCGAAGAATCTGCATCGGATTTATTATAATGATGATCATCAATTTCAATATCGTCTGGAATCTCATCATCATCGCCTCTTTCATTTAAATTAGCAGCAATACTTTGTTCAAAGTATGCTTCATCGGAAATATCTTCTTCCATTACTTCAAGATCATCATCCTGCGGTTCTTTGATGGAATAAATAATTGAAGGATCAACTTCAATCGTCTCAGCAATAGCAGTAATTAACTCAAGTGAAACTTGAATTGCATTGATAGAAGATCTTGCTTCTACAGCTTGTGCAGCAGATTGTGCTAATTGAGCAGGTTCAGTGTTTTCAATCACTGGTTTTAATTGCTCTCTGACTTCACTAATATTGATAGTAGAGATATTTTCTACTAAAGAGGTCAATATATCAACGACAATCTGATCATTTGAAGAATCCGATTCTTTTGCTTGTTTATGACTGTTTCTCTTATTTTTCGATAATGCAACTTGCGCCTCAATATATGCATTGTATTTGAATCCATTAGCATGAACTTTGGAAATGACAGAAGTATTGGAGGCTTGAATAATTTCGTCTGCTAAGGCGGACTGGAATTGGCTAATAAAATTGGCATTAGATTCGGAAAGAATATAAACGAGTTCTAGTAATGAATCAGTTAAGGATTTTGGAACAGCGATTGACTTGGATTTTTTGTCATTTGTTGGAGTGGACACTTGTTGAATTAGAATAATCTTTTCACTAACAAATTGACCAAGCTGAGGGAATCTCTTATCAACAGCTTCGAAAATCTCTTCGTCTGCAGATGACATTAATGCGGCCAATCCTAAAACATTCTCAAGATATTCGAATACCAAGGTTCTCTGTTCACCTGTCATCTTCAGTAATGATTCTTTGCCATTTTGTAAAGAAGTGTGAACTTTTGTTAATGAAGATTCAATTGAACTAAGGATATCTTGTCTATATAAGAAAATAGCTACATCATATCCTTCTTCTGCAACTAAATTTCTTAACAACCCATATGCCTCGGCAACAATTTCTTCAGAATTATCTGATAATGATTGAGTCATAATAATCTGAACTAGTTTTTCTTTCAAAAGTAAAGATCGTAATTTCGAATCTTCACACATTGAAATAATTGCTGAAACTGCCATTGCTCTATCACCAGCAGTTGGAGAACTGAGTTTTTCAATCAAAGGCATAATCTTTTCAGTTCTAATTTTTTCATCCTTTTGATCATTTTTAGCAATAGGATCAGCAGCTTTACGAGCTGATTTTAATTTTTTAGATCTCTTAGCCTTTGCCATTTTGGAGGGTGTTAATGAATGGAGTGGTGAAGTAGCAGAATGGAGATTGAAATATTTTTTTTGGTTATCTGTTGGATGTTAGGGTAATGCGGCAAGTGTCATGATAATATTTATATGTATATAAATGGATTAAATGGTATGGTTTGTTGGATGGCAAAAAGAGCCTCTCTGATATTCATATAATCGTTTAATAGAGCTTCACTAGTTCACTGGCTCACTGGCTTATTCGAATAGGTTATCTGAGGGTTAGGACTTATGCAGGGTCCAACCCTGCATACTCTCCAATTTCATCTCTATTTAATAAATATTAATATACATATCTACTTCCGAGCTATACCTTTGAAGCCTCGGAAATATTTATCTCTAAATTCTTCATTAGCACTACCACGAACTGTAAAATTCGATCCTTTCTCTCCATAAGGTCTACGACGATAAGCTACTAGTCTTCTACTCCATTTGTTAAACTCTTGTACACTATTTGAAAGCAACTCTAAATCTTCGTGATGAGGAATGTCATTTTCAGTAAAATCAGCATTGGATGTTGGCATCCAAAAACATAATCGACCATTTTCAACTAAATGTTCCGAACAAAATTTTAGTAAATCATCTAATAATGAAGTAAACTCATAAGGCTTCTTAGGAGGAATATAATCTCTACGAAGATGTGCTGGAACTCCATCAATCATAACACTTTCTTTATCCTTAAATCTCTCTGGATCTTTAGATCCTAATACTTTCAATCCCTCTCGAACTCCATATGGAGGATCACAAATTACTGCATCAAATTTAAAATCTCCACGAAATGAATTATTGGTAAAATCTATAGTCATAACATCCAAGAATTTAGATGAAATACCATACTGAGAAAAGTTACTATCAATATTAGCAGCTTTACTTTTACCTTTAATCATTCTAACATCAATATCAGAACCATAACATAAAGCCCCAAAATGACCAGCCGCTACTAAGAAACTACCAGTTCCAACAAATGGATCGTAAATGAAATTTCCACCAGTAATTTGTGCAACATTACAAGTAAGAAGAGATAATTCAGCGTCGAATGACGTAGTTCCAATATATTTACGTTTTTTCAAATCATATTTATCAACAATATTTCGACTTGATTCAGCAATGAATTTACCAAAGTATATCTCATGTGGTTCAGAAGTAGCAATAGCAGTATTAGTTATTAGTTTATAATCTTCTAAGATTGTGAAAATATGATCTGGATTTTTCATTTTAATTGGCCCTGTAAGTGCCATGTATTTGAATTTATTAATAATATCCACTTGTTCTGATCTAGATCTTGTACCAAGATAGGAAATAATATCAAATTTAAAGGATTCTTCTTTAAATCGATCTACCCAGTAGTTTTCAGGATAGTTTTCATGAAGATTTGAATGCAATGAGTCGTAGTTTTCACCATTTCCGAAGAGTTCATAAATTGCTTTACAAAGTATAGATCGTTTGATTAATTTTTCAGCAATTTCAGACGATGGTAAGTTGATTTTAAGAAATGGAGATTCAGGGTTATAATTAGAGAAATCTAGTTCTAATCCAATTAAATCCGCCAGAGCTTTTAATTCTGTTAATCGAAAGGTTTCATGAACCTGAGCGAATAGGATAAGAAACTGTCCCATGATAACGATTGGGATTGTCTTCTCGCTAATGAGCGTTGTTAATCTGAATATTGAATGAATATTGGATCAGAAATATATTTTCTTAGACCGAACCCTGAAATAAATATTCCTTGCCCAGATATTGTTGACATGACGGTGAGGTTTTACGTCTATCATATAAATAAATCTAACAGTGTAGTGTGAAATATTGAAATGCTTTATTTCATTATCATAATTACAATGAAAAGAATGTTTAGGTTATCATTAATTCCTATAAATTGTAATATCATCGTCGTAGTTGTGGTTTGCTATCATCTCTCGGAGGTTAGGGAAGCACCAAGTAAATTGTAATTATATTCTCAGCATCAATACCAATCCCTCGTTTATAAGCAAATAAATATATAATTTACTATCCGATACGATAACACTAATTCATCAAATTTACTACCCTTTCTCAGATTCATAGTCTAACGTCCCTTATAAAACTCTCACTCCTCTCGACGAATTCCTAACCCAGCAGATAACCACACACTTACCCGGCTCATGGCTACTTAAAAACACGAAATCGTCTTTTCAACTTCTTCTCACCTTCCTTCCTCTCCCTCATTACAAAGATCGCGTCAACAATTTTAGTTTTATCTTACTTTTCTAATCATTTTTTGCTACTATTCCTTAGCTAACTGTAGTTATAATTTAGCTTACTTGGTCTTTATTGGTGTTTAACTTCATTATTTAGCTTTTCTATTTAGTTCGATAGAATTAGTTCGATAGGTTAGTTTTGTAGATCGATTGGAAAATTTACTTAAAATACAGACAATTTTGAAATAACGAAAAATCACGTTCCCAAATATATAAAACAATATATTCTGTCAAAATGTCAAGTTTAGATGACGATGATGAGTTTTTTGCTGATATTTAGTATGTATGCCCTGATGAAGAGAAGATATAACGTGTTATAAGATTTAGTACTGACATAGATATATAGCGATGATGATAAGAAGGAAGTAAAGGAAGATGTTAAAAAGGTTGAAAAAGAGGAAGTGAAGGTTGATAACACTACTAGCAATGTTAGTAACAGTAGCGGTAGTGGTAATATTAGTACTGGTGCTGGTAATGGATTTACCCAACCAATTCCTGCAGACCTTTCCTCTACAGTTTCTGCTTTATCACACCTTGTAAAATCTGATTCTAATGAACAACCTCAACAAGACTCAAATCGTAGATTCAATACTGGTAATATCTATATTCCTCCAAAAGATGAAGGAAAAATGTTCATTGGAGGATTGAATTGGGAAACTACTGATGAATCTCTTAAAAATTATTTTTCCAAATATGGTCAAGTATTAGAATGTAATATTATGAGAGATAACGTTACTGGTAGATCAAGAGGTTTTGGTTTCCTTACGTTTGATAGTGTCGAAGCAGTTAATAAAGTTGTTTCTCAATCAGAGCACTATTTAGATGGTAAAATTATTGATCCTAAACGAGCAATTCCTCGTGAAGAACAAAACAAAACCGCTAAAATCTTTGTTGGTGGTGTCGGTGGTGATGTAAATGATCGTGATTTTAAAGATTTCTTTGAGAGATATGGAGTGGTAATTGATGCTCAACTTATGCTTGATAAAGATACAGGTCGCCCAAGAGGATTTGGATTTGTTACTTTTGATAGTGATGAAGCAGTTGAAAAAATTCTTTCTGAAAATGTTTTAGTTCTTAAAAACAAGGCTATTGAGGTAAAGAGAGCTGAACCAAGAGGTGGTAAAGGTGGTAATTTAAGTGATCATGGAGGAAGAGCCGAGACCCAAGGTAATGCTTATGGAAGAGTTAGACCGAATAATATGGGCTATGGTGGTACTGGTGGTAGTAGTGCTTATGGTGAAGCAGCTGCTGCTCCTGCGAATAGTTATATGGGAGGAATGAATCCTGCCGTAATGTCTCAATATTATTCGTGGTATATGAATACAATGAGACAGCAAATGATGAATCAAGGAGGAAATAGTCCTGGTGAACAGAATCCTCAAATGGCTAGTATGATGGCTATGATGCAACAGCAACAACAACAGCAAAGTGGAGCAGGTAGTCCCTCCACTATTCCAGGTGTTGCTGGTGGCGCTGGTAGTCCAGGATTACCTCAACCAAGACCATATGAAGATGCTGAAGGTCGTGAAGAAGGTGATCATGCAGGTCAACATGATTATAGAGACCGCGAAGATGATGGTGGTAGAGGTCGTTATTCCTCATATCGTGACAGAGGCGATGAAAGAGGATGGGGAAGATCTGCAAGATCTAGATCACCACCATCCAATGCCCCACCTTCTGGACCTCGTGGAGGACGTAGAGGTAATGGAGGTGGATATAATCGGAGAGGTGGCAATCGTGATCGTGGTGATCGTGATCGAGGTGATCGTGGATATAATTCATATCAACAGCGTTGATAAACGATTAATTAAGTTAATAAATGTATTATTATTGTGGTGGTAGCGCATACCAACATACACACGTCTATGTAACATGTGTCAGCCTGCTATCCGCAAGCCTACGATTTATAATGTACCATACGGTAGTGGAATTAACGCAGGGGTCCTAAGGTTATGACCGTTAAGGTCACTCACGGCACATGTTTGGTTACGTTACGTTATCTTAACTGAATATAAATACGCCCGATTTCCTTTTAATCCTATCCATAATTGGAATATTGTGGGCAATTTAAAAGCTGATTGATAAGCTAGCACTAGCACCTAAACAATATAAAGTAAGCAACAGCACGAGCCATCAACCATCATCTCATCTACCATCCACTTCAGCTCAGCTTATCGTACGCCGCACCATTGGGATCACACTCCAGCATAATATACCTGCCGATATAATTAATTTATGCATGAAAGAACCGATCAAAGCCCATCGCATCTTCACAATTTCTAATATGAATTTTGAATTTCTTTGTTAAGTTTTGAATTTATCTACAGAGAGTTTATTATTCCGACAAAGTTTTTGTTTCGTTAGATTTGACTGTCAGACTATCTCTGCCTCGATTTTCATCATTAATATAGTTGAATCAATCATAAACGATTATCAAACCGATTATCACCTGCAGTCCTATTGATCGATCGAATATATCAAATTTCGTTTCATTATTTATTTTACTTCATTATAGAATCATATCATAATGTCAGTCCCAATTCCAACAAATGAACCATCAACAGAAGCTAAAGCTTGGATTCTAATAACTGCTTCATCTGCTGCTTGCATTCTAGGTAGTTTCGTAGTGTTCGTTGACGTGATTTGGGGGAAATTATTCCCCGGAAATAAATTCCAATTTCAAGATAATAAACAGGTAATGGTTGCAAGTTTAAGTCTTAGCAGTGGTGTATTATTATTCACTTCAATGTATAGGCTTTTACCAGAAGCTTTGGAATATTTCCAATCAAGCCCTGAATTGAAAGGTAATCCTCAGTTGGCAAACATGGTATTGATTGGATCTTATATTATTGGAATTTTAATTTGTGCTGGGTTTAACGGTATAATTCATGCATTGACTTCACAAAGTGTAGTTCATTGCGTACATGGAGAAGAAGGAGAAGATGATATAGATGATCACGATGGAGAAAGAATAATTTCTTCCGGTCATGCACATAATCATGATCCTGAATTAGGCCATCGTAATTATCATCATCATCACCATCACCACCATCATGATCATCAAAATCATAGTCATGATTTTTCTCATTCTAATCATATAATACCTGCATCTCCTCCTTGTGATCCAGAGCCAGCGTTCAAAAATTTAAAATCCAATCCAGCCTATGGAACTATTGAAGAAGAAAGTTCTCCAGGAGATGAATCAATTAGTTTATCATCATCCTCCATTTCAAACGAAACACCTGAACAATACGAAGAAACTTCTCGCCTTTTAGAACAACAAATTATTTCAACTACCAATTCTACTGATAATAATATTATCACTACAACCTCTACTACCATCCTTGAATCGGAAAGTCGCCCCATTCGCCCGCTACTTCCTGCTAGGAAAATCAGCTTGTTAGACATCACTCAGACTACTCTTCGTGGCCAAAAAACAATGGGTGTATGTATGGGTTACACCACTATCGATCAATGTTTATATTCAAAATGTTGTAATTTAAATGAAGAAGATCCCACTTCACAGACAATTATAATTCCTCCAATTGAAGAAGTTGATAATGACGTATACCCTCGTCGTCCAAGTGTTCATAGGAATATGTCTCAACATTCTCTTCATTCAACTCATTCTGAACATCCTCAATTTCATCATCATCATGTAATTTCTCAATATTCTCAGTTATTCTCGATCGGCATTCAAACTGCATTGGCTATTACCGTTCATAAAATACCAGAAGGTATATTAACTTATGCAACTTATCATGCTGATCAGTCATTAGGGTTTAGTGTTTTCCTTGCATTAGCAATTCATAATTTTTCAGAGGGGTTTGCAATTGTATTCCCATTATTCTTAGCCACTCAAAACCGCTTGATTGCTTTTAGTATTGCAGCACTCCTTGGTGGTATTAGTCAACCATTAGGTGCTCTAATAGCGTGGCTATTCTTTAAAAATAAGTTTACAAATGAATCTACTAGTTTAACTTTTGGATTAATTGTCAGTTTAACTGCTGGGTTTATGAGTATCATTGGTCTACAAATGTATGGTACAAGTATTGCATTTGGTGGTGCACAATCAGTAACATTAACTTGGGCTTTCTTAGGAGTTACACTTGTGGGTGTAACTGCGTGTTTAATATGATATATTATTTATATTAATAAATAGACAGATGTTTTAGAAATTTGTTAACCTTGAATTCCTAAAAGAACAATTAAATAAATATTAAGAACTAGAATAAATAACCAGATCATAAAGCCAAGAATCTTTACAATAATTCCATTTGACATATCTACCAGACTCTGTACTTCTATAGGTTCATCTTCAACATTACCACCTGAACTAGTTTCATGACGTACAATTACTGTCATGACTTCCTTTTTAGATGTTAAATAGATAAGTGGTGCAGTAAGAAATGGCAATAAAATAGATAATGCTACTTGAGAAGCATTCAAAGTAGCATTTAACCCACTTTTCCCAACTGCTCCAACGACTACTACACAAGGAATAATAGCAATCCCTCTGGTAATAATTCTTCTAATCCAAGGACGAAATTTCCATTTAATATGACCTTCACTGACAATCTGGCCAGCAATGGTACAAACAATACCAGCAGATTGACCAGAACAGAGTAATGCTACCATAAATAATGTTGCAGCACTTTTTGATAATAATTCACCAAGAATCTGATAAATACCAAATAAGTCAGCATTTATAGCAGATGAATTATTATACATTGTGGCTCCAGCAACAATTAAAATAGCACTATTGACAAAAACTGCCACTGTACATAAAGATACGGTTAATTCAATAATTGATTTTGTAAGAGAATGTTTAATTGCTGCTAAACTTGGACGATACTTTTCTTCCATTTCATCATCAAAAGTAGGTTCAATATTTCCATTTTGAATATCATATTCGCGTATTCTTGGTTTCACCAAAGCAGAACCTAGATAAAGACTATGAGGCATCACAGTAGCTCCTAAAATACCACATGATAAATATAATCCACCATCGTTAATAACATCAGCAGACGGTAGATAACCTCTAAATACATGTCCGACATTTACCTTTGGAATACGAGATAATTCAATAGCAAAGCAAATGACTACGCCAAACAATAAACACATTACACCAATCTCAAAAATTCTTACAGTCTTCATTCCACTTCCAGGACGATAAGCAAGAAGAACTATAAGTACGTCAACAATAGTAAGAATTACTCCCGCCATTAGAGGAATTTGAAAAAGAATGTTTAATGCAATTGCTGTACCAATAACTTCTGCTATATCGGTAGCTATAATTGCCGTTTCTGCTAAGAAATATAATACGTAGCTTAACCATGATGGTAGGTATTTACGACAATTAACTGCCAAATCATGACCAGTTACTGCTCCTAACTTTGTAGCAAGTGATTGTAAGAAAACAGCCAACAGATTAGAGAGAAGGACTACAAATAGTAATGAGTATTCTTTTTCAGCACCTGCAGCAACGTCAGTGGAATAATTACCTGGATCCATGTAAGCAATAGCTACCATCATCCCAGGACCGACGAATTTTGCAGCACGGATTATTTTCTTGACAACGGTTTTTGAAATTTTTATAATTTTTGATGGTTTATTTGGACTATCTCCATGTGAACCGGTATGAATGGAATGATTCTCATGACTATATCTCCTAATCAAAGGTCCTGCTGGGCTACCAACCCTCGAATTTAATGTGCCAGAATCTGATGATTGGCCAGTCATTTCCATTGTAGAAACGTATGGTGGTGGATGACCATTATGAAACCCTTCGATATTCAATCCCGAGCTACGATTAAATAATTTATATCGTAATTTTTGACCAGAAATTTTGAGAACATTATCACTCTCATTTCGATTACTATCATCATTTATAACATTATTTGACGAAAAGAGAGAAATTGATTTCTTTTCCCTTTTGACTATGCTGGCATTATTCATTATTAACTTGTGAGTTCAACGAGGGACGATAATTGATAGAATGTACGCTAGGATTCGATATTTGCTTGAATCGCCGTAAAAGGTCAATTAGAACCTGATTCTCTGATTCATCAAATATACAGAACTTTAATTAAAGAAGCGGTCAGATTGGAACTGAACTATTATTCCTACTCGAAGTTTCAGTAGAATGACACAGTATAGCCGAGACTTTTCGGAACGGGTTAGGGTACTATCGAACTAATCAATTTTGACCAGGGTTATTGACCACTAAGGTTGGTAGAATTAATGCTATAAAAGGTTTATTGTTGTCTCTTCGGCTTTTTGTGTGGACTATTATTTCTGGAGCATCATTAGTTGCTTAATGGTCAATTTAATTTATTAGGGAGAGTGTTATTATAAAGAGTTGCTCAGTTCACGATCATTAGTTGTATATGCACGATAATGTCTTCACGATAATTATCGGAGGGATACTCCTGTATTGTATTCGAATGAATGTAGTAGCTAGAGAACTATTTGTGTGGGATCCGGCTTGTTTGACTGTCTTAGTCAATTAATTAATTAATTAATTTGGTTAAAAAAATTGAAAATATTTATTTAAAAGAAATGATGCAATGCTAGTATATGATTGCAATAAAGTAAGCGTATAAGTAGGGGAGCGAGTAATAAATTACTCAATAAATTTCAGTTACAGATTGTTAACAGTATATACTAACCAATGGTACTTGAATTGGACACATCGCTATGAAACTTTCAAACATATCTTTCTATATATTTTTAATAATCATTATATCTATTTAGACAATCATATACCAATGTTATATTCAGGTAAGCAATGCTGAGGTTATACAGTCACTCACTTTTCTTCCTTCTTTTCATTTTCATTATTATCGTTATCTTCTAATTCTTGGTCTCCTTCATTTTCTTCATCATCCTCTTCTTCACCCTCCCCATCACCATCACCTTCCTCTTCTGCTTCCTCTTCGACATCCTCCTCGACTCCATCCTCTTCATCCTCTGCTTCTTCTTCTTCTTCCTCTACATCATCTTCTTGTTGTTCTTCTTCAGCTCCATACTGATCTTCATCATCAATAAGATCAACATCTGCTTGTTCAGGTGGGTATTCATCTGCTGGTTCACCTTCAGCATCCCTATGTATGTTAATAAATATATCTGCCTCGCTATCACCACTATTACTCACCAAACAATATTAAACCTTGTTACTCTTGGCTTTTCAGCAAGAATATTCCTCACTACTCTATCAATTTGCACTTTTGGTGGAGGATTTAACCGTAATTCTTCACTATCATATTCATTATTCACATAATAACCAACTCGAACAAATTCCTTTCCAGCATAAGAACAGGACAGTAAAATTACTGTAACACTTACTAATTCTGAAGCAGGGATAAGATCTGGTGAAGGTGGGTCTGCTGTGAAAACAAATTTGTTTACTCCGACTGGTACTGGTCCAACTAATAATGAATCCAATTCTTGATCATGTTCGAAACTATAAGGTTAGCATTGACGATATGTTCAATAGAACTATACTTACGAAGTAGAAGATCCTACATAGATCAATTTCCATTCGAGATCTGAAATTGTTAGATTCGCTAATAAATTCTCACCACAATACTTACCATCTTTTAATGGTTCGACACATTCAAAAGTAATCTCAAATTCATAAGGAGCTGTGAATGGTGCTGGATTGTTCAACACACTAATATTAAGTAACGAAACAATTGACATATTCGTTATAATTTACAATTTTAAAATAAATAAGTTATGACAGGAATGATAATGAGGGTCAAATTTCGCGTGATACGATAGTTTTATGCAAGAAGTAATTCGTACGCGTTACGCGTGGGTTGGGGTAACGAGAGATGTTTGGCATCATGAGTGAGTGTACTGAGCAAAAAGATTGAAGATTGATGTCGAGTAGCTATATGACTTGCTTCTCTAGCGTAATAGCATTCTAGAAAGTAATTTCATTACCTGAAATTTTGGATAAAATAAACTTTTGGTGGTATTTCAATGCTGAATGGGTTGTAGATTCCTGCGCCAGGTGGGCATTCCATATATCAAGTAGATATATATTAGAAACAAATAATACATAGAGGTAATGAGAATTTATAGAGAATATGGATCAATACATCAACACAACTCAGATGATTCAGAATGTTGCTAAATATGCAGGGTTCTACCCTGCATAATACGACGTCTTAGCTCCTTCCCAGTTGCACTAATACATTTAGTACATAATAAATAATACTTTCTATCCTTAACATTCTATCACCTCTTTATCGGATATTGAAGGATAATTTGAGGCTATTCATTTTTATTCTATTCAGACAGAACACACAGAATTACTATCTAACCTTAATAAAAAGAGACGGCTTTCCATGAAGATTCTGTTTGCGTCCAAATTGCTCAAGAGCAGCAACATCGTTCGGACGATAAACCCGACTAGATGGAACTGACTTATGATTTGCCCTATTAGAATATTCAACCGCTTCCGAAATACTGGTAGTGAAAGACATACAAGTGACATTATCAAATGGACATACAATAATGGGTTGCTCCACTTCAATATCTTTTGCATGTGTAAAACGAGCTTTAATCACAAGCAGATATTCGATTTTATAAAGAGCAGAAGTAGTGGTAAAGCCATTTCGAGATGAATTGGGAACATCTTGCCGTTCTTTAGCTACGAATCCATCCTTGTCAGCAAGTTCTAAAACTGGATATTCGAGAGATAATTCTTCAAGATGACCATGTTCAGGTAATTTCATATCAAGTTGTGTGAAAGTTTTGCAAACTTTGTTTCTTCGTTCCATTGGTTCATCACCTTCATGACTAAATGTAATTACCTCTTGTACTTGCATTGTTAGTCGAATAAGTTTAACTCGTTTAGATTTAGACCAATCAGGATTAGGTGATACCTTTACAATCGCTATTATAATATCACCAGGTCCAAATGCAGTATGATTAATTGAATAATCTAGAGTTACTAAATGATCAGAAGATCGTACAGTATTTGTGGCTGGTATACGAAATGATCCGAAAAATGTCAAAGTATTATAAGGTTTTATCCTGATTGGAAATGATTGATGGTGATGTGCAATCTGTTTCCCATATGATATTGTAATGTATAATTTGTATGTTGTTTCTACAATTCCTGTTGAATTTCCTCTATTTAGTGATATACTACCTGGTATAGGTTTATCAATTGGTAGTGTCAAAATGAATGGAAGGTCTAAAGCAAGTACTTCTTCGAAAGATTTGCCAGCCGAAACTTTAAATAATATTTTTTCTTGTCCAACAATATAAGATTGTTCTTTTCGAGGAGCATTTAGACCAGTTTTAGCATTTGGTGGGTGGATTGAATCTGTTCTGTAGAGGGTGATTTTCACGCTAGATATGAAGAGCGATATTACTGAAAGATCTTTTGGACGTATTTCAACTGATCCTTCAATTCTTGGCCAAGAAGCTGAGATACCAGGAAATCCGCGAACCAAATCTTCATTTGGAGGTCCTTTTAATTTGACTTCAAATGTATCAGACATAGTGGTGCTCTGTGAAGTTATTGACAGAATAATAAATAAAATGAATAAATAAATATAGGAGGAAGTCCCAGTGGATGATATAGGTGCCCAGATGTTCCAGATTTTTCTTAGGTTGTGCTTGTTATGATATATATTTTAGGGAAAAAGCAATACCGCCTATGTAAATATTCTTTTTTATGTCAACTTCACTTCCTCTACTCCTTGAGTACGTCGAGTACTTAATCTTCAGGTGATAGCGATCAATCAAATACCTATATTCTAGTTGTGTGAATTCCAATTAATGTTGATATCGACCATCCGGTATAAACATCAATGTCTCTATATAAAAATATTCACAGTATTATCGTTCTATCAAGTATTGTAGATCAAAAATTCAGATTTCATGTGCTGATTGTCAGTTACGTTTCCTATTCGGGTAACATATACACAACACTTTCTGCCTCATTTTCCAGCTTCCACTCAACGAACAACGTTATATGTTTATCATTCTGATATAAATACCGTTGAGATAATGATAAACTAACCAATTATACTTGGCTTAACTTCTTTGTCGATGGTATAAATCAAAATCGCCTTATACGATTTTTGCACTGCCTAACACAGCCCTGATGTCAAGAATTCAACGACCCCTTGGTTCAAGAAACCCCCCTAAAGGATTCTCTGATTCGTACTCTAGAAAAGTGGTTGATAGAGATGGTTTGGAACTTGATATTAGTCCAGCGCGACCGGTGCCAATTCCTACTCTTAATTTCCATCAAGAAGATGAAGAATTGCCCGTATTAGAGCCAGACCTTGACAGCCATATCCACGCCCACACCCACACCCACGCCCACGCACACATCCAACCAATACCACCTAGAATTAATTTGCATTTCAACAGTGATATCAAAGATACACAGTTCCAATCTGGCCCTACTGCATCCGCCCATCAACCACCTTTTCAGTCCCCACACCCTCCCCTCAGATCTCTTAAATCCATTCCTAGTCCCCACCCTCCTTTCCACCCTCGAATACGAGAACTTCATGATACTCCAAATAATCTTCCTTCTCGTTTCACTCGCTCGCCGCCACTATTCACAGATAGCCGAGCTTCTAGCCTCACTCAAAGTCAATCAGGATCTGCTCCCGTAACCATCTGTTTTGTCTGCAATAATCGACTTAAATCCACTCAAGATGTCGTTAGAACCGACTATGGAAGCATACACATTCACTGCTTCGCATGTTCAAAATGCGCAACTTCTTTAATCCACTCTGAATTCTATTATTCATCAGAAACACAAAAACTTTATTGTCACTTGGATTACCACCAGAAATTCTCTCCTCGATGTGGACTTTGCAAAACTCCCATTGAAAATGAAGGGATACTCGCCCTCGGTAAGCATTGGCACTCGGACCACTTTTTCTGTCATGAGTGTAGTAATCCTATCTCCTCCTCTGCATCCTACTTCGTCTTCAACGGCAATACCATGTGTGAACAATGTCACATCGAAAAGACCGCCATCAAATGCTGGAAATGCCATCACCCATGTTCAGGTGAAGAAGAAGCCATCGAAGCCCTTGGTAGGCAATGGTGCTCCAAATGCTTCTCTTGTGAAAATTGTAATACCCCCTTCCCAGGTTACCAATTCGTTCTACGTGAAGATGGTATACTTGTTTGCCAAGAATGCGAGTATCTCAAACTCAAAGCCGACTGTTGGAAGTAACCCATCATGCCTCCGGTGGCTGGGCTCTGCCCAGACCCTCTGCTCCTCTTCGAGGAGCGCTCTCCTTCCATCATTACATTTTAAATTATTTATAAATTACAATGCCCAATCATTATTCGTTTTGTCTGCTTGAGATATAAGAGGACGATCGACTGCTTCGATTCGTCCTTCTCCACACAGAATGCATTTCTCGGACAATATAGAATCTACAGCATTCGACAATTCGGTCTTCTTGACCGTGGTCTGAATTTCCGCAAGTCTACTACGTGCCGCCTGGTCACCAGATTTTGATATAGAATCAAGCAAACAATCTAAATGGAACGCGTGCTGACAGGGAAATACATAAAACCTCCGCGTTGCTACTGGGAATTCACAAATAGCACATGATTCTCCAGGCATAACCAATGCATATCGTTTCTTGAACTTGACAATCTCTTGTTTAACATTATTGGCTGTCACTAAAGACTCCTCCATTTCTCGGTTCAGTTGACTAATACTGGAACTATAATTCTCCATAGACGAAATAACTTCATCTTTAAGATCATCCATAACTGTGAAATCAGGAAATAGTGGCAGCAAGTCCTCTATCTTCAACAAATCTCCACATTTCTCAAGAATGTCCACCGCCGAAGATGTTTTATTCGAGGTCGATACAACCTTCTGTGCTATTTCAAGCCACAATGATTTCCGTAAGACTGCGTCATTAGATGGCTTATCAGCTACAATACAAGCCAAATCAATATCACCTTTCTTAAGTGCTAATTTCACTGCTTCTTCATACAACCCCATCGCAGAGAAGATATAGACTGAGCATTGAATCCGGCCGAATTGGTTGCAGATTCGCAATGCAAAATCATAGTCATAAGAATTACGATTGTCCTCAAGGAAGGCAAGCAATGGTGTCTCATCAATAGTTAAACTGGATGCATAAATGGATATAAGCGTGTTAAAAATCACAGAGTCTTTGGTATTCAGACTTTTGATGGCATGATTCAGATATCTGATGGCTTGATTATTGCTAGGATCACCTCTGAAACCATTGATATAACTGAGTAATGCTGGAACTAGCTTCGTGGCGTCTAATTCGCTCATACGAATCCAGGTATCCACTGTTTCATTAGGGGAGTTGACAAGAAGGACTGTAGAATATTTATATGCTAATTTTGGGTCATTTTCAACTCTTAGAACTTTTAATGCTTCATCCCACTGTTCAAAACGAATCCAATAACTTAGTACGAAGCTAGTGTCGGAAATGCTGCTAGCATAGTAAAGTAGCTCTTCACGTCTTCCATGTGAGGATATGATTTCATACACTGTTTCTTTATTCAGATCAAATTTATGATCTTCGATGAAGTAGTAGAATTGTTTAAGTAACTTTTGTCTATCATCAGTTGGGCTTGGGGTGGATGGCGGCTGTATTTTTTCTGATGGTGTGGTGGTTGATATTTTGGATTTAGCTTTGAATTTTGATACAACTTTTAGAGAAGGTTGTGGTGGTGGTGGTGCGCTTGACCCTGACTCGTTAGCAGACGTTCTTGTCTCTCCAGCCGCTATTGAATCATCCAACAGATCAAGCTGTTCCATAAATAATTCTATTATCCAGCTGGTTATCATAGTCCTTTGCATTTTAGAGCCACTGCCACTACGATATAATTTCAATCTCGACAAAAGAAACACTTTTAACGCTTCAAAATCTTTGGTTGTAGTGAATTCAAGAGCTACACTTTCAAAGGGTTTAGTACTGTTTCCTAAAAGTGCGGCAGCCTTATTTAATTCTTTCCGCTGCTGTAATAGTTTCTCACCATATGCTATTGATACAATATCTTTAGCAACTGTATCTTTGGCAAGTTTAAGAGCTTCTTCATATTCTTCACTTCGTAATAATGTTTTCCAAATATCATGTTCTTCATCACCAACTTTTACTTCATAAATATTTCTATTCGAATAAGCCCAGAATGTGGAATATTTAACATCAGAACATAGACCTAGAAGAGTTTCACCTGGCTCAGTTTGGATTTTATCATGAAATTTTACTTGGTTATTTAACCTGTTAATACAAATAATACTCGATCCAGCAAGAAGGATTATGTAGTATTCAGTAAGGGTCAATGATTGGATTGGTGATGAGTTAAGTGATAAAACGGATTGCAGTTGATCATAGATAACTATCTGTGAGTTTCTAAAGATATCATTAGAAGCGACTCGAAGCGAGGAAAGAGTGGATCCTCCTCCATTTACTCTATTCTCATTGGAGATAGATATTCTTTTATCATACAATTGGCCATGTAAAATACCAACTCCATTTACAGTAGCAAACGTAGACGAAGTTTCTCTTGTTGCATCTATTCTAAATGGTGATATTCCAAACGCATCATACATCCCAGGACTTTCAAAAACCTCTAAAATTGGTTCAGTTGATTCAAAAAACTTGTTATATAAAGGAATTCCACCATTTTCCAATTGAGTGGGAATATTTTCAACTCCACCATTAATAGAAGAAGCAGCTGATGAATTACCACCACTACCACCACCACCTCCTAAATCCCCAATTAATCCAAACTTCCCCTGCCAAAACCATATTCTCCCATGACTTGAAGCAATCACTTGTCTATTAGCAACCCCTTTCTCTTGATATGCGTACAACCCATTAATACTATCACCATATGGATTTTTCCATACTTGGCGTAAATAACGATCTTCTCGTTTGAAATATTCATTCGATTTTTCAATCAATGTTTCATAGATACATCCATCACCACAACCAATCAAGATTTCGCCAGTAGAACGACCAGGTTCAAAAGGATTCCATGCTACACTAGTTATAACCAATCCTTTTAATCTACCCAATGGTCTAGCCTTTACTGATTGGTAATTTAAATAATAATTTTCGCCATGAGGATTGGTTATTAGTAAATGAGCACCAGTAGGATCTAAATAAATTGCTGATATATTGATTCCATTAGGATCGGTGGTACGCTTTGGTAAGTCGATTTCGTCCACAGACTCTGGATGATCCAAATCAATTCTTATAATTCTTCCACTTTTCAAGGCTAAACATAAGACATTATTGGATACTACCATTGAAATAATATCAGTCAATGAAAACATCAACTGTACTCTATCGACAGCGAATAATGTTTCTTCGGAATTACCATTATATCCATTCAACTGTCCACCGTTAACATTTCCTATATCTCTTCCATTGACATTTCCTCCATTTTGTATTGAATCAAACGGATAAGAAGAGGACATTATAAATGAATTTCATGACCTTCTTTACGTATCAGAATCAATATTTGAATTGGTTCTCCTTAAAGGTAAATAATTGGTAGTGAGTAGAACCGACGAAGCAAGCCGTTTCTGGTTGACTTATGTATGATAAGATAGGAATTGAAAGCCGTATATTTCTATAGCGATTTATCGCCGCATAATATGGGCAAGGGTGTAACCTGAATAGTATTTCATTTTCAAGATGAAGCTGATATAGTGGTAGTATACAACACAGTAGATTGGTAGATTATTACAATTTATACGTTCTTGGATTTATTTTTATTTATCTTTATAGAGGGTTGGATAAAATGTCGTCAGTGGCAATTCCAATTAAACTTCTGAATGAGGCACAGGTGAGTTGGGTGATAATAGCCGGCGCTGATACTCACCAATAAAATACAAATACTAACAATCATTTCAGGGCCATGTAGTCACAGCAGAGTTATCATCAGGACAGACATATCGAGGAAAACTTCTTGAAGGTAAGCATAAGATCGGGATGGAGGAGACCAGCTGCAGACGGACTATAGACCGACCGAGACGTAGAGATGAGTTAAGACTGAACTTAGACCTAGACACAACTTTCAGACTAAACGTAAAGATATCCCCTCTACTCACAATTACTAACACAATTTAGCCGAGGATAATATGAATTTACAGCTAAGAGATGTCACGGTAACAAATAGAGATGGAAGAGTATCACATTTAGAACAAGTCTACGTTCGAGGATCTCATGTGAGATTATTGATATTACCTGATATGCTAAAACATGCTCCTATGTTTAGACCTAAAACATTAGCTAAAACTAGAGCCGCTTATCCTCAACCTAGAGGACGAGGTGGTTTTCGAGGAGGTCGTGGTGGACGGTAAGGTTACTACCTTAGTTACTGATTGTCAAAAGCGTGATATTCTCCCATACTTGTATTATTATCATTCCCATTATCGATCCTACGATTTAACTTATGAAACCCCTATTAACACCACTCTAAACAAATCCAAAAATGACAACATATTTATTTGTCCATTATTTTATTCGTCGTTTCGGTCTTCAACAGCCACGACTCTTCTCTAACGAGATTACTCTTTAATTTATAGATCCATTCTCTATCCTTCTCCTTCTCCTAATCCTTATCTTTCTGCCTCCGGCGGCTGGGCTCCGCCCAGACCCCGTTGCTCGCTCGCTCGTCATCAGCCAGCTTCCGCATAAAATATACGTATACATGACATAACACAGCTTTTTGCAATATTTCCCCCTTATTGTTCTCCACTGAAATCTCACCCTTAACCCACACTACAACTACTCCAACCCGTCCTACTTTCATTCTTCGCCAATTCTAATTGCAAACTCAATTCAATTCTTAATTCCCTCTCATATCTACTGATCAAACTCACCAGCCGCATTTTGTCTGACAATTCCTATCCTTCCATAAATGGATAAAGCAAAAGTTCTTAACGCTTACGGAATAACCAACGAATTCGCTGTCGAATGGTCAGATGAATCCACCGCCTCAGCCCACCTCGATTTAGTAGATAAGCATTCGGCTTACACTAATGGTAATGTTCCACATAAACCTTCTGACCCTCAGGGAGATTTCTCAAAATATGCCCTCCTTCGTGAACTTGTCAGTTCTGCAAATGGCTCGGCTTTCTCCTCTCTACAGAACGACGAGGCTGATCCATTAGGGTCCACTCCTTCAGTTCTATCTGTGTTAAGAGCTAGAGGTATCGATGTTGATGCGGATCCTTCCATCAGAGGTAAATATCTCATCTCATCCACTAAGTTCTCTCCTGCTGCTTTCCTCAGGGACGTCCACGAAAATGCTACTTACGCTAATTTAACCAATTCATTGGACTACTTAGAATCATCAATTGTTAAACGGTCCGAAGCATTAAGAGACCTTGTGGAACGCGAGTATATTCAATTCGTTCGTTCAAAATCGCTTTTAGATTCAGTGCTTCAACAAATTGAGACAACTGGCTTCAATGCTGATAAAGGCTGGGGTGTTGCCGGCATTAAAGCAAATATTGATGATGCTAATGCCAAAGCTACGGTTGTAATGAAACCAGTAATTGATTTTGAAAAGAAACAGGAAAGATTAAGAGCTGCTCTCAAACTAATTGATAAGAACAAATATCTATTCAATCTTCCTTCAACTCTCCTTAAACATATTAAAGACAAAAATCATGATCTTCTAATTCGTGACTATCGAAGGGGTCGTGATATTAGAAACACTACGGCTGATATCAGCTTTAATACCCCCGATTACATTATTCAAAATAAAAAAATCATTGATAGAATTTGGGACGAAGTAGAAGTGATTGTGGAGAATTACAAACAAGACACTTGGAAAAAGCTGTCTGGTACTGGTACATTAGATAATGTTTCTAATACTGACTCAAATTCAAATTATATTCAACTAATTTCTAAATTACTTGATATAGGTGTTGAAGATAATCCTATATCCGAATGGATTGATCAACAAATTCATAATTTGAATGATCAAACAGTTGATAAGTTTGATAAACTCAAGCTTCGTTCTAATTTAATGAGAATGAATGTATTAACTGTACCTCCACCAGTGGAAGTAGGGTTTATTCACCCTATAAAGGAATTCACTGCTGTTTATGGTGGCACATATCATGATATATTAACTGACGGTATTGGAAGTACCACTGTTACTGGGTCTAGTATTAATAGTGCTGCTGCTAGTAATTCATCTCTAGCCAATCCAATAGGTCTTTGTGATGGTATGGAAGTAGTTGAGATGTGGATCAATATTCGTACTATTATTGATGATATTTCTGCAATTGCTGCAAAAGTATGTGTTTTCTGGCAGAGTTGTAATGAGTTCTTGATTGGTCAAAAACAATTATATCTTCCTGTTGGTTATCAAGGCGAATCAGAAATCCATCTAAAATTTTCAAACTACGAAATTAATGAAATTAAGAAATCTGGTAGAGATTTAGTTGAATTATTCTCTAATCGTATACTGGAATATTTCACTACTCCCGCGCCTAATTTGTCTGGTATTGGTGGCACGACTGCTGGTGTTATTTCTGGTGGTGGTTTATCGATCGCTGGTGGCGCTCAGGGTCGATTATCTGGTCACTCTCCGTTCGGTAATACATCATCAGCTATATTAGATCAACAGGATAACTTTTTGTTTTGTCCTCCATGTTCAAATGGTCTTAGTTCTTCAAAGTATCTAGGGCAAATAATTTTCTCTCTTTATTCTGCATTTCGTGAACTTTGCATTGCAAATGTTCAACAAAATACTGCCGAAAATCTCCGCAACGTACTTGCAAAGGTAAGAGAGCATTCTATCGATGCAGTTGGACATTGTTGGCAAGAGGATAGTAAGAAATTCTTCTCAATAGAAGATTGGACACGAGCACCAAAGAATGGATCTATAACTAAATTTCCGTTCTATTTCCAAACTTATCATTTTGCAGTATTATCAGGAGTTAAAAAAATTGTCTTTTTCAGTGCTGAAAATGAATCCAGTGAACTTGTTGCACCGCCATCGAGTAAACTCCTCAAACATATCTTGAATGAATTTGCCTCGTCAATGACTACTAGCATTGCAAGTGTGATGACTGGTCTTACAAATTCATTGGACACTGCTAATTTTGGAAAGCGTCTTTCATCAGCAACTGGTGGTGTTAATATTTCTCCAGCATATGAGCTAATGGACTCAACTGTTATTGATGAATTATCCCCACAAGAATTAACATCTGATCTCAAGCTCTTACTTATGTTGAGTAATCTTGTAGAGATTCGGAATGAGATTCTTCCCCGTCTGTTCAAATATTACGAAAGATCATTCATGACTTCATCTAAAGAGGTCAGTGCTACAGTGCGAGTTGAAATTGATAAAATGGAGACAACTCTTTTTGAACTTTACAATCGCCAAAAGCGCAGCACGCTCTCCGATAGTGTTCGCGAAGGTGTCCTTCATTCAGGTATTCACTGGCATTCCGCAGATCATCCATCGATTATTAGCAAATATATCTATGAATGCCTTCTTTTGTTGGTATCAGTCCATTCCAAAGTTCATAACATCTCCTCTACCCTCAGCCGACGTGTCGTCACAGTCCTTTTTGAACATCTTCTGAAAACGATTCTCACTTATTTCCGACAGATAGAAAAATTTGGCAAGGGAGGCGCCCTACAGGCTTTGGCTGATGCTCGTTTCATTCGTTTTGTTATGGACTCGTATCAAACCCCAGAATCAAATAAAACTTTACAATTGATATATTCTACTATCAAAGATGCAGCCATCGACAAGACCCTCTGGACAACTGGTGAAAACCCTAGTCAAACTGTTCAACCGGTTGTCGACGAAGCCCTCAGCAAATCTAAAGTAAGTATATCTGTTTTCTTGATTAATAATAATCCGTGACTAACTAACTCTTTTAGCTTGACTTTTCGTGTTTCTCCGAACCCAAGGCTTATCATCATAGATGATGAGCTTTTTAGACTACTTGAATATTTATTAGTTTACTTTTATCTACATAATTGCTATAGTTGTTACGATTATTGTAATTTTATTGATCTCGCGAGCTGCGATATTGAAAATTAGTATCACAGTTCTCTAACTATTTTCATAAAATGATCTGTAGTACGACAGATCACATATTAAGTATTGTGTAATCGTTGCCCCAGTTATTGCATAGCTGTACTACTAATATTTGTTATCTTTTGATATTCTCTTACCTCTCATCTAATTCTTTAACTCTTTAACTTACCTTCAATTTTATATTATTACTTTAATCTTTCCGATAATCCGTATTTGGTATTCTTAATTCCGTTTGTTAGGAATTGATTTTATTGCATTGTACTTTCTGCTTTCAAGGTGACTTAGAAGCATTAGTATATAACTGCTGAATGACGTAAATATCCACTAGTTCAGGAGCAACAAGCAGGGATAAATTCCCTGTCAACCTGTAATTAACACGCTATCTCTGTCACAAACCAAACTCTTACAAGTATATATAGAAGAGTATCTGCAATAGATTTGCTTCAAATGTTAGGGGCTTCCATGGCCCTCATTGCCGCTCTGATTTGTCTTTTATATATAGCTAGTAAATAAATTGCTTGATAGAACTAATTTCATATATCCTTTCGATCTAAATAGATTTTCTCACTCTGTTCATCAGCAGTTAAAACAAACTAAGTACAATTTGTGAGATCATTGCAGTTTATGACGTGGCCGCTGGGAGTGTATGACGGCCATTGCGTAGTGGTGGTGTTAATATGTGGTCACTTTCAAAACTGAAATTAATAACCACATACAACAGATAATTACTTGCGAAGAGTTGACTTAAAATTGATTCAAAAAAGAATAAATGGGATAAAACTAAAATAGGTAAGAGAATGATATTAAGCTGAACGATACAAAGGTTTTAATTATACAAAACAAGTGGATTCAATACGAGATAAAGAAGAAAGTAACAGATATAGGAGATTAGGAGCATTAATAGCATGATAGTGACAATTGTAATGAAAAAAGAAGTGAGAAAACACCAAAACTGCAACACCAATAACTGTAGCACCAAGATAAAAAGAACTAACTAAACCCAATAAGCGGAAATAAAGAGAAAGTGAAAGCATCAGTACCATTAACAGCATGATAACCATAATAGTAGTAACAAGGAACCATAGGAATGACGAAAACACTCAAAGAAAAGAGTTCGCGAGAGGCACGAACCTTTTCTACATACTGCCACCTTCAAAGATTTCACGGAGGTAGCACTATCGATGAAGACAATTTAAGAATAACATAATACCACCTTCCAATTATTTAGCCCCTGTTGATCCACTGACACTAAACATCCACTAGAGATAGCCATGATTTTCTATACATCTCCATGAATTGTCTTTAATTCAACTGGATAGTAGTCGCTTGTGTTCTATAGTTCATCTCACAAAAATACTTCAAACTTCCTCTGGAATGGGCCACAGTAGGACTGGTGGAAATGTTTAGCTGTATTCTGATTGATTCTGGTCTAATACTTCTCTTTACCATAACACATCTTTCTTGGACAGTCAGATTGTTCAATAAATACGCTTGTCATATTGTTCGAACGCCCTCTGGATGGACACTGAAGGACTAGAACAAAATAATAGTCATATTTAAGTTAACTTGAGCCAATCTACTCATCTCTGTTCTATTTATCATAACACACATCTTTCTTGGTTCTTAGACAGCTCAATTAAAATAAAAAAAGTCTGTTTGTTAGTAAGGTACATTTTGCAAAACTGCCCTGGTCCTTACTTACATTCATTTATTTATCTCCTATCAGAGCAAAAGCTCCAAGAATTCTCGAATTATTTTTGAGTGCTCTTTTGATTCTTTGCGAGTCAATGCACAATAACAGCCGTTGATCCAACTATCAATTTTAAAGGTGAATGCATGACTAATAAATTGTTAGTAAAAGCATTATTTTGATTCCAATGTTACTTACTTATCGGTTACTTCGATACCAAGATTATAGCAGTCGATGGACAACTTTTTGAGAAATCTAATGTCTCTTAACAAAATCTTTCTTTCATTCCTAAATTTAAGGAAGTTTCCGGGATGATTAATATTTCTCCAGATCTCTTTCATACTTTTAATGGAATTGTTAACGCATAATGAATATTCTAGTTCACGCTTCTCAATACCCAAGTCTTCTATAGCGCAAAACTCCTTTCCAATTCTATACAATCCTACGTAAATCTGGAGTTTAGAATTTCTATGATTTGCCAAATAATTTTTGACCATTTTTACACTCTTGTGTAAGAAATGGGCCTCACGAGGTCCAAGGAAGTGAATACGATATCTTCCATCATTTGAACGACGGCCATCGTAAGTTTTTGGTTGTCCTTGATTGATTGCAGAATCAAAGCTATGCTTAAATTCATCTTCTTTTACTCCTCGGTAATGTCTGATAGACTGGAAATCATCGTCGTTATAGGATTGAAATGAATTGCGAGTCTTGTATTCACTATCCTTACAAACTCCTTGAAAATATTCTAATTGTAAAATTGATGATCTTGTATGTTTGAAAGCATTCAAGAATGAAGTACGCTTTCTATTGCAGGTATTTAATCCGTTTAGTGCCTTTCTGAGAGTGTTTCTCTTTTCAGACATTGAGGTAGAGTCAGGTTTTTGAGAACTATCTGCGGGATTCTTGAGTCCGGCAGTAAGAACATACAATGGTGAGGGTCCAATTGTCCTGTTATCACGCTTAATTGGATGATCGTTAGCTGGTTCCATATCTTTAATGTTTTGGGTATGTGAATCTGCTTCTTCTTCTAAAAGTATTGAAATACTACTCATATCAAAGCTAATATTAGAGATGGAAGATTCATAATCAGTGCGATATTCTACCATGTTCTGGCTTTGGCTTTTAGTTCGGAAGATAGAATAAAGGGTTTTAGTGGGCTTAAACTCGGGAGATGGATTAATTGGTGGGCCATGAGTGAAACATGCAATCGTACTGAGAATAGGCTCACAATCAGAGTTGGAGAATGTCTTTTTAATTAACTTGGTGATCGTCGTGACTGGACGACATTTTTTTATCCCGGAAAACTTAGATGTTTGGTGGCGGTTGAAGTTCATTTTGGGATCTATTGAGAGATTTTTTTGGATTTGGATTTTCAACAGGAATAATTTATAAATAATTAGAGAAAATAAAAATAATCAAGAAAGAGAAATAGGGAATTAGAACTTTAAGAGGGGTTGAATAGGTCAACCGATAGCAATAGAAGTCCAATAGTACAGAAAGTTTCGCCTGAATAATTTTAATTACACTGAAATTTGTCTATCTCAGATAAACTTATGCTGAGATAAAAAAAGATAAAAAAAGATATTAATCAAAGCGGGAATCCAAAATATATACTTTTCATCTAGCTGCATATCTGATGTCCCCATAATAATTGTTCGATGCACTTCCTGCATATGCGAGTAACCGGCTACGATGCGAGAGTCGGGAGCTAGCTACGCTCAGATAGAACGTTGCAGCAGCATTATGAACAACACCATTAAGCTGGTCATTAGAATCAAGGAATTTTTGAACACCAAGTCTAACCGAACTAAGATCATTAAGATCAACTAAAAGTAGTCAACATTAGCATTCGGAAATTCTTCCTTAAATTTAGCAATAGCATAGTCAATTTTAGTTTGACTTCTAGCTACAACCCAAAGTTTGGCATCTTTCTGTAGAAGAAATCGAGATACATGAAAGCCAATACCAGTTGGACCGCCAGTGACATTATTAACCCGTCCGGTCAAGTCAGGATAATCATTTTCAGTCTTCCTTTCCAGCGCAAAGATTATGGGCTACTTGTAAAATATCTGCCAGTGCCATTACATTATAATTTTAGTTGTTGATTAAGGTAGAGCAGTGGAGTCTGGCTAGTTAAATAGTAAGCAAATGGTTTTTCGGAGATTAAAACGAAAGTGCCCCTGAATCCGAGTAATAGTTAAGTCCGAAAGCAAAGCCGCAGGCCCTTTTATCTAGCATACTTCGGAGATATTTCTGTGAAAAGGGCGGTGGCTTTATCGCCTCATTTTGAAACAGCCACATTAACCGATTGAATGAATGAGCGTAATCTTCGCTCTATATATTCCTCTGCTATGTGTGATTGGAGTGAATGTATCTTATTTATTATAAAGGGTTGAGATTTGATTAAGGTAGGAGGACTTTATCTTCCGTTTCGAGTAGTGGGTCGTATTAATTGTTATTTTCCTCCTTCTCTATTTATATTGTCAAAGTTATTGATAGTTAGACCTATCAAGAATGGGAAGGTTTGAGATCAATCTTTTCACTTGCCAACCTCGTCATCCATCGCATCTATAAGACGGAGATAACCATTTCCTATTTCAGACTAGCGTTTAAATGGCGCAAATATCAAACTCTAGTCTCCTCATATGCTGATAAGAAACAGAATGTTTTATGTGTTATTATGTCATCATTACCGTCGAAGAAAGACAGTAAGGGTCGTATATAGATAATCGATACCATTCATGTCCTCAACTTCATACAATACCATCCTAAATGATCATAAACGTTATAAATAGAGAACAGTTTCTGACGTTGTGGTCATCTTTGGTCATAACCACGACTTACTTGTTTAATACCATAGATTTCTTTCTCTTTTTATTAGTATAGTCATGATACCATCCAACCGTGATTTTTGTATTCCTGTGAAGCAGATTGCCTGAAGTAGCAGGACCTGCGAACGCGTTACAGTCATACACGGCTGTATCAAATTTAACTTTGAAAATGGCACCACCTACAACTTGTGCATAACCGTCCCAACGTCGAGTACATGCACTACCTGATTGGTTATATCTTTCGAGATGGACCCTAACAAATAAAATCACATCACCAGCCCAATTTGGAGTACTTTTCACGCAACTTGACCGCAAACACAAGTCGTTAAAACATATAAAATGGTAAGTTATTTTTGACAATGGATTGAAAGGAAGAATGGATAAGGAGTGTTAGAATCGACTGGAGTATGTGATGTGAAAATTATTGCAGCAATGTGGACTGTAGTTTGACAATTGGTTCCTGTTGTCCTCTTGTGAATGATCTTGGTTGACGCTATCAGTTTACGTATTCAGGCTATATATCGGCTTTTCTCTCATGTCTGAGTCTTTTTTCGTTTACAAATGTCTATCTATCGTCGTTTGCCGTTCCCGCTAACCATTATAGCCTGCCAACAGAGTGAACCACTACCAAAGATACTTTCAAGCCCACAAGACTACTCCTCTTTGGATGAGACATCCTCGTTCTAAGATCGTTGTCTATCCATTTTTGGCTCTTTTCTCCTACGCTTGTGTTGGTGTTCCATTATGGTACGGAGCCCATGCTTGGGCCGGCATCAAGGCCAAGGAGTAAACTACTCAGCACTCAGCTGAACTTAAATCAAGTACTGGATTGACTGTATAATTGCATTCCTTCCAGTGGATAAGCTATAAAGCTATTTTATATATTTTATTTCATTGTTTTTGTCATATTCATAGATTGCTCGCAAAGCGCGCACAACGGGTCCGGGCAGAGCCCGGCCGCCGGAGGCATATTAGATAGGAGGTGGTGAATTGACAATCAAGGCGGCGGACTGCCAACCACCAGCAGCAATGGCTACGACGTATCCATCAGTTGGTACATGGGTTGGTTTAGATAGCTGGAGACCGCCTCTTGTCCTGGAACTTCCCTCTAAAGCAAGAACTTCGTCTCGTCTACCCAGGCCAAAACACCCGCATTCTTGGGATTCAGCACCCCAAACAAAGATTTTATCACTGATAAGTGCCATTGTATGATGATCTCCGAACGCAATTGATGTACAGCCATTGTTTTGTAATATGTCATGTACGACAGGAGTGAATTCGTTAAGGCCATTTTTATGATCTTCTTCATTAGTTCGTTCTGCTATTACTATATGACCATCATCATCATAAGCAGCAAATCTACGAAACCAACCATTGAGTCTAATAATGGATGGTGGAGTGGTGAGTCTATTATGAGTTGTCGGTTTACTCAAATCGTTGAACGTTTTCTGAATGTTTGAGAGTGGAGTTACGGATAATGATTCGGGTAGTAGTTTTAGATCGACCGAGAAAAGACGACCTTTGTTATCGAGATAGACCAAAAAGTCTTCTCCTAGGACGAAATCAACAACTTGTGGGTTTTCTGGTCCTGAAATTAACGCCCATTTCTTAAAATCATTGTTGTCAAAGATAATTAAGCCAATATTGTCTATTAAAACGGCATTGTCGCAACCCCATCCAGCGGCTACTTTTAAAATACGTCCTTTAAATTGGGTAGGTGGTATAACTTTGGTATAGATGACTCGATTACCACGAGGCAATTGTCCAATGATTATATTATTATTAAAATCAAGCGCCGAAATATGATATCTTCCAAATGAAGCTTGAGAAATTTTAAAATCTTCTTCTTCTTGTGTGACGTGGTGCCCATCAGAATGTGGACTGCTACTTCCTTCAGTTGATATTGGGTAAGAACTTGTACTTGGTCCAAATCGTAATCGGTGAACAATTGGTTCATGTTCTTGATTATGATTGTCTGTCTCTCTTCTAATAGGTATCATAGGAATTGGTGAATACATTGTCGGTTTTGGAAGTCCCTGGGTTAATAGCTTGTGGTCAAGAAGAAGAACTCCTTCAAGATTACCACCCATATATAACTTTCCAATTGGATTTGAATGGCCACCTTCTGGTAATAATTCTTGATTTGGGATTACAGGACCTACTTTAACTGGTCTACAATATCCCATAAATCTAGGAGAATTACTGACCACTATAGATTGATCAGTTTCTTTCTCTTGACTACTCACTCTATGTCGAGATGTTTTACCCCAGGTAAACCACTTTGCCCCTTTTCTCCAATTGAATAATTGTTTCCAGTCCATAATCCTGCTTTCATTCTTTGGAATTGATTCATTATCTCCAAACGATCGAAGATATAAATCATGCCATACGGAACCATTGGATGTCACCTCATGAATTGATTTGCAAGTTAAACTTAAACTAATAATATCATTATAATCGAGATACCTGAACACTCCATCTATGAGTACATCAGTACCGAGTATTTCCAAAGGAACTTTAATACTAAATTATTGTTAGAGGAGTGGGAGGTGAGAGGTGATTATGGCTCATTTGCAAATTGCACAGCTCATTGCGCTCTCACTTCACAACTCATTTGTCCAACCCATCAGCCTAATTAACTCACCTATCAGTCATTTTTATTCAATATTTCAACAAATTGTCAATATCGAAATATGATAGCAAGGTAAATTGACGTTTTGCCACGGTTCGAGATTATCGTTCGAATTTGACCTAACCCAATTCATTGCCTTATCTCGCATAAGATTCTGCATACAGCAAGTCCCTGGCGAGCAAACTGCGAAAATATTTATTTGCTTCTAATTGTTGGATAATATTGGTAAAGGTGCATGAGAAGTTATATTTGGGGACATCGGATTTTTATGATTTACTCTGTGGATATTTCTCAAGTATAGATAGTTGTACGTATGATACGTATCAAACGCATATACTGACATCTGCAAGAGAAGCTAGCGCTAGCGGACTGAGGTGTCTGGATGAATTATGCACCTAAAAACTAAGATGATATCAGTGCCCAATTTTATCACTGATATTACGATAATTATTAACAGTACTAAAAGCGATACTAGTCAAACAATAGCTTATAAATAGATGTTATATACCTAAACTACTTCTAGCTGAATTTTGGCTGGGTAGAAGATGAATCAACTAACGGTGATTAGACTGCCTGAAATGTAGTTCGCTCCTAAGCCATCCTACCGCCACAGACTGATAGATAGAAAATTTCACACTACACACTACTCTGCTACTATCTACTATTTACTATCTCTAATCTTAAATATTAGTATCTTACTATATCGTCGATATCGACTATCGGCGTCCCTCCGCCAAATACAATGCCGCCAGCGCGCTCTCCCACATCTCCGTCTAACCTCCGACATTTTTCCATCCGAGATTTGCCCTTCCACCCCACATTACCCCACTACACCTAATTCATTATATATTTATTCAGCAATATCTCTATATAAATTTCTCTATTCTTTCCTATTTTAATTATCAATTTTAAATATGTGGAAAACTAAATTAATAAAATCATCACTCTCTAAATTCCCAACTCGCGCCCCCCTTAGATCTCTTTCAACAGCTCATAATTCATATGTTCGAATTATTGATGTTTCTCCTAGAGATGGGCTTCAAAATGAAAAAATAGCCGTTGAAACAGATACAAAATTAGAACTAATCGACCGCCTTACTAATGCTGGTGTAAAAGAAATTGAAGTCACTTCATTTGTTTCTCCTAAATGGGTTCCTCAAATGGGTGATCACTCAATTTTATATCCACAAGTTTTATCAAAATATACTGGAAATGGTGTTAAATATCCAGTGCTTACTCCAAATGTAAGAGGTATTGAACAAGCTTTGGAAAGTGCGGCAAAAGTTGGTAAAAAAGTTCAAGAAGTAGCCATCTTCGGTGCTGCTTCAGAAGGATTTAGTTGGAAAAATACCAATAGATCTATCGACCAAGGGTTTGAAGCTTTCAAACAAGTTATTGATATTGCTAAACAAAATGACATCCCAGTAAGAGCTTATCTATCTACTGTTATTGCATGCCCATATGATGGACCTACTAATCCAGAATTAGTAGCTAAATTAACTGAACGATTCCTTGAAATTGGTAGCTATGAAGTATCTCTTGGTGATACTATTGGTGTTGGTACTCCTGCTACTATTGAAGCAATGTTAAGTGAAGTACTTAAAGCCGTTCCTGCATCTCTACTTGCCATACATGCTCATGATACTTATGGTCAAGGTGTAGCTAATGTAGTAAAGGCTGTTGAAATGGGTATTCGATCTGTTGATAGTTCAGTTGGTGGTCTTGGAGGATGTCCATATGCTAAAGGTGCATCTGGGAATGTATCTACTGAGGATGTAGTTTATGCTCTTCATGGTCTTGGATATGATACTGGAATTGACCTTGAGGCTCTTAGTTTAACTGGTGATTGGATTTCAAAGCTTCTTAATCGTCCCAATGGTTCAAAAGCAGGTAAAGCAATAGTATCTAAGCTTCAACAGTAGGGGATAAAAACTAAATGACTTTGTAATATAATAAATTTTTTCTTTTCACTAAGTTAATTACGTAGTTGTGTAGTTGTGTAGTTGTGTAGTTGACAGATTGCTCCTGATGTAGAGGGATCGACAGGGTCTTCCCATCGCGACAGGCACGCGATAAAGCCGTGTACACAAACGCGCGCGCGCGATTTCATCCATGCTACGCTTCGCTCATGTTTTCCTTGCGAGCATCATATTTAAACTTACAGAAAGTAAACAATCATTCTTACAATCAATATTTAAGCATAAATTCAGACTATCGGTATCAGTTGGTAGTGCTGTATAGATATTTAAAATGTCAGATGATCCATCATCATCTGTCGTTATCAGCAATTCTTCATCCTCTGAATCTGCGGTACCCCTAGTTAATGCATCTTTACTCATTAATTACATTCGCAACATCGCTAAAGCTCTACTATCAGCATCGGATGATGATCTTGATTCTTCATTCGGTGAAAAATATAACATACATCCTTCAGTTAGTCGAACTTGTGATGTTTTCGTAGGAGATCATGATCCAACTGCTATATTCTTGGTAAAGAATGAGTATTCGAAAGACTCAGAGTATCCATCCAGTGAATTAGGTAAGTGCTCAATATTCAAACTGATAGTACTTCTACTAACTTATTAGATCAAATTCCAAACTCAGCTAAACCATTTTCCTACAAAATAGACCCCCAAATTCAACCTTCAACTGATACACTTGCAATTGTTGCAATTATTAAGAAAAATGGTCCTTTAGAAGCAGGCATTGTATTGGACGGGCTTCAATTACAGTCAATTGTTCTTCCTATTATTGGTGGGCTACAAAACGAAAACAATGGGCTGGTAGCGAAACCCAATTCTGACGCTCCAACAATTCAATCTTCTCCATATGAAGTTATTCATTCAATCTTACATTTCGCTATTGGTCCATATTTTGATGCATATTGTAAAGCTGGTTCGGGTACTGGTAATTTAGTCTCAGGTTCTGATAATCCTTCTACTGATGACAAGTCAGGAAATTCCGCCACGAGAAGAAAAATCACGGAATTAGAATTATCATTCCTTCACCTTCAACAAAATATGGAAATTGGTGAATTGACTTTATCTCTTCATCCAATTATCGAACAAGCATTAAAAACTGCCCAGAATCAACATATATCTCCTTCACTCGATATAATTCCTCCCGAATATCTCAAAGATACTAAGATTTTAAATTCTTTGCAAGCAAATGTCAACGGATGGATTCGATCCATCCAAGCACTTACTAGAATCTCAAGAGATCCAAAAAGCGGAACTGCAATGCAGGAAATCAATTTCTGGCTGTCAATGGAAGTGGTACTGCGAAATATTGAACTTCAACTACAAAGTCGCGGAGTTACTCTTACACTTGATATTCTACGTAATGCTAAACGTTTTATTGCTACTGTCAGTTTTCTAGCTGATACTGGAATCAAGGAAGCTTCTGAAACTGTTGCAAAGTATAATCAATTGATGAGAGATTTCCCTCTAGATGAACTTGTATCAGCATCGACTTTGACTGATGTCCAACATGCTATCGATCTCATATTTAATCATTTAAACAAAAAATTGAGAATTACCCCATATCCAGTTTGGCGTGCATTGGCGCTTGTAGAAGGAATTTCAAGTGATCTTGAAACTACCCTAAGATCACTACTTAGAGCAAAAAGATTAATGTATCTCGATTTTTCAACCTTCAAATCCCAACTATTACAAGTATCCGATATATTCGCTACTTGGGACGAAAATGTCAAAGAATTTATTAATGTCGCTAGAGAGCTTACAAGAAAGAGGTCTGAAAAGTTCATTCCTATTAGAATTACACCTCATCATGCTACAATCAAAGAGCGACTTGAATACGTTTTAGAATTTAGATCCAAGCATGATCAAATGTATCAGACTTTAATCAAGGTATTAGGTAATCAACAGAAACTTTCTAATTTATTAGAATTTGGTAATGGGGAGTTGACCGACAGTATAATCCCAGTTGAATTTTCGGGAATAAATCCTTTAGAAGAGATATCTATTGCCTATGATATTTTAAAACAAGTTGATATTCTAGACACAACTAATGGTGAGTTTTTTACAAAGGAGGATGAAGCGAAAGATACTAACATCATCAGATGGAATGACACAGTGGAATACTGCAGAGAAATTATACAATGAACGAACAACTAGAGTGGAACAAGCTATTATCGCAGTACTTAGAGATCGCCTAGCCGTTGCAAAAAATTCCAATGAAATGTTTCGCGTGTTTTCCAAATTTAACGCACTATTTGTTAATCCATCTATTAGGGGCGCTATTCAAGAATATCAAACTAGACTTATAGATAATGTGAAAGTGGATATTTCCGCGTTACAAGATAGATTTCGTCAACAATATTCAAACTCTGAAGCTTATGAAATGTCTAAGCTCAGAGATATGCCAATGGTGGCAGGAACTATTGGTTGGATTCGGCAGATAGAAACACAATTAGATATGTACATGCAGCGGGTTGAAGATGTTCTTGGTAAAGGTTGGCAGATGTATGCTGACGGTCAAAAGCTTTATATGGAGAGTAGCATGTTTAGGAAAAAGCTTGATACTTCGGTTGTATATCAAGAATGGCTAAACAATGTCTCTAAGCGCAATTTAACAATTGATGGTACTCTGTTTGTTGTCATTCAATCTCGCAATCGTAATAAGAATGGTGCATATGAGCTACAAGTGAACTTTGAACCTCAAGTAATTTCTCTATTTAAAGAAGTCCGCAATTTACAGTGGATGAATTATCAAGTACCTCACTCTGTTGTTACAGTTGCTAAAGATGCAAAGCGAGTATACCCATTTGCTGTTAGTTTGATAGACTCCTTAAGAACTTTTTTCAACATCAAAACTTCCATTTCTACTCAATACCCTGAACTTGAACCATTGTTATATAGCAGTGAAAATACTGTGTATAATTTAATAGCAAAAAGTTTACAGTTCAGATGGGAGTCTTTTTCTCATGTGTATGATTTTGAAGCCATTACGAATGACCGAGCTGAAAGTAAACCGGTTAAGCTTATTCATGACATCGAAGAAGCCGTTAACGCGCTACAGACTAAAAGTGATGCCCTTGATGATCTCTATAGGGAGATTGAAAAATCATTACAACAGCTGAAGAGTTGTACGTTTGATTTTTCAGCTTTTTCTTCTAATTTACAAATTATCCAGGAAAGTGTAGATAAGCTAAACTTGGAGCTATATAGTAATGTTCCAGAGTTTGTTAAACTTTTGAATACCAAAATTAAGAATATACTTGTCATGAGATGTAAAGGTATCATTGATAGCTGGATATCAATCTTTCAAAATCCACAAAACAATAATCTCACCCAACACCGGGACACAATTAATATCAAGAGTGCTATACATGAATTAACATTGAGAAATCAAGTTGTATCCTTAAGTCCTCCAATTGAATCTACGCGTGTTTTATGGCTGATAAATCTCCAGGATCTAATTAGTTCCGTCACCACTTTGAAAAAAATTGAAGCAAATAGGTTTAACGTCAAACTGGCTAGTGCGTTTGGTAAAGGAAAGCGTGAATCATCATTCGCTGATATTCCATTAGCAATCTCCAGTTCTCTGTTGATGGCGTATAAATTAGTCGATGATCATATTCATGACGCAGAACAATATCTTGACAAATGGTATCAGTTTCAAGATCTTTGGGATCTTGAACCGTCTCAAGTGTTTGATATTTTAGGTGATAACATGGAAAAGTGGCTACAGATTCTTGGAGAGATTCGTAAAGCTAGAAGTACCTTTGATACTAATGATGTCTCCAAAACCTTTGGTCTGCTTAAGATTGATTTCAGACCGGTCCAGGGTAGAATCAACTCGAAATATGATGCATGGCAAAGAGAGATCATCTATCAATTTGCTCAACGCCTCAACAATAGAATGAAAGAAATGTGTAACGAAATAGAGTCGAGTAGGAGAGATTTAGAAAGACAAAGTATTGATACATCTTCCACTGAAATCGTAGTCTCTTGTATTACTGCTATACAGCACAGTGTGAGGCATCTTGATAGATGGGAATCTGAAGTGGACTTATTTGGAAGAGCAGAGGCAACATTGACCAGATATAGATTTCAATTCCCACCTTCTTGGCTTTATGTAATTCATATCAATAACGAATGGAATTCTCTTAACGAGATCTTGACTCGCAGGACAAAGATTCTTGATGAACAGGGCGATGCAGTTCGTGCTAAAGTTCAATCGGAAATGTTGAGATTGAAAGAACGTGTGAATAATCTTGAAGAACAGTGGCAAAGCGATAAACCTGTATCTGGTTCTCTTAAACCTAAAGAATGTCTCAAATTATTGTCCAGATATGAAGCAGACACGACTGCCATCCATAACACAGCTAGCTTATTAACCAAAGCCGCCATTGCCTTAGATATTGAGTTTGAGATTCCTGCAGGACTTGAGGCTGCAACCGAAGAAATCCGTGATTTTGGGTCGGTATGGAGTGCCTTGGATACTGTTTGGAATGCATTGAACGATCTTAAAGAAATGCTTTGGGCGACTGTGGTACCAAGAAAAGTTCGACAGCAGCTTGATGAACTTTTACAGATGACGAAAAATATGCCAACAAGAATCCGCCAGTATTCGGCATTTCAGCATATTCAGAATGTTCTAAAATCTCTCAGTAAATCCAATTCATTGTTGACCGAGTTACGCTCAGAAGCAATTTATGAAAGACATTGGGAAACTCTATACAAAAAATTGTTGCCTCCTTCGAGGAGAATATATTATTCTAGTATGACTTTGGGTAATGTATGGGATATGAATTTAACTTCAAATTCTTCCATTATCAAGGATGTGATCGATATTGCACAAGGTGAGATGGCTCTTGAAAACTTTCTTCGACAGGTTCGTGAAACTTGGAGTAGTTATACTTTAGAGCTGATTAACTATCAGAATACTTGCCGTTTAATTAAGAATTGGGATGTTATCTTTGAGAAATCAAGCGATCACATTAATTCTCTAAACGCAATGCACCATTCACCATACTTTAAGGTCTTTGAAGAAGAGGCACGTGCCTGGGAGGAAAAGTTGAATAAAATACATGTTTTGTTCGATATTTGGATTGATGTACAACGTCAATGGGTCTATCTTGAAGGAGTGTTCAATAATAATGCAGAAATAAAACATATCCTTCCTGTTGAATCATCCCGTTTCCAAAATATCAATTCAGAGTTGTTTGTTATTCTTCGAAAGGTATATAAATCGCCTTTAATTCTAGATGTCTTAAATATTCCTGGGATTCAAAGCTCAATTGAGCGTCTCGCCGATTTGTTGGGAAAAGTTCAGAAAGCTCTGGGTGAATATTTTGAGAAAGAGAGACAAAGATTTAGTAGATTTTATTTTATCGGCGATGAGGATCTTTTAGAAATTATAGGAAATTCTAATGATATTCGCAGAGCTGAAAAGCATCTGTCTAAAATGTTTTCTGGTATCTCTGGTTTAGTCTACGATGTTGATAACTGCCTGATTAAAGGTGTCTTGTCTAAGGAAGGAGAACAAGTCTTGTTTCAGACCCAAATTTCCTTGGTTAAACTGCCTAAGGTGGTCGATTGGCTAACTGAAGTAGAGCGACAGACCAAGATTACCTTGTCCTATAAGTTGACTCAAGCAGTGGATGAGTTAAATAAAATTTGCCCGCAGCTTGCAACTGAAGAAGAGACTACTGCTGAAATTGATGAAGAAAAGTTTGTGTCCTGGATTCAGGCTTTCCCTACGCAGGTTAATTTGCTTGCCAGTCAAGTTTTATGGACGCAATCGGTTGAATCATGTCTCACTTCCCCAAACAATACTGCAAGAACGCTGAAACATTGGAGGAGTATTTGCCGAACAGTGTTAACCTGCCTTGCGAACAGAGTTCTTCGTGATCTGTCGGTTATTGACCGCAAATGCTGTGAATCTTTGATCTCTGAATTAGTACATCAACGAGATATCTTATCTGTGTTAATCGATGAAAATGTTAGTGACGCTTCCGACTTCAACTGGCAATCTCAAATGACGTATCATTTAAATACTTCTGCAACCGATCCATTAATGTCACTAAGTGTCAAACAAGCGAAGGCAAGCTTTATCTATGGATTTGAGTATCTTGGAATTCCTGAGAAATTAGTTACAACTCCTTTATTAGATCGTTGTTTCTTATCTATGACACAAGCGCTAGATCAAAGACTGGGTGGCTCTCCTTTCGGACCAGCTGGAACAGGTATGTGAAAACTGCATTACAGCAGAATAACAAGAACTAACTTTGTAGGTAAAACTGAGTCGGTCAAGGCTCTTGGCCAGGCGTTAGGTAAACATGTGCTGGTTTTCTGTTGTGATGAGAATTTTGATTTTCAGGCGATGGGGAGAATCTTATTAGGTATTTGCCAAGTTGGTGCCTGGGGATGCTTTGATGAATTCAACAGATTGGATTCTCGAATACTTAGTGCTATAGCTTCGCAGATTGAGACCATAGAACTTGGTCTTAAGAAGTTTAGAACCTCCTCCACTTCTGAAATTGAATTGGTTGGTCGTACCATTAATCTTAGTAGTGAAACAGGGATATTCATCACGATGAACCCTGAATATGCTGGTCGAAATACGTTGCCTGAGAATTTATCTAAACTATTCAAAAGCTTCTCCATGGCAAAGCCAGATAGGGAGGCTATTGCCGAGGTTATTCTATACTCTCAGGGATTTGTACATGGTTCTGAACTTTCACAGTCCATTGTTCCTTATTTCGAAGAGTTAAATACGAAATTAAGTTCCCAGGTACATTATGATTTTGGTCTTAGAGCTTTGAAAAGTGTACTGAGAATAAGTGGTAACTTGAAGCGTTCACAAATCGAAGAGGATAAAGTCAGCGATGTGGATGAATATAGTTCCACTTCTGCCACCTGGGAATCTAAAGTAATTTTACGTGGCCTACGTGAAACAGTGTCTCCAAAACTTGTTGCTGAAGATGCAGCAAAGATGATTGAGTAAGTGTAGGAATTAATTAACAGGCACCCTTAAAGAGTCTATGTATACTAACTTGTTCCAGGGTGGAACGAAAATATTTCAAAGATATTGTCTATCAAGCACAAGATTTTAAAGAGCTTAGAGATGCTATTCTGGCGGTATCGAAAGAAACTGGTTTTATATCCTCCGATAACTGGGTTGAGAAAGCGATGCAACTATACCGATACCAACAAATTCATCATGGAATTATGCTTGTAGGAAAATCTGGAACAGGAAAAACCAGCACATATAAAACCTTATTAAATGCATTAGAAAGAGTGGAAAAAGTCGAGTCCACATATCATGTCTTGGATGCAAAGGTTATGTCGAAAGAAGCCCTTTATGGTGTTCTGGATCCCACTACTCGTGAATGGAGTGATGGTATATTCACCGCTACTCTAAGAAAGATTGTAGAGAATCTCCGTGGAGAAGACAAGAAGCGACATTGGGTTGTTTTTAATGGTGATGTTGATCCAGAATGGGTTGAAAATCTGAATAGTGTTTTGGATGATAACAAGGTGCTAACATTACCTAATGGAGAAAGAATAGAACTAGTTAACAATGTTCGAATCATTTTCGAGGTCGAAAACCTGAAGTTCGCTACTCCAGCTACTGTCAGTAGATGTGGTATGATCTGGTATGGCGGTGATATTGTCACGGCTGACATGCACTTGGCCTATGGCTTGCACAAGTTACGTAATGCAGAGTTTGATGAAGCTGAAGATGAAGTTATTACCGCTGGTGATATTACTAGGGAACAGATCCAAGCTAGAGCTGGAGAGATTATTGTTGGTATTTTCAACCAGGTTAATATCACTAATGTGATTTTGAAATCAAAAGAACTTTCCCATGTTATGGAATTTACCGAGACAAGGATTATCGCTACATTCTTCTCATTGGTTAAATCTAGTTGCTTCAGATTGCACCAATCAGTTGCGCAGATTGATTTTCCTCCCTCTGAAGAACAACTTGAGAGCTTCATCACAAAGAGCATAATGATTGCACTTTTATGGGCTTTTGCTGGAGATTGTTCTTTGGACGATAGAAAGGTTTTCGGTGAGTACCTTCTATCGTTAACTCCTTTTGTCAATTCAGGTCCATCTCATAATGTTGAAAGCTTACTTGACTATGATGTTTCAGTTAATGATGGCAGCTGGTCTCCGTGGATTAATCAAGTACCTCGAGTTGACCTGGAGTCGCATTCTATCCTCTCAACGGATGTTGTGGTGCCAACAGTTGACACATTTAGGCACGAGTCTCTTATTTACAAGCTGTTGCATGATCATAAGCCTGTAATTTTATGTGGTCCTCCTGGCTCAGGCAAGACTATGACTTTATTCAGCGCTCTTCGCAAATCACAAAATCTCGATGTTGTTGGTTTGAATTTTTCAAAGGCTACTACTCCCAGTTTGTTAATTAAATCACTGGAGCAACATTGTGAATATCAGAAAACTATTAATGGAACAATTATTTCACCTTCCCAGATTGGACGCTGGCTTGTAGTATTCTGTGATGAGATCAATTTACCTGCAAATGATAAATATGGTACCCAGAGAGTAATATCGTTATTGCGACAAATGATTGAAGAGAATGGATTCTGGAAAGAAGATGAAAAGAAATGGGTGTCCTTATCTCATATTCAATTTGTTGGTGCTTGTAATCCACCTACGGATGCGGGCCGTACTGCATTACCACTTAGGTTCTTAAGACATACAGCTGTAATCCTTGTTGACAGTCCGGGAGAGGCCTCTCTCCGCCAGATTTACCATACATTCAATTCATCGATCCTTAAGACAATTCCATCGCTGAGGCCATTTAGTGAGGACTTGACAAAGGCAATGATTGAGGTGTTTTTAAAATCTAAAAATCAATTCACTGCTGAGAAAAGTAGCCACTATATTTATAGCCCTAGAGAACTAACAAGATGGTGCAGAGGTATATTTGAAGCCATTAGGTATTGGGATGAGCTTTCCGATGAGGGTCTTGTTAGGCTTTGGGCACATGAAGCGTTGCGATTGTTCAATGACCGTCTCATTCATCAATCGGAGAAAGATTGGACTTGGAATATCATTTGCCAAGTCGCATCAAAGTATTTTTTGGGTACTAACCTGCAAGTCGCGTTGAAAGCTCCTTTATTGTATTCCAATTGGCTCTCTAGAACATATCGTCCTGTCGATCAGGAAACTTTGCGACAATTTATCAAAGCTAGAATGAAGACGTTCTGTGATGAAGAGTTGGATACTCCTTTGGTGCTATTTGAAGACCTATTGGATCATGTATTGAGAATTGATCGTGTATTAAGACAGCCTCAGGGTCATTTGATCTTGATTGGTGTCAGCTCATCTGGCAAGGTAAGTATTTTAACCCTCTTTTATTTGTAACTGTCTAACCTTCAGACTACTTTGTCCCGATTTGTGGCATGGATGAATGGAATTAAAGTTCATCAATTGAAAACGTCAAGGAAATATGGTGAAGATGAATTCACTGCGGATTTGAGAAACATATTGAAAAGAGCTGGCTGTAATGGAGAAAAAACTTGCTTTATTTTAGATGAATCAAATATTCTAGAAACTTCGTTTCTTGAACGAATGAATACACTGCTAGCGAATGGCGAAGTTCCTGGTCTTTTTGAAGGAGACGATTATGCTACGCTTATGACTTCCTGCAAAGAAGGTGCTGCGAGACAAGGTCTAAATCTTGATTCATCTGATGAATTATACAAATGGTTTACATCTGAGATTGTTCGCAACCTCCATGTTATTTTCACTATGAATCCCCCTGACTCTGATCTGTCTTCACATGTAACAACATCTCCTGCATTATTTAACAGGTGTGTGATTAATTGGATGGGAGATTGGTCAGATAGCAGTGTTTATGAGCTTTCATCTTCAGTCATTGACTCTATAAATGTTGACAAATCTGATTTCAAAGTCCCACCAACAGTTAAATCATCATCGCCACTGCTAGCAACACCTGCAACTTACAGGCAAATAGTCCTGCATGCGATTGTTTTTATTCATAATTCTGTGAAGAATTTGAATTCATCAATCAAAGGAAATGTCATTTATAGTGATGTCGTTGGCAGTAGTAGCCCTGTTCAATCTAAAATTGGAACTACTCCTGGTGATCTCATAGATTTTATCCAACATTTTGTACAGATTTTCAATGAGAAAAAAAATTCTTTAGAAGATCAACAGCGACATTTTAACGTCGGGCTGGATAAAATAAAGGGAACAGTTCTTAATGTCCGAGAACTGCGCGCTGGCTTGGCCGAAAAGAAAGAGCAACTGGAGATTAAAAGCCAGCAGGCAAGAGATATGCTGAGACAAATGGTATCTGATCAGAATGAAGCGGAACGAAAGCGTGAAGCATCCATAGAAATCCAACTTGCATTAGATATTCAGGAGAAAGAAATTTCTAAACGTCAAGAGGTTGTCCTGAGAGACTTGGCAAGAGCCGAACCAGCGGTCATTGAAGCACAGAAGAGTGTTAGCAACATTAAGAAGCAACATCTTACGGAGTTAAAGTCGATGGGAAACCCTCCTGAAGCGGTGAAACTTACTCTAGAATCTGTGTGTGTGTTGCTTGGTGAATATACCGAAACATGGCGCGATGTTCAACAATATATTAGAAGAGATGATTTTATTGCTAGTATTGTCAATTTTGATAATGAGACCCAGATGACTCCACAATTGCGAAAATATATGGAACAAAAATATCTGTCGTTGCCGAATTATAATTTTGAATCAGTCAATAGGGCTTCCAAAGCTTGTGGTCCTTTACTTCAATGGGTAGAGGCCCAAGTTGTTTACTCATCTATTTTAGAAAAGGTTGGTCCATTGCGAGAAGAAGTGATGCAGCTGGAAAATGAAGCTCTTCAAACTAAGGCCCAAGCTCAGGCTATTTCGGATATGATAGAAGAGCTGGAAAAGAGCATTGAGTTATACAAGGATGATTATGCAAATCTCATAACCGAGACTCAAACAATTAAAAGCGAAATGACTGTAGTTGAACATAAGGTCAACCGAAGTGTGCAACTGGTAGAGAGCTTGTCATCTGAAAAAGAAAGGTGGTCGAAAAGTATCAAAGAATTCGAATCTAAAAGCGAATGCCTAGCAGGAAATAGTTTGTTAAGCGCTGCTTTCCTTGCTTATAGTGGATATTTCGACCAACAAGTTCGTAATCATTTAAGAAGCGTTTGGCATATTTACCTGGAAGAAAATGGTATTGCTTTTGAGAAATCTAATACTGTGTCCGAGTACTTATCTTCTGGAGGGCAAAAACTGAAGTGGCATGATAACTCACTTCCGGTAGATGATCTGTGCGTTGAAAATGCCATCATGATCGAGAGGTATACAAGATATCCATTTATTATTGATCCAACAACAAGGATAATAAAATTCTTAGAAAAGAAGCATGAGAACAGGAAACTGACTGTAACAAGCTTCTTAAACGATTCATTTATTAAACATCTTGAAAGTGCTCTTAGATTTGGTAATCCTATTCTTATTCAAGACGCCGAGCATCTAGATCCAATCATCACTCAAGTTCTTAATAAGGAATATAAGAAAACTGGAGGAAGAACTTTGATTGAACTTGGTCGACAAGATATTGATTTCTCAAGTGATTTCAAATTGTACTTGCTTTCTCGGGACCCGTCTGTTATTGTACCTCCTCATATTTCTAGTAGAACTACAGTTATCAATTTCACTATTACAAGAAGTAGTTTGGAAAGTCAGGCACTTAATATGGTCTTAAAAGCTGAACGACCTGATATAGAAGAGAAACGTAAGGAATTAGTTAAACTTCAAGGGGAATATAAAGTTCATCTAAGGCAGCTGGAAATTAATCTTTTGCAGGCTTTGAATGATTCGCATGGTAATATATTGGATAATGATGCCATAGTCGATACTTTGGAAAGCATTAAAGTAGAGGCATCTGAGGTTAGTAAAAGAATAGAAGAAACGCAATCTGTAATGGAAGCAGTCGAGCATACTATGTCTGAATATCAGTTATTGACTAAGCATAGTGGAATGATTTTCGCTCTGTTAGAGAAATTAAGCCTGCTGAATGCCTATTATCAATTTTCATTGGAACTCTTTTTGCAAATCATGGACAGTATTTTGAGTCTACCGCATGATAAGAGTGCTAGCAGAGTTGAATATTTGATTAAAAATTTATATTTGGAGATTTATAACCGTGCTTCTCATACCTTACTAAAGAAAGATAAATCACTCCTTTTACTTTTGCTCATTCAGTTGTATACTAGAGGCTTCGATGTTGATCTGTTCCAAAAATTGAAAGATTTACCTATACTTGATTTAAAGTCTATTGGATGGTTCGAAAAAGCCAAATTGATGTTTACAGGTAATATATTGCGATCATCTGATATTCAAGAAGATGATGCGTTAGGGAAGTTGTTATCCGACAAGACCGATATACCAGATATCTGGACTGATAGCATTACAGGTAAGATATATGCCGACGGATTTATTTGCTTTTAGCTTATTCTAACTATTCTAGATATGGAGAAATGGCTTAATAAGCTTTTACTCATTAGAGCTACAGTACCCGAAAAACTAATCAATGTCATCGATGATGCTTGGTTTGATATGTTTGGTCAAAAACCTACCAAGTCTAGTTCTGGTGAAGATTTTGAAAATATTATTATACATCAAGTTAGTTGTTCGACTCCTATTGCTTTATGCACAGCTCAAGGTACCGATCCAACATATAAAGTGGAGTTATTGTGTGAAAGAATAAAACAAAAATTTGAAGTTATAGCCATGGGATCTAATGAAGGTGTTTTGACTGCTGAAAGAGCAATTCAAGGTGCCTCTAGGGAAGGGTCATGGGTCGTATTGCAGAATCTCCAATTGTCACCAGATTGGATGGAAGGCGTAGAGAAAAGGTTAAAAAGCCTTCAACCCCATTCTAGCTTCCGATTATTCTTCACAGTACCTTTGAGTGCTCCAATTCCTGTTACATTGTTGAGAGTTTCCAGAATTCTAACCTTTGAGAAGACTTCTGGTATTAAGTCTAGTATGAAACAGACCTTTGAGAGTATACCCAGTAGTAGAGTTTCCAAATTACCAGTTGAAAGGGCTAGGCTTTATTATTTGTTATCATGGGTTCATAGTATTATGGTTGAAAGACTTAGTTTTATTCCTCTTGGCTGGTCCAAGGCTTATAACTTTAATGATGCTGATTTTGAAAGTGGGTTGTTTGTTATTGACAAGTGGATTGATGATTTGTCCAAGAATCGTAGTAATATCCCGCCAAATGGAATTCCTTGGAAGGCATTCAAAGAATTGATTGTAAAAACAATTTATGGTGGTAAAGTTGATAATAGTGAAGATGAGAAGAAGATTTATCCTATTGTCAGTCGAGCTTTTAATGAAGCTGCTTATTCTATTGGGTATACACTTGTTGTAGGAGAAGCATTAACAGCAGTACCAGAAACAAGCGATGGAAACAGTTTCATGCAATGGATTGAAAGGTTACCTGAAAGAGAAAATCCTCAATGGCTTGGACTTGAAGCAGATGCTGAAGATGCAATGATTAAAATAGAATGTGAGTATATAATAATTTCCTGGTTATGATAGATTACTAACAACATTAGGTGATGAGATTATAAAGAATTCTTTGCGATTGGTTGATAGCTTGGTGGAAGCTTAGAGTAATAAATAGATGTTATCTATTAATTTATTAAATTTTATTAAACATAGGAGCTGAAAGCTCTTTCCAGTTCGTTACGAACTCAGTTGTATGCAGGAAACTGTCATCGCAGTTTTCTATTTAATCTAACAGTGCGTCAGAACCGCGCGCGTTTTGATCTGATCGCGAACTTGTAATCGCGGCATGCATTTACTTCGCGCGCCGGATCACTCTTCTGTCAATAACCCAATATCCAGAATTATAATGACTGAATCTGATCCTCAGGAGATCCTCAGAGGATTGATATTTGGTGACAATCAACCTGTAAGTGTAATAGAGAGAATTCTCCTTGACTGGTATTAACTCTTCAGGTATCATATCGTCTATTAAGTAGAAAGTCTAGACTTCATATCAATCTTTCTAAAGAGTAAGTTAACATTTAATGACTTGGTTATAATTATAATTTCTAACAATTAAAGACATCTATGGCAATTCTACAATAACAATAAATCCAGCTTGCATGCTACTTATATTTTATCAGGAGTTAAACCTAATACGGATCAACGAGCGATTATCTTAGTGCCAGAGAGTGATATTGACAATGCAAAATCTCAATTTAGTGATATCTCATCAATTCATATTTATTGCATTGCTCCATCGAATTCTAATGTAAGTTATTTGGGTAACATTTATTTTGGTTCATATAACTAACAACTCTTAGAACATATCTGTTTTAACTAATCTTGATCTACAAGTGCAAGCTTTAGATAGATTATTGACTCCCGCTAACAGGGCTACGCTTGGATTTATCAAAAACCCTTTATTGGAAGATGGTTATGTATTGAGAAAGAAAGTTGCTGTTGAGCCCCCCGCTCCAAATATCGCTTCTAAGCCAGTTAAATCTTTATCAGAGTCTTCTAGCACAAAAGTCAATGTTAATACTACGGGCAATCCAGCCTTCAAATCTAGCTCAGCATCTTCAGTCAAGATCCCTCCAACTAGTACGAAAACACGTACAAACCCCTGGAAGAGTGGATCCGCTTCCACTGCAAGTACTGCTACCAAAGCTGAAGTCAGACCAGAACAAAAACAAAACCAAGGTCCTTTACAGTCTGCATTTAAAAAAGCATTAAATAAGCCTAGAAAGGAGTCTATTGAAAAAGTTGTTGTGGCTGATACAAATGATGACGAGGATATAGAAATGACAGAAGCTCAAGAAGAATCTGAAGATTTACGTCGGCAAAAAGCTGAAACCCGGGAGAAGAATAAACTCGCATTAGAAAGTATGTTTCAAGATAATAGTGAAGATGATGAAATGGAGATATTGGACGTAGCAAATAAGAATGAAAAGGAAGGAATAGAAATAGAAACGGAAGAAAAGGAGGTAGTTGAAAGCAAACCTGATTCTGGATCACAAAGCTTGTTTGTTGATGAAGATTCAATGAAAATTGACAATGCGGATTCTCAAGATGCTTCTCCACCAACTGTGTCACCATCAACTACATCTAAAAAACGTAAAAGAGTGGAGAAAATGGTAACTAAAAAAGATGCCAAGGGTTATCTTGTCACTAAAGTTGAATCAGTATGGATTACGGACTCTGAGGGAGAAGAAGAGGAAAAGCCATCAACGGTTCCTAAACCTAATGAAAGAAAAGCTCCTAAAAAAATCCCCCCCAGGTCAAAGGGTAAAGCTGCCGCTGGTAAAGGGCAGTCATCCTTGATGTCCTTTTTTGGCAAGAAATAGTGTAGATTTCTTGAAAGTTAGTAATTGAATGAATATTGCACAACTGTGAGCATAGATATTTGATATAAACAATGGGTATAATTACAACTACTATATTTAAATAAATAGTTATAAGGATCAAACTTTTTGCGGAATGTTGGCAAATTACTTCAGTCACAGATGGAGAGAATTCAAGCGAAGAGATAGACAGTAAATAGTGTAATAAATAAATAAATTAAATCTTATATACAGGGCAGAATACTAGTGGGAAGAGGTTACAGCAGTAGAATTAACTGTATTGGGTGAACTGGTGTCCGGAATAGATGGCAAAGGCGGAGCAGCAGTATTGTTCTCAGTAGAAAGGTCCACAACGGAATCCAGGATTGCTTCTTTGTCAATAAGATTCCACTCTGTAGAACCTCCGCTTATATCTGTATACATTTGAGTGATAATATAATCATGTACAGCTGGTAGGTCAGGGACAAATTCTGAAGTAGTGGAGGATATGTTCTGCGGGTTAATATTGGTGGGTGAAGGCGATGTTTTCTCTTTAATGGTTGTCGAGTCGGAAGTAGAGGAGTTTGATTCCGTACGAATATTAGATATTATGGCCAGTGTTCTGTTAATTTGAGCAATATCTTCTGGGGAACTAAGGTGAATACCTTTACGATGAGCCAGAGCAGCAAGATCTAATGCTAGCATTGCTGACGCTTTAGCATAAAGTTCGAACTCACGTGGATTTTCTTGTGCGAACTTGCGAAACGTTCTATTAATGGAAAGAGATAATTTGGCTTTCCCATGGGGGGAAATACGAGGATAGATATTATCCAAGAAAGTGATTTCGTAAGGAAGCCGTATGTCCATGTAATATGCGACGAGATTAACAAGAAAAGCTATTCTTTCAATAGAGCTATTAACGGTGACATGATGGTAATGAGCTAGGAGTGATAGATCGGGAACTTCGTTGAATCCGATGAGAATGTCGTATTTTCGGGCGAATGAGATATTAGGAAGGTTCATATGAAATATGTGACGATTGAGTCGGGAAAGAGAGCTAGTGTGGGTATGACTATGAGAATGAGGATGCGAATTGGACGTATGACGATTTTCATCAGATGAAGTAATATTTTTCTTAATCTCTCTATCTGCTGGTATAGATGCTTCCTTATCATTCTTAGAATGATCCTGATCGACTGCGGCTAGTTCTAATAATCTATCACGCTTTCGTCGTACTTTGCGAATTCCAAATAAAGCACAAACTTCTCGGACATGTTTTGTTTGTAAACTGTGTAAACGGGCGCTAAGATTCGTAGAAGCAATATTAGTTTTCGTAATTTGATTATTGATCAGATTCTTTTGCTCACTGTAATGCTCTAGTAATCTATTTTGAACTATTTCAATGTGAGTAGTTCTCTCATCATTGATTGTTTTCTGTTTAGCAATCTTAGCAGTAGTAAATTCGATAGATTCTTTTGTATTCCAAATAGAATCGTTAATATTTTCTAAATTAGACTGTAGTTCACGAATTTTTGCTGATAATAATTTTGTCCAGTTGTGGGTGATTCGTTTGGACAAGAGTTTTGAGTCTTTTTTATCTTCAGGTTCGTTATCTTCATTCTGGTTATGATTAGAGGACGGAGGACATAAAAAGGGATTGTGTATTTTATCATAAATCAATCCATCGTTGATGAGATCATTAATATCATCTCGTAAAGAGGCAACTTCTGTCATGACATTAATAAGACTGATGTTCGATCCTAAGACAGAGTAAGAAGAACAAGAGTTACACAGAAAGCGTTTTTTGACATTTTTATTACCAGGAGAACCAGGGAGACTACCACAGATTCCACAAGATATTGATTTGGAGGTGGTAGTAATACCACCATCACCGATATCAGGTGACTCGATCATTATATTGGTAAGAGTCGATTCATAGAAGAGAAGTTATAATAAGAGGAAGTTGTATGTCAGTCAAATGATAATGAAGATAAAATTGAGGAAGTAGGAGAATTACGGATCAGTCTAGATGAGGCAGGAGAAGGATCATTAAGCATGAGCGTGAGAGTGATTGCTTATCGCGAAGATAACGGTTATTGCCCTAACCCAAATCACATGAGCGATGCCGATAAGATCAGGTGATAAGATAAATATTTGATGAGGGATTTTCAAGCGATATCGGCGAATTCTGTTGAGATGAAGTGTTTGGACGAGCGCAGCGAGCAACGAGTCTGGGCGGAACCCAGCCGTCGGAGGCAGAAATAAAGAGGGTAGATAAAGGAGATTATTAGCTAGTAGTTAGGTAGACAATAAATAACCGACTCTTTAAGGAGGGAGTGGTAAATTAACAGATGATACACTTTGATTTATCATCAGTAGGAGTAGTATGTTCAATTTCGGCAATTAAAGTACCAAAGGCTTTATCAATATTAGTACTTGTTTTAGCAGAAGTTTCAACAAAAGGGATGTTAAGAGATTGGGCAAGTTGTTGGCCTTCTTGGAATGATACTTGACGATGACCCTCATTAATATCACTTTTATTACCAACAATAACCATTGGGAGCGAATCTGTACCTGTAGCGTTAAGGATTTTATCTCTAATTATAGGGATCATATCGAAAGAAGCTCGTGAAGTGACAGAATATACAAGCATATAACCATGAATTCCGATTAGTAATTTTTGACTCATGATACTAAATTCATCTTGACCGGCGGTATCGATAATTTCAGTAGTATATTCGATTCCGTTGTGAGTGATTGGTTTAGAGAATTGATTTTCGATAGTTGGATAGTAAGATTCGACAAAGTGTTTTTCGACGAATTGGACGGTTACGGTAGATTTACCGACGGCACTTGCGCCAACGATAGCGATTTTACGGGCTCTTTCGGGAGAAGTCATTGTGGAGGTGATAGTAATAGCGATAGTGGGAGTAGTACTAGAAGTGATAGTGGTTGGTAGTAGTAGTAGTGGTAGTGGTGGTAGCAGTAGCAGTAGCAGTAGTAGTTGTAGTAGTAGTAATAGTAGTAGTAGTAGCAGAAGTAGTATAACCTGTAGTAGCAGTATAGAGCAGAAATATCGTAGCAGTAATATTATCAACCTGGCTTATTCTAATAATACCAAACTAAAGTCAACTGTAGCTAATTTGTCGTTGAATTTTTGATTATCAAACAAGTTAGAATTGCAGGAAGTAGCAACTCAACACTCTAAACCAAACAAAAATGAAAATGAAAATGAAGAAATAAAATGAAAATATGCTAAAAGGAAATCGTATACTCAAAAATCCTTTCTAAAATATATTCTCCTTCTCTCCTGATCGCATGTGGTATTTGTATCTTATTAAAAGTCTAAATCGTAAGAAACCCTTTTATTTTTTAGCTTACCAGTTGCTTTTTCTCTAACGGTGAAGGATGGATTTACATTTTGAGCGAATGAATAGCATTAGCGCCGCATTACCCGTTGCCGAGTTGGCGAACCGGAGACAGGGAAGTTCGGAGGAGGAGAAGGTCACTTTTTAATATATTATCTGGTGAAAGTAGTATCTTTAGAATTGATTTATTTATTAATAATATCAACATTTATTGTCTTAACATATAGACAATATGCCGGATAGATTACTTATAGTTGAATAGATCGGCTCTTATCGATTACGATCACTCGTCTGTAAGCTGCGTTATAGGTGCATAATGGCCGCCGATAAGGGTTGATGTAGTTTTACTTAAATGGGTAAATTTTAGCGGATAGAACGGCTGGTATGAGGCAGTGGTGTAGGCCAAGTAGTGTAGTAGGAGAAGGAGTAGAAATAGTAGTAGTAGTAGTAGTAGTAAAAGTAGCAGTAGTAGAGTAGTGTAGTAGTAGTGTAGTAGTAGTAGTAGGAGTAGCAATAACAGTCGTTGCTGTCGTACTACCGCTACTAAAAAAATGAATAATGGCAGTAGACTACCACCAGCACCAGTCGTAGTATCGTAGTATCCTCAGTAGTAGCATAGTATTCTCAGCCACATTCTCTTACTAATTAAACTTCCGGGCCTTAATTGCAACCTGTATACCTTCACTTCTCTCTTCACCTCCACATTCCACTCAACCCTCATCTCCTCATCGCAAATTACTTATCAACCTACTGTCCATCGCATACGCACATAGATAAGGGTTAGGCTCCCACCCTCTCTCTCTTCCCTTTTTCCACCTCATCATAATCCCCGACTTTGCCTCCGGCGGCTGGGCTCTGTCCAGGCCCCTGGTGCTTGCTCCACAAGCGTTTCCTTATCAAAGTGGAGATGACTCTCATCGACTACTCCAACTCCCATGCAACCCACTCCAGCGGTAAAATCCGGGGTCCCATAAAAGCGCCTCACATTATCTCTCTCATTCCAACGTCGTCTAAACCACCGACCCGGAATCACTATTTTCACTTGCCCACTATCGCGGAATGCAATAATCCGAGATCTAGCGTAGCGCTAATACTCTCACTTCCTGACAAACTTCTGAGTTAATATTTGACCGCGGAATAGAACCACTAGCGGTCCAGACGACCTTATTATCAAATAAACGCCGACTGACTTGTGACCAAAACCGAGCGAAGCGAGCCACGGGTCTGGGCGGAGCCCAGCCGCCGGAGGCAAAACATCCCCTCGACCGAGTTGAAACACCATTTAGGTTGCGTTAATAATGCATCGAGGATACGTCAAATATGCGATTCCGTCTTCATTATGTCCGGATCGGCCGAACCCCTGAATTAACATATTTCGACAAACTTTTAATTTTTACACCAAAACTCAAACTATATTCTCATCCTTACCTTAGTTAGAAAAAATATAACTTTATTTCTCTTCCTTTCTTCCATTAAACACCCTCCGTTCTTCCTTTGGCCCTATCCCCCAGATCCCTTAATCCTATTTGCCGTGATAACCGGGTGATCTATGCATACTCCCCATACCCCAATCAAAGATTCACAAAGAACGCTGCGAAAAGAAAGTCTACTCATTAAAAATATTATCCGATGATGGATGATCGGCGCTGAACTGAACAAGGTCCGGTCCAAAGATAGGCCAATGAGGGAATGAAAAAATCACCGCTCGAGAGACATTGATTTAAACTAAGCTTATTTAGAAATTAACATATATAAGGGACGTTACCCCAGATAATTTGATTTTTAATTTTTTTTTTTTATTATTCATTTCTCTTCATGAGATAAATAGGACATTTAAATTATTTGATCAACCAATTATATTAGTTATATTAATCATTCCAAGATACGTATTCAACCTTTGTCAATATGAGTGCTATTCTTAAATCTCGTATTAGAAATAAAGCTCTCCTATCTAAATTAAGAACTGCTGAAGAACTCATTCCTTACTTCAAACATGGTCAATATTTAGGCTGGTCAGGTTTTACTGGTGTCGGTGGTCCAAAAGTCGTCCCAAAGGCTTTAGCTGCTCATGTCGAAAAAAATAACCTCCAAAATCAATTGGGTTTCAACCTTTTCGTTGGTGCTTCTGCTGATGTAGATATTGAATCAAAATGGGCTGAATTAGGAATGCTCCTAAGAAGATCTCCTCATCAGGTAGGTAAACCAATTGAAAAAAGTATTAACGCTGGTACTACTCAATTCTTTGATAAACATTTATCAATGTGGCCACAAGATCTTACTTATGGTTATTATACAAGATTCAAAGAGAATAATCTTCTTGATATTTCAATCATTGAAGCTACTGCTATTACCGAAGATGGTGGTCTTATCCTTGGTCCTTCTGTTGGTGCAAGTCCAGAATTAATTTCTACTGCTGAGAAAGTTATTATCGAATTAAATACTGCTCTTCCTTCATTTGAAGGTTTACATGATATTAATATGCCTGTGTCTCCTCCTTATAGAACACCATATCCAGTAACTACTGTTAAAGATAAATTTGGTACTCCTTCTCTTCCAATTGATCCAGAAAAGATCTTAGCTATTGTTGAATCTGATGCTAGAGATACTGTTCCTGAAAATACACCATCTGATGCTATGTCACAAGCCATCGCCGGTCATTTGGTTGATTTCTTCCAACATGAAGTTAAACTTGGTCGTATGCCTGAGAATTTACACCCTCTTCAATCTGGTATTGGTAATATTGCCAATGCTGTAGTTGAAGGTCTTGCTGAAGCTTCATTTTCTAGACTTAATGTCTGGACTGAGGTTCTTCAGGATTCTTTCCTTGATTTCTTTGAATCTGGTAAATTAGATTTCGCTACTGCTACTTCTATTAGACTTACTCCTAATGGTTTCGAGCGATTCTTTAACAATTGGGATACTTTCTCCAAACAATTACTTCTTAGATCTCAAGCAATCTCTAATCATCCCGAATTAATCCGTAGATTAGGTGTCATTGCAATGAATACCCCTGTTGAAGTCGATGTCTATGGCCATGCCAACTCTACCAACGTCTCTGGCTCAAGAATGCTACACGGTATTGGTGGTTCAGGAGATTTCTTAAGAAATGCTAAACTTTCAATTATGCACACCCCTTCTGCAAGAGCTACTAAAACTGATCCATTTGGATTATCTACCGTTATCCCATTTGCTACTCATGTTGATCATACTGAACATGATCTTGATATCCTTGTCACTGAACAAGGTTTGGCTGATTTAAGAGGTTTAGCTCCTCGTGAGAGATCTAGGGAAATCATTAAAAAGTGTGCCCATCCAGTATATCAACCAATCCTCAGTGAATATCTCGACCGTGCCGAGTTTGCCATGGCCAAGAAGAAGTCTCTTCATGAACCTCATATCCTCAAAGATGCTTTCAAATTACACATCAACCTCGAAGAGAAAGGAACTATGAGAATCGATAGTTGGGAATAATTAATTTGTGTAAACTAATAAGACTAATGCATTTTCTATCATTTTCTTTCATTTTGCCTCCGGCAGTTGGGCTCTGCCCAGACTTGTTGCTCGCTGCGCTCGTTTCTACGTCTGAAGGAAATTGTCAAGATTATCTTTCACCAAAATCGACCCCTTAGTCAACTCCCATCCGTAATGGTCACTGATAATCTTCAACGACTCGAAGATATACGAATCCATTCTATCACCTGCTTCGTGATAATCTGATTCAGAAAGCACTCGCTCCGGAGGCACTCGACTTAATAGCTTGCCCGCTCTATCATCACTTGTAATATTAATCAAAACTGAACATGAAATATAAACACGCGAACTTAATGTCTTGGATTTAAGCCAGTTACTGGCCAAATACTCTCCACTCCCTGAATACGAATGTAAACATATATTTGAAACACAATCATTACCTCCTAATACTTTATCTATTGAGCTGAAAACTGCATTGTGGCATTGAACTCCATGAACTGATACAGATCGCTGTAACTCTGCTGCAATACTGAGTATACTTTCAAACACAATTATCTGATGATTCATATCAACTCTATACGGACTTAATGTTCTTCTTGGAGTACCTGTCAACGACTCCTCAGACATCACCGACTCTGGTAAACGAAATGACTTGTCTAGACCTAATTCACCTACGATTGCTTTTGGGTACTTTATTAGCAAACTACGGATCTTTTCTAAATGCCTCGCAAGAGGCTGAGGGTCATCCAAAGTGTCAATGAACTCATCAGTTGGAGAAGGGTTGAGAACTCTTCTATAATGATCAGCTTTGGAAACTGGTTCAATGCCCACATAGAGCTTATGGCTAAACCATGGATGATAACCAAACGCTGGTATTACCTTATCCGGGTATAATGATGCTGACGAATCAACAACGTCAATATCCTCAAGATTAGTAGACATTAGGATCAATTTTGATGCTTTCATAGACTTAATTGCATCAAGAGTATGAGGATGATCTGTTGGATGACAATGTGCATCCACGAGAACAATTCCATCTAGCGTTTCCATGTTTATTCTAGTAGTCATTGTTGAATGTTGTGGGGAAAATGAAATGAAATGATCATCGTGATGATCGACATGCAATAAGTTTACAATAGGGGTTAAAGGTAGGAAATTAAATTGAATAAATAAAGAAATTTTTTAATTTTAGGGAGTGATGAGGTACTCAGTAATTTATTAAGTTGATATTTTGGTTAATTTAATAGCAATTATATGACCGTTTACCTAACCTCTATTTGCATAAATAATTGTAGTTACAATTTAGCTGTCATAATTTGCTTAAAGCAATTTAAACAGATTTGCAAACTAATATAGCTTGAAAAATGCAGTCTAACGGTTAATAGCTATTTGCAGTCTATTATAAGTTTTGAGATATCAAACAAATTTCAAATATTTGAAACCATATCTCAGTAGATAGTGGTAAGGGTTTACTGATAAGACTTACTGCAGGACAAACTTCATGGCAGCAGAGACTTAATTATTCCTACAAGTACACAGAAACTTTCACTGACGAAAGAGGGAAATCCTTGCGTATTATATCAAATTAAGTCTCCAATCCCTTTAATTATATATTTAGCGGTACCAATAACCCTTCATCCTCAAATAACATCCTCACGTAACCTACCGCCTATATGCGGCTTTAAAGATAAGAAAGTTTGATAAGCAGACCGATAACGAATCGATTACAAACTTTCTTTCTTCAACACAGGCCTAATGGTTGGAGGTGATTTAGAAAGACGTTATATTCCTCCCTGGAGGGAACCTTATTTGATTGGAATAGCAGGATGTAGTGGAAGTGGTAAAACATCAATTGCTTCTTCAGTTCAACAGAAATTGAATGTAAGACAATAGCATGAGATCGAAATCAACCCACTAACCATCATAGGTACCTTGGACTATCCTTCTTTCTATGGACAATTTCTATAAACCATTAACTCAAAGTCAAAGAGAATTAGCATTTCAAAGTAAATATGACTTTGATTCCCCTGATTCAATTGATATCGATCTATTGGTGGAAGTGCTTCGAGACCTTAAAAAAGGGTAAGAATTGCTCAGTCGTACAGATTATTTCGCAGCTAACTCCAGATAGTAAAAAAGTCTTGATCCCTACATATTCATTTGAACTTCATAATCGTACGAATAAATGGCTGACTGTATATGGAGCAAATGTTATCATCATTGAAGGACTTTATGCATTATATGATCCAAGAATTTTGGAACTTTTGGATCTGAAAGTATTTGTGGATACTGCTTTTGACATTTGTCTAGCTCGAAGACTAAATAGAGATATTTTACATCGAGGACGTGAAGTCTTATTAAGTATTCAACAATGGGATCGATTTGTTAAACCAAATTATGAACGTCATATTAGACCGACTATGCGTAATGCAGATATATTAATTCCAAGAGGTCTAGACAATACGGTTGGTATTAATATGCTTAGTAGTAATATCCAGAAACAATTGGCAAAGAAGAGTAGCCAACATATAAGTGATTTTCTCGCGCTTACTGGAGAGGAGGAGATTACTGATGGTCGACTTAGGAAGAGAAAATCTCTTTCTGATACTGTAATTATTTTAAATCAAACACCTCAAATTCAGGCCATTCACACAATTCTATTTGATTATAAGACGCCAGCAGATGATTTTATATTTTATTTCGATCGAATGGCGGGAATTATTATTAATAGAGCATTGGATGAATTTACACAATGTTGTGATTTAAATATTGCATCTCCAAAGACAATTCAAACTCCTAATGGATATGAATTCAGAGGAATATCTTTACCATTTGATAACATTTGCGCAGTTACAATTATAAGAGGAGGGGAGTGTTTCAATACTGCTTTAAGATCGACTATTCCTAATATTCGTTTAGGAAGAATATTACTTCAGTCTGATTCTCGTACTGGTGAAGCTCGTTTACATACAATGGCATTACCTCCGTGTATTGATCCTAAGCCAGATGGACCTAGTGGCGATATTTCCGAACAAACATTTGATGATTTGAATAAGACTCATGTTTTACTTGTTGATTCGCAAATATCATCTGGAGCCGCCACTACAATGGCAGTAGCCATTTTAACTGATCACGGAGTAAAGCAAGAGAATATCACTTGCATTAGTTATGTTGCATCTGAGATAGGATTACGTCGTTTATCCTATGCCCATCCAAAGGTGAAAATTGTTGTAGGGAGAATTGAGAAGACTGTTGCAAATCATTACCTAGACACGTTATATTATAGAACTTGAATTTATTGATATATTGTATATGATATAAAGTTTTGTTCATAGGAGATTTATATATTAGTTATTCATATTGTCTATATTAAAAACAGATTTTGCTAATTTTTTCAAAGATTAATAATTTGTCCTCGCCACATCATTTTCTTTCGAATCCCGTCATATTTAATAGATCCTGGAAAGGATTGAAAAGTTTCGTGATGGTCATCTCGTTGGAGTTAAGGCACAGCTAAGCCGCTTGTCCTACCGGAGTATTAACTGCAGTGGAAAGTGTCGGAAATAAGGCAAACAATAAGGCGAGATGCATCGAGGAAGATCGACAGCTTTGCCACCCAAATCGTATATAAAAACCCCCTGAATTTCGGTGGAGAGAAATAAAAAGTCTAAATCTTAAAGTAGTTTCCCTCTATGAGTTTGGTTATTGGTCGAACTATAGCAAGAAATTCTTCAGCTATTTTACATCGACAATTTAGTAGTTCTACTATTCCCTCAATGAAGCTTATACTTACCGGAGCAACTGGCCTTTCCGGCAGCGCGACCCTTAAACATGCTCTCAGTGATCCATCAATAGATCAAGTTACTGTGTTGACAAGAAAGCCAGTTGGCGAGACTCACCCAAAACTGAATGAAGTTATTTTCAGCGATTTTACTGGTGACTATTCTGAAATAATATCTAAGAATAGTTTAGCAGATCACGACGCTTGTATCTGGGCTTTGGGAGCTTCTCAAAGAGACCTTCCAAAGGACGAATATATTAAAGTCACCTATGATTATACGATGGCCGCAGGAAAGGCGTTTCACAGAGCAAATCCAAATATGAAATTTGTATTTCTCAGTGGTAACGGTGCTGATCAAACGGAGAAGTCTTACTTTCTATTCGGCAGAGTGAAGGGTAAAGCTGAAAAAGACCTTAATGAAATTTTCAAAGACAACCTTTATGTTTTCCGACCAGGGTTTATTCAACCGTCTACTCCTCGGCCTGTTCCTAGGGCTTTTGAGCCTTTTGCATCCAAAATATCCCCTTTTCTTAATAGTATTAGTGGCAACAGGCTTGCGATTCCATCTGCAGATCTTGGAAAGGCAATGTTAAATGTTGCTAAAAGTGGACATTCAATTCATCTGTTTGATAATAAGACTATTGTGGATATTGCTAGAAATTAATAGATGCATCTAATCTTAGATTGATTTCCAGTGCTCCTTCGCGGAGCGGAGCAACGGGTCTGGGCGGAGTCCAGCCGCCGGAGGCAGAATAGAGATGGAGGTGAAGCTTATGTGAATGAAAGGTGTTAATGTTATGTATGTACTGCGCATAATTGGGATACTTTTGACTGATATACTGGAGGTTTGCATTTTGAATTTAAGAAATAATGAGAGCATTGGAATATGCGGCGACTGAGGGGATTATCGTTATCAGAAATCTTTAGCCAATTGACAAGTAAGCTTTTCAATATACACAATTCATTTGATGATCCACTGCATTTTGAGGAAACGTCATCTAATGACATTATGCCACAATCACCATGTTCCGAAGAGTTAAACAGCAATAATCATTGGAAAGAGTACGGAGAAAGCGGTGAAAACGCGGATGACACATTAGATACGTTTTATGAAGAATTTCGTCGAATTACTTGCAATAGTGAAACGATGAATTTAGGAGATTTACACCCGATAGTATCGAATGAGGAATCAGTTTATCAAGACGAAAATGATTTCAATTATACATCTGGGAATGGAGAATTTGAGGTGAATAGTGACGTAAACTCCGAAGAAAGATATTATTTGAAAAAGGATTTCATTTTAACAGATTGTAAGGAAAGATTGCCATTGGCAGAAATTGAGATTATATCTTCTCCACGATTGCAAGCTGATGATGTATGTGTCGGCCAAGTTAACCTTGACGATGATTTATCTCTACGGGTTCGAACGATGCTTACCAAATTAGATAACAAAAGAAGTGAAAATATATTTGCCAGTTTCATACTTCGCAAAAGAGCATCTAAGAAAACCCAGAAAAATAAGAAAAACAATTGGAAGCTCAAACGTAAGAATCGCCGCCTACCACCAAGAGGAATCACTGCGGGTTGATGGACGAATAGACATCAATATTACTCTTCTGATATTAATATCACTATATTATCTAAAACATATATAAAACTAATATGAAGCCATAAATTACAAAAGTACGTGACGACGTTTCTAAAATCCAACCATTGTCATTAAGACATATCCTAAACTAGCAATGACAAAATATACTAATATACTAGATGGAACACCTCTTGATATAAAGCTACCTACAGTTAGGTATGGTTTACCAAGTTCATCAGTCATACAAATAGCAGTAACATTGGGGAATCCTGAAGTAGGTAAACCCATGGCAGCAGAACATAAAAGAGCGGAAGCCATTACTAAAAGACGAGGATGAGGATCTTCCATTTGATCACCGATTGATTTAACTAATGGTAAAACAATTAAAGCTGCCACAGTGTGAGATACAAAAGTAGCGACAATTAAAATCATGAATCCGAATACAAGCATGACACCGAAAAGACTCATTCCACGAACAAGAATTTCGATTTGTAAAGCAATAGTGGATAATAACCCAGATGAGGAAACTGCCTTACCTAAAGCAATACCACCCATAGCTAAGGCTATAATCGTCCAAAGGAAATTATTGAAATCCGCAGATGATAATAATCCAGGACCAAATAATAAAATAATTGGAACTAATGCTAACACACCCATTTCACCAACATATGGTTCTAATTGATGAGAAAAACACCAGAGAATGATTGTACCAACTGAAACCGTACAGATATAATAATGAACAAAGGTGAACTTATCATCACTAGCACGAACATGTGGAATAGCAGCAGCTCCTTTACCAGTTGGAAAAGTTAAAATAAGAAGAACCCAAATTAGAACCAGTCCAACTGCAGCGACAGGAATAGCAATCGTAAACCATTGTACCCATGAAGGAGCAGGATCCATATTTTCAAGAGCAATGATATTTTGTGGACTAGCAATAGGTGAAACCATACCACCAATGTTAGAAGCTAGAGCAATACCTAAAATAATTGCTTTGGCAAATCCATCATTTTCTGGAAGAGTACGTAATAATGGCTGAGCAAGAGAGTAACATAATACAGGAGCAGCAACGTTACTAATCCACATACTTAGAAAAGTGGCCACAAACATTAAAGTAAAAAGGACTACTCTTGGATTAGTACCAGCACGACTTAGGATGGAAGTGGCAAGGATTTTAGCAATTTGATATTTACTTAATGCAGCTGCGAGAGTGAAACCACCCAATAAAATCATAATAACTGATGACCACATTTGTGAAAAGATGAATTTAGATGCATCAGATGCAGACATTCGTTGATTTGTCTGTGGATCAACTGGGATACGTAAACAAACAACTAATAATGGTACTAATAAGGAGGTAACAAATAATGGCATAGCTTCAGTAGCCCAAAGTAATGACGCAGTAACTACAACTGCCAAACAATTATTTTGGACAATTACATCTAATACCGGGAATACCAAAATGGAGAGGAAAACAGCAGCAATAATTAATAATTTGAAAGTTGACCCAGAGAATAAATTAAATGGGAATGATATTCCACATATTTTAACTTGTTCATAGGCTTCTCTCTTATCATTTCTGGTAGCAAATGTACCTTGAGTTTGACGTTCGATACCAATCATATCTCTCCAAACAGTATTTCTTTCCCAAACAATATGTTCACGCAATTGAAGTTTCAATTGCTGAGCAGAAGCGTTTATATCATTATCTGTAGCTAAACGAGCATAAAGAGCAACTGCTTCAGCAATTCTAGAATCAAGGGCTTCTTTGGTGGATGTACTGAATGCATAAGTTTTAGAAAGAACTCCTTCCATATAAGTAGGCATTAATTCACGATGAAGAGTTTTATCAAATTTTTTCAACGCTTTTCTAAATCCAGTACGATTTAAATCTGCATATGATTGTAATTCACTTAATGAAACGTAAATTGCAGAAGTTCTTTTCTTTAAAGTGATGAGAAGATCAGAAAGAAGATACATATGACGAATATCAACAGAGCTAGCACGACGAGGACGAAGAACTCTTCCTGATGAATCAACACCGATGGAGCCACTTCTCGCTCGTCTTGGTCGATATGGAACAGGATGATCCGAATCTTCTGGAACCGCCAAAAGATCCGAATCTTCAAAACTTGTATCAAGGTCAGCACCATCAACGCTGTGGCTCCTTTCTACCTGAGTTGGATATCTTTCATCATCATCAATAGATTCACCAGATGATCTACTACCTCTACGTGCGACAGGGCTATAACCTCTACCACCACTTGAACTAGGTTGAGATGAACTACGTACTGGGAATAAATATTTTTGATCATCTTGAACTACTGCATCACCAGCAGTGAAAACACCTTCATCAGATAATCGTTGTTCATATGTTATAGCATCAGCTAATAAATAATCAAAATCATCGAATATTTTCGATTCGGTTTCTGTGTAGAATTCATCGATTTTATGTAATTCAATATCGAGGAGTTTACGGAAAGGAGTTTCTGGGTCATATTCAATCAAAGCAGCAGCTTCATTATCATGACCTCCAGCTTCAATGGATTCTTTTTCAAGTTGATAGATAAGTTTTTTCAATGCGCCATAGTCGATATATTTTGATACCCATTCTGGGACGGCATTAAATTGGATAGAATGATTAAATTTCATTTGAGGAGAGTGAGAGAAGGAGTGGGGATGATTTGTTGAGGGTTGAGGACGTAAATCTTTTAATTCAAATTCTTGATCGTTTGATAACGTGGTGACTGGTCGATAAGAGTTATTAACTCTAGATATGATTGAATTTATTGTAAAAGATATTTTGAATATTTGCCATAGGCAATCAATGATAATTTATATGAATGGGACAAAAAAAATTACAAATTACCTGTTGGATACGGGAAGGGAATGAGACAAATTTAGGGGTAAGTAATGAGTTGAGTGGGATGGAAAAATGCATCTACCTGGAACAAATTTCTTATTCCTACTTTTATTACTTGAGCTTTTGAATTAAAGATGACGAATATTAATTTTTTTTAAGACATGTAATGTAGACAGGAATGGCCCCAGTGGTGGTTTCGTAGAAATAAAGTAGATAATGAAGACAAACAAGTAAGTTCTTTGACGATCAAATTTTCCCGTATGTATATTGGTGCGGCAGGATTCCTAGTTATAGTGGTGATAATTGAGAGAAGATTGCAGAAAAGCAAGAGGAAGTGTGTTCAAGTGCAGATAAAGGTAGTTTACCAAGGTGATGTGAGTGTAGGTAGGAGGTATATGGTTTGGTGCATATTGCAGAGAGGTGAGCGGTTGAGCGGTTGAGCGATAGGAGAGTGGTTGCGGAGTGGTGTAGAGGGAGGCAAAAGTGAGAAGTTTTATTTACTACTCACGTACTCCAATAATAGATTTATCTTATCTAATCTACCATTAGGATGAATATTGTAAGTTTGGCAGATGTACGTAAATGTTCTGTAATATTACTTGCCGCGCGTAAGTTAACGCGTACAATTACCGTGTAAAGTGCAAAGCGTCAGCGGCAAACAGAAGCAGCAAAAGGCAAAAGGCAGAAAGCAGCAGCGATGTAGATAGACGCCTTTCAACCTATCAACTGTATAAGGTGGGATACTATGCTATGATTCATTCACCTTAAAGTGTCGCTTAACTATAAAAAACTGTCGCTTAACTATAAATGAATGATTGATTTTGACAGCTTTCTTAATATTATAACTTTATATAGATAATTATTTAGTCCGTCTAACAGTTTAGCCACTTTGAAGGTGAAGTCGCGTAGACGTATTGTAGTTTTGCCCAGCTCGAACTGCTGTTAAAGTTTTAGGCAGGTGCTGCTGGCGAGTTCCCCGTTAATTAATCTTGATCCTGCTGCTACGAACTCATTACCCAACTCAACCATCTATAATTTACAGCTTAACTTCATGCACTTTGAACACGTGAAGATAAGCTTGAAACTAAGACAGCAAATCGAAGATATTTTAATTGCATAGTTACGTTACACCTGTCAGGTTTTAGGGTATGAGGAAAATGCTGTCTGACACTCTGAAACACACCACTATTATCAGCCTTCGCTCTCTTCCCATCAAATTATACTCCCCATTCATTTTAGGTCTATTCCTATTCCACATCCACGCCAAGTCTTCCTCAGACTTGCTATCCCCACACATCCTCCCACTCCTCTCACTCCTCTTACTCTCACACTTTAAACTCTACGCTACTTACTCAACAGGAAACTCCTATATCCCTCATTACTCACTAAATATATTACCTCATAACTAACTCAGTCATCCAAAACTCGAACAAGTGCTCAATCACACAGCCTAACTTCAAGCTGGTCATTTGTTTAGTCCTAAGTCAACCTAAGCTTAAGATCAAAAGTTAAGATCTACCATACATTTCCATCTTTGATAATACTCTTCCTAAATCGCCCTAAGACACTAGCCGTACTGGTTCTGCTGCCCTGCATAGCTTTTCTCCCATTGCTCCTTTGCTCGACTGGCGTTTTGCTCACCTCAGTCCACTCACGCTCTCAAGTAAGCAAGCAAGCCATAAAACCACCCACGCTTTTCGCTTGCCGCTTGCCTTACCACTCAACATGTACCTTACACCCACCCTACGTATCGTACCTTAAAACCTCCATATCCAATACCTGCATAAGGCTTTAACAACCCTGACATAAAAACTATAAATAAGCTTGTTATTCTTATTTCATCTATTGCTCTGATAAATATTTTAAAATATTTTTATATTTCTAATATTTTTCAAATATTTTCTATTCTCACCTACTACTCCCACAAATGATCTCATCTATTAATTACTCCAGGTAATGAATCAGGATAAATAACAAGCAATCATGACTATATTAGTAGTATCATTGTTCTTACCATATACCGTCAACTTCGATGTTGATGAATCAACTACTGGTTCTGTTACTGAAAAACAAGAAATCCCGAAATTAATTCAAATCCCTGATACAAATGGAATTATAAATTCTTTGGCAAATAGTAAAATATCCGATTTACCATCGGGTATGTCAATTGCTAATACTCTTATATCAAATAATGCCATTTCTCCCGTTCCAACTCCTAATCCATTCTTTCTAAATACTACTTCTACAACTCCTAATGGTACTACTCGTCTTAAAGGATATTTTGAAGATGATGATTTAAATCCATCTGCTAGTTTAGATCCAAGAAGACATAGGAAACAGTTATTACAACCTCCTTCAAGAGCAGTTTCTCCAACTCCTGAGCCCGAAATTACAAAAGTAATTGGTGGTGCATCGAATGTAGGTAATACTCCTTTACCAACCCTTACCAGACCATCACTCACAAAAAATCCTTCAATTACTTCTCAGTTAATATCGCATCGTGATAGTGAACGTACTGGAATTGTTGACAAAGAGCGAGATCGATCTGTCTCTCGTAAACGACAAAGTTCTTTTAGTAGTCGTCGAAGCTCTACTTTTGATCCCCCAATGTTTGAAGATTCTCCTTGGAAATTAGAACCTCAACATGGTGGAAACGGTGGTCTACGAAATGCAATAAAAAGAGCTGAAGCTGAACATAGTATAACTAAATTATGGATCGGTACTTTAGGAATGCCAACTGATGCTTTAAGTGATAGGAAAAAAAATGAAATCGAATCCTTGCTAATGACTGATAGCTATGATGCGGTACCAGTATTTGTTAGCGATACTACATTTGAAGGTCATTATTCTCATTACTGTAAACAAATTCTTTGGCCTACTTTACACTATCAAACACCTGATAATCCCAAATCTAAAGCATATCAGGATCATTCATGGGTTCATTATAAAGCATTAAATCAAGCATTTGCTGATAAAATTGTTAAAACTTATAAAGAAGGAGATATTATTTGGGTAAATGATTATCATTTATTATTACTCCCAGCAATGTTGAGAGAAAAACTACCTAATGCTAAAATCGCTTTCTTTTTACATGTTGCATTCCCATCATCTGAAGTATTTAGATGTTTAGCAGCAAGAAAGAATTTCCTAGAAGGAATGTTGGGTGCAAACTGTATTGGTTTTCAAATATCTGAATATTCAAGACATTTCTTACAAACTTGTAATCGTATTTTAGCAGTTGATACCACTCCAGATGGTATTAAAACTGAAAATAGTTTTGTTTCAGTTGTAAATTGTGCAATTGGTATTGATTTACCATCATTAGATAATTGGATGCAACAAGATGATGGTGTTATTAAATGGAGAAAAATGATCCGTGAACGATGGGGTAATATGAAATTAATAGTTGCTAGGGATAAACTTGATCAAATTAGAGGTATTAAACAAAAGTTACTTGCATATGAAGAATTTTTAAGGAATCATCCTGAATGGATTGACCAAACGGTGCTTGTTCAGATTGGTCTTTATGATGGTGTAGAGACTGAATTTGAAAGTGAAATTTATTCTATTGTTGATCGAATTAATTCCATGCGTGCTGATTTAGCTGCAACTCAACCAGTATTATTCCTTCAACAATATATCGATTTTGATCAATATCTTGCATTAATTGCTGAAGCTGATGTTTTTGTAGTTACTTCACTTCGAGAAGGTATGAATTTAACTTGTCATGAGTATATTTATTGTAATCAATATCATAGCCCATTGATATTGAGTGAATTCACTGGCTCAGCTTCTGTACTAGGTAATGAATCGTTATTAGTAAATCCATGGGATAAACTTGAAGTAGCCGATGCTTTTGATAAAGCGCTAACAATGAGTGAGGAAGAAAAAGCTCGTAGATGGATGTCTCTTTACTCATATGTCACTAATAATACTTGTGCTAATTGGGTTCATAACTTTATCGAAGAAGTAGATGCTTCATGGGAAGAAGATCAAAGACGTCGATCCGATATTAAACATCGTCTTCACACTTCAAAATTCGTATATCAATATCGTTCAATTACTCAAAAAGGAAAGAGAATTTTCTTTCTCAATCTCGATGCAACTGAAATTAATACATCATTTGCTCGTACAAATAGTTCCTCTTCAATAAGTTCGATCAATTCTTTACCATTCAGACATACTCCTCCGTTGGGTTCAACTGGCCCCTCTGGTATCGTCAGTTCCAGTAGTTCAACCACTTCTAAATTTTCCAATCCAACTAGCAACGGCACTGCATATGCTTCACCACAACGGAAAATTTCTGTTCTCAACGAATTAGTAATGGATCCAGCAAACATTGTATACGTCATCAGTCGTGAATCACGTAATACAATGGAAAGAATTTTCCGAAGAGTAAATAACATCGGACTTATTGCTGAAAGTGGTGGTTTATTACGCCCTTACGGAACTGACGAATGGATTAGATTTTCCGACGAACACTGCGCCCGTAATACAGCTGATAAATGGCAAGAACCACTCATTCCCATGCTCGAATCAATGGCTGAAAGAGTAACTGGATCTCGAATTGTTAGTAACGAAACCAGCATCCATTTCGACCTTCATTCTGTCCTAATCCAAGACCCCGATCGTGCTTCAGTAATAATCGGTGAAGTAATGAATCATGTTAATGATGCATTTGGTGATGATCATATCCATGCTAGATTAGCAGAAGATGGTAAAGTAATAATTGCTCGAGATGATGTAACCGACGCCGATGCTGTTCAGTACGCATTTGAACTTGAAAAGCAACGTGTAGGAGAAAATATCGATTATTTATTTGTTACCTCACTTGGTAGTGAAAGTTCTTCTGATACTTATGACACTCTCTATGAATGGGCCAATGGTCATGAAAAAGATGTCAACACCGTTTGTACTGTTTCGGTAGGTACTCATGGTACATTAGCAAAATGGACCCTAGATGGTATCAATGGTTTATTAAACGTATTATTAACTGCTACTAGTCAACGATCATAATCACATCTCTTCTTTTCTCTACCCTCTTCCTGCCTCCGGCGGCCGGGCTCTGCCCGGACCCGTTGCTCGCTGCGCTCGTTGCTGAGATCACCTCCGGAGGCCGGGCTCCTCCGGGCCTGAATCCTCCTCCGGTCTGACTCCTCCGGCCAAGCTCCTCCCGGACCCTTCATCGCCGCGCTAGTCACTCAATTTCGTCTATTCGTGATCGTCGTACACTAGCTCTCGGATACGTCGTGCCGAAACCCATCTACATATAGTAACCCCCCTTGTCCTACAATCACCTTATCTCTATCGTTATCAAGTTAGCACGTAAACAAAAATATATACGATCTACTGGTCGATCTGTTGGTAGATCGTGCCCTTCGAAAAAGCGGGGAAGCGAGCGAACTGATAATTTATAGTTGCAGCTGACATGCGGGCCGTCTCGTGGTAACCAACATATCATGCAGGAGGTCAACCAATAGAAATAGTTTCGATAATCTTGGCTCAAAATTAGCATTAAGAAAACACTGGGGAAACGAAATGGCTGGGGAAAGAGTGACCATAACAGTTCTAGATTACGAACGAGTTGTTGAGTGGGGAAATGTTGAACTGGAAATGGAAGGGTTGAGCGAAATATATCAGGAAAACACCTCTCCACAGTCTGTGCTGGCAATGGCTTTTGGGCGGAGTTCAGTCACAGGTAGAAGTTTCAGTTCGTTGTATGAGTAATTTGTGGGAACTGCCCAAACGGTAAGCTATGAGAGAATCTCACATGCGGGCCAAACAATATTACCATAAACATTTATCGTGAGATGACATGACTTTAAACATACCCTCATTATAGAAACCTGTCTCGGAAGTCTAAATTATTCCGTAATATCGCGTGGTGCTATGATATAATCATTGTTTCTGAACTCGTCATAAGACGGTTATTCTTTCCGATCTTTACCGGCCAGCGAGTACAATGGTCATGCATGACCAGCACGGGCCGGTCAAAATAACAGTCCACCTTTTTTATATATGCTCGACCCGCGCGGCAGATCTATCTATCACCCCGACTTTAACCGAATATTACAATTAATTCTATCTAGATATTGGTGGATTCTGGTGTTGCTAATTATTAAAATGGTAGTCATACTAAAGGGTATACAGTACTAACGGATACTCAAGTTGTTCCTGGATCGAATCGATTATCAAACAATCATGTAAATTTATCTCGTTACTTTCATTTCTAGCTAGCTTATTAAAGTTAATCCAGCTGATGATTTCATTTCGTCTCCCCACCCATCTGCCAGATTCCTTTACGCCTTTGAAACTAGAACGCCCTCCCCAATAACTCCTTTAGTTTGGTGGTAAATAGGTGATTTGGTTCACATTGCTCGCTAGATGTTAGGGTACTTCCTAGCTGATCCGAAAAATGTGGAGGCTCAGCTATTGATGGAATTAAGACAAAGCTAAGTAAGACAACGATGAGGATTTATATCATTCATAATAGCAAGCAATCTATAATGAAGAGTTGCAAATTGAAATATTATAACAACCCATCGGCGTCAATTACTCCATAAGAAGATCAGCTTTTGAGGGATGAAATTCTATACTTCTGCAATGTATAACCGTTTTACATGCAGCAACTTAACCACCAAAAGGCTGCGTCTTTATTGCAGCCAAATGCATAATTTATGCAGGAGATACAAATAAAAAACAATCAAATTTGTACCTACCTAAAGCGTTTATCCTAACAGTTAAATTGTTATTTCTTTTTATTGATCGAGATTGGATACTTTTCCGGTCAACTTAGACGGTTATGGAATTATACTAATTAGAGCTAGAATTAGGACGGGGAACGGAGAGAATAGGGCGAAGTTTGTATATATACCTTAGTGCCTCCACACTTACGAATATATAGTATATAGAAACTTTTATTTTACTGAGATTTGTCAAACATTTGTCAAACAGCATCTATTATTGATTAATAATATTTTATTATTAGTCTTTGAAGTTTATTGAAAGCATTATAAGAGATCTCAATATTGATTGAGTCTTTGTCTATCGATCGTACCTATAACAATTTTATAATATCCGAAAAAAAAATCAATGGCTACTAATTCATTTCCAATCCCTATTCGATATCCTGTGGGAATGAATAATCATAACGAAGCAGATGCTGGAGAAGGATATTCTCCTACTACACATTATCCTAGGAGAGCTAGTCTTGATCACAGACCAGTTGACGATGAAAGTCACAGTCCATTAAGAATTAATACTAAAAGTCCAAGTCATCGACGATCTGGATCTGAAGGATCTATTGATATTCCTAGAAATTATATGTTACCATCACCAATGGCTGTATTCCAACACATTCGAAGATCTTCTTCGTTGGGGTCGAATGAATATTCATATACACCTTCTAATAGCGGCGAACAATCAAGTCGAAGTACGAGCGTAAGTTCGGGAAGCTCCGATATTGCAAATTCTCCACCCTCACAAGCCGAACCATCATCCCCACCTGCATATTTTTGGACTCAATTTAGTCCTACGACGACTGCCACATCGGCAGCTGCTTTAAAGAGAGCACAATCATTAGGTGCAAACTATCATAATTGTCCTGGTGAATCATGTGTTTGTTCTCATCATCATCATCGACGAAACTCGGTCGCTATAAAGTTTAGTCCTACATATCTTGAAGATCCATTTTATGAAGACGAAGCGACCAAGACGACAAATGCACAGAGTGAGATGGAAGCCCGAAATGATGCATACGGACGGGCCATCCGTCGACATTCGACATCAACTTTGCATAGACCACCTACTCCAATTGCTGAGAGGATTTTGAAAGGTGATTTTACCTTTTAATGAACTGGGCGTTCATTTGTGATGATTAGGAGCATTTTAAAAGCGATGGTATTGCTACAATCTTTAATGATTTATTTTGTAGGATATGGTTGTAAAACAATCATGATTAGTTATGTACAGCATTAAATAATAGTGAATTAAAATTCATGAAATAAATAGACGTATTCGACTCGAGCGAAGCGAGAGGAGCAACGGGTCTGGGCGGAGCCCAGCCGCCGGAGGCAAAGAGTTAAACTGGCTGAATAGAAGCTGCAGTAATTTCATTATCTTCTTTCATTTGTTCATAGTCGAGTTGGTCAAGTGGACCACTGGATTCCCATGCGGAGTTTAGTTCGGAAAAGGGGCCATATTGATAATCCACAGTCCAAATATCTTCTTTTAAACGTTTACTACGTTCACGATCTTCGTCCATTCTACGAAGTATTTCTGTTCTTGATAGGGAAAAGTTTGATTGGAGTGGCTTGGGAGAGATGTTAATGCGATCATGTGTGTCGTCAGTTAGAGTGGTTTTAAGACTATCTTGAGGGATAAGAGATGAAGTCATTTCACGAGTTGATCTGAGAGTATCTTCATGATCACGTGAAGATGTTTCGACAGTTAAAGGGGTATTTAATAATTCATCTCTTACTTTAAAAACAATTTGGACACGATCTTTAACTCGTGAATCAACATGAACTTTTCCATTTAAAAAGATATTTGAAGCAATAGATTTGGATGGAGCTAGATTGACTAATCCTATGTGAGTGTCGGGAATTACTTTATTAATAATTGTATCAAGATCTCTAGCAATCCAATGTTGAAATTGAGTAGCATGTCTTGTCGAACATTCACATACTATCATTTCAAGGAAATAGAGAATATTTAAACGAACATTCAGAGATGATTTATCTAATTCTTCTAAAGTACATGAGTAAAGGTCTTCCATTAGGTCGGAATTTTGCAATAAAAATTGTAGGGCATTTTGATTGGCTTCGTTGCTAGCGTTTAACCGTTGTAAAGTTTTAATGAATTGCAATCTTGCTTCGAAAGGATCCATATTGTGATAGGATGGAGGATAAAGTTGTATATTGATCGGAGAAGACTTAATGAAGAATCCGCGGCGTAACCAATGCGGCGAATAAGTGCGGCGAATAAAAATTCCGACTCAACAGCAGTCCGCGATTCTTATTATGGTTATGAGTCAGCCAAAAGACAATTGACGGCGAAAATAAGGACCAGTAATAAAAGTTTCAAGTACATAATCAAAACAATAGATAAGATCATACAATCTATTTTCTCTACTGCCTTTATCATACTACCACCTTCCTCACACCGGGTAACTTGTGTCCAGGTTAGGGTAATTCACAATTTTTCATTTCTTAAATCAAGACGACACATAAATATAAACCCTCTTTCTTATCCTATCCCATAATCTCACCCATACTAATTCAAAATGCCTAAAAATAAAGGAAAAGGAGGTAAAAATCGTCGTAGAGGAAAGAACGAAAATGAATCCATCAAGCGTGAATTGACTCTCAAAGAAGAAGGCCAAGAATACGCTCAAGTTACTAAAATGCTTGGTAATGGTAGATTAGATGCTTCTTGTTTTGACGGTACTCGTCGTTTAGCCCATATTCGTGGTAAAATGAGAAAGAAGGTTTGGGTTGCTCAAGGTGATATCATCCTTATTTCATTAAGAGATTTCCAAGATGATCAAGCTGATGTTATTTTGAAATATCATCCTGATGAAGCTCGTGCTTTGAAAGCACAAGGCGAATTACCAGAAAGTGCTCGTATCAATGAAGCTGATAGATTCGGTCAAGGATCTGATGAAGAATGTAACTTTGAGTTCGATAATGATGACGATGATGATGAAGAGGAAGGAGATGATGGACAATTGGATATTGATGATATCTAAATGAAGCTTCTTTGGTTAAAACCCAATATATTTATATTTATTATGATGTCATGTGGAAACGCCAATCACGTTTATCGTGAATTTCATCACCTCATCACATTGGCTTATGATCAATCTAGATGATTTGATATCATAATCAATTAAATATTCTCAAATTAGAGATTATTGTCATGTATGTTGCATCTTTTTATTAGTCCTTTCATTAGTAGTTTGTTATTTTTTTCATAGATTAAAAAGTTTTGTACTTCTTCTAATATTTTTTTTGCCTCCGGCGGCCGGGCTCTGCCCGGGCCCGTAGTGCTCGCTGCGCGAGCTTATGCGATTAAAGGACCGGCTTCGTTTCATCATGTTGACCTACCACTCCCCCTGAGTACCGGACCATGTCCGTCAAGTTCTATTGCTGCTACCTCCTCCAGTCGACCCCAAAGCCAACAAGCTTCTATATCGGGTCGACTCCAGACCCCTTCAGACGTCTCCGCCAACACAACGGAGAACTGACTCAGGGCGCGTACAAAACCAAATCGGCCGCCAAACGACCATGGCGAATGATCTGCTGTATTTCCGGCTTCCAATCCCAAGTTGCCGCTCTGCAATTTGAACATGCCTGGCAACATGCTTATAAAACGAGACATATCCCTAAAGAAAGCCGTATAGTAACGTCCAGGTCACAGACCTATCGAAGTCTAGATAAATATATTGGTAATCTCCGGCTCCTAGCGCGAGCTGAAGCATTTTCCAAGCTTCCACTGAAAGTCCACCTTCTCGAAACCACCGCCTATGATGCGTGGATGAAGAACAAGTTCAAGATTGATATTCCTGATTATATTCGGGTTGAGAATGATGTGAGAGAAGAACCTCAGCCAGGGAGCGAAGGTGCTGTTTCTTTGGGTGGGGGAAGGCTGCCATCCTCGATGGAGGAACATTCTCAGGATAAGATACACGAACTGTACAAGGACTACGACAAAAGCACTGCAGCGGGGCCTCTGGCGGTTTGTCCAGAGTGCTTTGCTGAGATGAGTCTGACTGAGCTCGCGACGAAATTGCTCGAGACGAGCCCTGACCAGGTGCTTCCACGTTCTGGACCGTGTCCGTCATGTGGAAAGCAGATAGATTGGCATGTCGTCGCCAAGTTCGCAAACATGCGATGATACCGTACGCCTCCGCGGAGCTACGGGTCTGGGCAGAGCCCAGCCGCCGGAGGCAGACAAATTCCCTCCATATATTTATTTAGTTTACATGATATTTTGTATGTCACGCAATGCCTTCTTGAGGAGCAAATCGTAATAATCGTTCAGTTTGGCCGGATGTTTTGTTGTGTTTGGAGTTATCATGCCTGGTAGTACTACTGTTATTACTGTTATTAAGATGAATAGATGAAGCATCATCATCAAGATCACTTGTAAATTCTTCATCAACAGCAGTAAGACCAAATGATTCTTCATCATCGTAATTATTTAATCTAAATGATCCACTACGACGATGCATCTGTAAACTTCGTCTAGTTTGAATACCAGCTACAGTATTCTCCATTGGCATCCCTTCAACGGATTTAAGAGCCATTAATTGATTACCATCAGCATCAGATCGACTAATATTAAGAAGATAAACACCGCTGAAAATAATCAAAAAACCGGAAATTAATGAAATAGTATTAACAGCATTAGAAGTATTGAAACCTTTGAAAAGAATAAATGAAGCACATAAAGTAGCAGTAGTAAATGTAACGTAATATAAAGGATTAACAATAGAAGTATCAAATTGATCCAAAGCTCTGTTGAAATAATTCATTTGTGTGACAATACATAATCCAACAACAATTGCGAAAACATAAGTTGATGGATGAGTAAATTGATTATTACCTTGTAAAGTGAGCTTAACAGCAATTCCAAATCCTTTAATAGACATTACAGATACCGAACCCACAGTTGAACAAATTGAAACATAAACCATTGGATTTCTACGGCCATATTTAGGAGCCACTTTATATATCATAACCAAAGCAAAGACTGCTACTGAGAAAACATAAAACAAAAAACCTGGTTGAACTGCATAATTAAGGATTTCATCAACAGTTTGAATATCTTTATCAGGGGGGGCATGCAACACGATGATTACTGATCCAATAAGACAAATAGCACAACCTAGTTTGCCAAGGATACCTAATTCTTCTTTTAAAAAGAAAGCAGCTAATATAGCTCCGATAATAACTGATAAAGCACCTAACGGAGTTACCAAAATAGCAGGAGCAAATGTATATGCAGCAAAATTTGCGATTTCTCCAACGGCCATTGTTAACATACCGGCCCACCAAACTGGATTTTTTAAATATTGATAACCATCACCATCAAAACCATGATCTGATGATGCTGCCATAAGGCCTTTTTTTGTGATGATAAAGGAAGTTCCAATAGCTAATGAAGATGAGATAGCCAAGCCAAGGCCTATATATTTATCTTCTAGCATTCCCATGATGAAGTAGATGTGATTGCGAGGAGAGGAGAAAATGTGTAAATATTCACAATGAAGGAAATGTAGATATTAGGTAGGAAGATAAAAGAGTGGATGCTAATATTGGAAAGTAATAGTAGACTTTTTTGGAGTATGGGTTTGAGTTTATGACAAGAATGTCTTTTTATCCAAAATATTCTATTTTTTTTTTAGAAAAAATGAACGATCCAAAAAATTATATTAGGACACTTGGTGAGATCTATTTTTAAATAACCTGTGAAGTTGGATTTTGAGTTTACAATTTGTTTCCGTTTCGGTTACTAAAAGATAAAAAGTTTCGTCCGCTAATTTGTTCGATAGAGCCGTTTCGTTGGTTCGTCCGTTCGTAAGTTAGTGAGTTCCGTGAGTTCGTTCGGCCCGTTAGTTGTCAGTTCGTGGTTCGTGCAGTCGTGTTTATGTCTATGTTTGAATATGCACAAACTAGAGATGATAATTTACGCTTATTCCAACAACAAAGATATACTTTTCATTAAATGAAACCGGATGAAGTTTCCTCCTGCCAGCTTTGTTCAAGAGTTGTTGAAATGAAACTGAAAATTAAGCGGTTATCTCAGCCGTCGTTGATGAATATAGAATAATGCGTGACGACGCCCTGAGTATTGACGAGGTTTATAGCAGACGATGAAGATCTTAAGGCTGTTAATTTTACATATTTTATCGGTAAACGTGTTAGGCTGGCGTTTAAGAGGGCTTAGAGGGCCTAACCCTTATTATGCGAGTATAAAACAGGATTTGGAGAATATGCACAGCCTCGAGGGTGAGCGAGAGCGCGCGAGCGCGAGCGTGAACGTGAGCGCTTAGATCCGACCGAGATCGGATCGTCGAAGAGAAGATTGGATGATTAGCGAAGTTGAGATTGTAGCTGAACGAGCGGAGCGAGCTACGGGTCCGGGCAGAGCCCGGCCGCCGGAGGCAAAGAGGAGGGAGAGAGAAGAGGAGGAGAATGTTATTTAGAAAGTGACAGTCCACGATTGACCGATAGACATTCGCGGGTTACGAATGATTGTTGAGGATGCTTGATGCGAGAGTTCGGCAGTCCATTTATGGGACTTTTGTGAGATTGTGACGGTTGAGGAGGAGGGGAGGAGGGTGGTTTCGCTGTGGATGATGATAATCTTTTCAACAGGGATGGTGGTGAATGGTGATGATGTTTTGGAGGAATCAGCGGTGGGTTGAGCAGTAATAGTGCGGTCTTTGGCAGAGAAGTTAATGGTTTGAAGAACGTAATGACCATTTTGATATTCATAGGATTCACCATCGTCGAGGTAGAGTTTTCCTTCAGCATTGCCGTTGGAATCGACGGCTATGAAGAGAGTGTAGGGATCGTGTTTCATAAGAGTAGCTGAACGTCTAGGTCGTTCTCTACTAGCATGAATATGACCTCCTCGGAGAAGAATGGGGATTTTTTCAAGAGGAGTATCGATTTTGTGATATCCTTCTCCTTTGTATGTAGTTTTATAATCATCGAAATCATAATAAATTTCGTTATCAGGAAGGTAGATATCAACAGATTTTGCAGATTCTTCGGTGACTGGCTTAACAAGAATGCCAGAATTACCAACGAAAAATTGATCGTCAATGGAGAAGGTTTTATCATTAGTTGGAGAGATATAGTAAATTGGTTTTAAGATTGGTGAACCATCAATTGATGATTCATAAAAGGCAGTGTAAAAAGTTGGCAATAACTTGTACCTCAATTTAATTGCTTCACTTATAGTGGTATTATAAGGAGGTGGTGGAAGGTATGGTTCACGACGTTTAGCGTCAATATGAGCATGACCTCGGAAAAATGGATAAAATGCTCCTGCTTGATACCATCTAGTTAATAATTCAGACGATGGATTACCAAAAAAACCACCTACATCAGCTCCACAAAATGGCATGCCAGCAATACCAGATGTGAGAATCATAGGAGTAGCTTGTTGGAGGTATTCCCATTTGGCCATATTATCACCTGTCCACATTGGTCCAATTCTTTGTGAACCGGCAAAATATGATCTCGTAAGAACAAACGGTCGTTGTTGATTGTTATAACGAGCTTTCATTGCTTCAACTGTTGCGTTATGAAATGTAAGGCCTACTACGTTGTGAACATCACGATGTTCCCATTCTCCGTAATGAATATTATCCTTTGGCATTGATGATTCAGGTCCACTGAAAACAGATGGTTCATTCATATCATTCCAGATATGTAAATTTTCAGCATTATCACCAAACTCTTTACCAGATGCGAACAATTCTTTCCAATAATCACGAGCTTTGGGGGAGAGAGTATCAATCCAAACTGATTCTCCAGGCCAACAATGACCATAGAATAACTCTCCTTTAGAATTCTTGACTGCTAATAGCTTACTTTTAATAGTTTTGACAACGTCATAATTATCAGCAACTTTAATATGGGGATCAATAATAGCAACCAATTTCCGTTTTGCCTTATCCAAATCTGACATCATTGAAATATGATCAGGAAATAAAGCTTTATTCCATGTGAAGTATTTCTTGTCATCCGTATACTCAATATCAAGCCAAATTACATCATAAGGAATATCATTTTCATCCATTTTTGAATTAACATCAAGAACATCCTCTTGAGTGTTATAATTCCATCTACACTGATGATATCCGATTGCAAATATCTGTGGTAAACTTAAATGGCCAGTTAATTTACTATAGCTAGAGGAAATATCATTTGGCGAATCACCAAGAAAGACAAACACATCCAATAAGCCAGTTTCAGACATCCAATGGGAATTAGTGGTGTGAGAATCTTTTGTAATGTCAATATAAGTATCAGCAGCATTGGCCCAAAAGACACCAACGGATTGATCAACTTTATGAGCTTGAATAAACGGAATAGATCCATACATAGCCATAGGGCTATTAGTCTCGTATTCGAAAATATCCACATTATAAAGACGATAGGGATTGGAATGAATGATTTCATTACTACCTTCAGCAGCCTTTTTTTTGTCTCCTCTAGTCTCGCGTAATGACATAGAATCAGCATGTTCTGGGATACCGTATACGTGGTTATAACCGGGGAATGAAACATCGATAGCGATTGATTCCGGACCGCGACTCCTAACGTCCTTTTTAGAATCAAAAGTATCCTCCCAGAGACCATCTTCAAGTTCTAAAGGTGATAAGTTTTTGTTTTTTTTTACTTGTAAAGTTTGTTGAGAATCATCTTCGGGTTTGTTGTCCTCCTTTGGTTCCTCTTGCTCAATTGGTCTCCAATGCTCATAATTTAGAAATCCTTTTTCATTCAAAATGACAGCTGGAGATCCCTCTCTATACAAAGTGAATTTTAAAGGATCAGATCGAATTTCAAGTTTATTTGAATCTCCATAAGCAATTGAAATAATTCCGTTTTGTTTCTGAACTTTAATATTACCACTCTCTAAAGTCTCTAAAGAACCACTTTCAAAAGCCCACTCACTAACGTTATACCTTTGAGGGCGTGCTATTCCACCACCATACACCTCAATATCACCATCTCTTCTCAATTTTTCATCTAGTGAAATTCGAACAGCGCCAGACGACTTCAAAAAGGATATAGTTAATGGTAATTCGACCTTCAAATCAGGAGTTCCTTCAACTGTTTTATAAACAGTTCCAATTAAACGACCATTTCCAGCAGTTCCCTCAACAACAACAGATGATAAATCTAAATTGTATGGTGATCTCCAAACATTATGGTCCTGCTCTTCTACTCGATCAGCATAGTGACGATTTCTTTTACAAAAAGGGTTTTGATCACAACTTCTAAAGAGATATTCTTTTACACAAGTACCTTGCCCAGCTAATAATGAAGTTACTAGTAATAAATACAATCCAATTCCCAGCATTTTAGAATAAGGAGGGACGTATGGTATCAAGTGAACGATTAGGTGGAAAGTAATGTTGAAATCCATACTCAACTAAAGCCGTATGAGAAATGCGGGTTGGTGATGAACAGAGTAGGGAACGGAAGTATATGGTCAAAATCTTTTCTATAACATAAAATGAATATTAGTAACTTATATAGCAGCTTATCTGTTGATTTTATAACCTTTTGATATTTTACATCTGATAAGCCAAAAATAAACTCTACCCCTGATACTGCACAGGTTAGGGTATTTTGATTAGATAAGAGCCCGACTGAACGTGCGAGATTCTTTCGTTTGAGAGTAATTTATAACTCTTTATTAGAAGAGGCATACTTTTAATAGCATTTTGTATTTTGCTAGTATATTCGACTAGTCAAAATGTTTTTGAATATTAATATCAGGTAGATAGCCACCCTCGTGCCTGCTAGTTCTATAACGGGTGATATTTTGTAGAGACATGCATGCACTGGTGATCCACGTTTTGGGTGGTTGTCTCCTGAATATAAATATACGAAAATTATCTACAGCCGATAGTTCCACTCCAGTATCTACCTCCGCTTCCACCTACTTTACGTGTACCTCTTATTGCTCTATCTATTTATTCACTCGATACTCCCCACTGATACATCTATTCATCTTCAACATGCCATCATTCGAAACGAAAAACAAATTGGCAGTTATTTCAGGTGGTTCACAAGGACTTGGAGCTGCTTTAGCTAAACAATTGATCCTTAAAGGTGCAAATGTGATTATTGTATCACGAACAGAATCAAAATTAAAAAAAAAGGCTGATTCTTTAGACTTGTTAAAAGTTGAACCGGAGCAATTTATTAAATATATCGCTGCTGACGTCTCGGATCCAGATGAATGTAGTCGTATATTTCAAGAAGAATTGAAAGACCAAGTTCCTGATATTGTAATTTGTTGTGCAGGAGGGGCTGTTCCAGGACTTTTAATTGACATGGATGGAAAGACCTTGAAACAACATTTAACAATTTGTTACGATACTGCTTTATTCTTCTCACATGCAGCTATGAAGGTGATGATTCCTAAACAAAAGGCAGATTCTCGATCTAATAACAATGTCCAAAAAAGGCACATTATTTATTGTTCTTCAGTATTAGCATTGTTTCCATTTATTGGTTATGGTTCATATGGGCCAGCCAAAGCTGCTATTCGATCACTTGCTGATATTGCCAGGCAAGAATGTCTTCCATACAATATTTCAGTTTCGAATATACTTCCAGGTAACATGGCAACTGAAGGATTTATAGAGGAAGAGAAGACCAAGCCTGAAATCACCCGTAAAATTGAAGGACCATCTGATCCTCGTGATCCCGATATTGTTGCCGGAGAAGTTATCCGAGATCTTGAGAGAGGTCGACAGATGATATATACCGATTTCATTGGTTGGGTTCTCAGTGGTCTTATGCTTGGGGCTAGTCCTAGAAACTGGGGGTTTTTCCAATCCATTGTGGCTGCCTTTTTAGTTTTTTTCTCTCCGGTTTGGATGTTTTTCGTGCGCAAAGATATCAAAGAGTACTTTAAGAAGCAGGAGGAGGAAGAACGGGAGCAGGAACAGGAGCAATTGAAGTCGAGCAACGATGAGTAGGGGGACAAATACCGAGCGCAGCGAGCTACGGGTCTGGGCAGAGCCCAGCCGCCGGAGGCATAAGAGTAAATGGAAAATGGAGCATATATATACATTAGAAAAGATCAGATTAACGGGAATTCTTCGTAACGGTGGTAGTACTTCCCAGCGAATACAGCCAGTTGACACCACGGATAATTTCGTGGTTCCACAGATCTTTCATGGTTTCGGAGATGCTATCACGGGACTCGTATTCTATAACAGTAGGAGCTCGAGGTTTGGGAACTCCATGATTTTCTATAATTTCACTTGATTCTGAGAGATGTTGTGAAATTGTCTTAGCATTTGATTTGAATTCAGATGCAGTCAGGTAGGCGATGGAAGATGTGGTTATGATACCTACAGACGCTGTTAGCAAACGAGCGGGGCCTCCCTTTTCTGCCTCCGGCGGCTGGGCTCCGCGGAGAGAGCGTGCACTTCAGCTCGCGTAGCGAGCACCACGGGTCTGGGCAGGGCCCAGCCGCCGGAGGCATGACCGATGTCAGCACACCAGGCAAAGACTCACCACCTAGGAAGCCATATAATCTGCTCATTTTAAGAAGAAAGCGACGGTAGCTTGAACGAAAGCGAGCATTGAAAGCTGTGAACCTATCTTATCGTCAAGCTACTGCGTTACCCGGTGGGAAGAGATAAGCGCGTGCGCGGCAAATCATCCTACACTCTAACTTGAAATTTTTCAATTTCTATGCATGTTCTCAGTGAATCAACATTGGACTCGGAGAGATAACGTCCAGTTAAAAGGCATTTCGGTATTTTCATTTCAGTTTTTCCTTTCATTGTAATATCAATTTAAAATGACCTTCAGAAAACTCGGGAGAAGCTCAACTCATCGAAAATCACTATTGAGAAATCTCGTTACTTCATTAATTGAACATGAATCAATCACAACTACTCATGCTAAGGCTAAAGAAGCTCAAGTTGCTGCTGAACGTTTAATAAGCTTAGCAAAGAATAAATCTCCAAGTCTTCATACTGCTCAAATTAGAGCTCAACAACACATTTTCAGAACTGGTCAAGTATTACCAAAATTGTTTGGTGAACTTGCTCAACGATATCAAGATAGAACTGGTGGTTATACTCGTGTTTTAAGGCTGGAAAATCGAATTGGTGATAATGCTCCTCAATCTATTTTGGAGTTGGTTGATGGTAAAAGGGATATGAGAAGAGCTATCACTGCCAGGGCGGTTGCTCGTTTAGAAAAGCAGGGGTTACCTTTGGATAATACTACTCAAAAAGCAGTTGATGCTATTTGTAATGGTAATGTTGAAGCAAAAGAAAGATTCCAACAAGAAGTTGAATTTATGAAAGAACAATTTTATAAATCTGAAGAAAGCATCGAAGTACTTCCTCCTGTGCGGGAGATGAAAAAACGATCTCCTCTTAAATTTGTAAAGAATCCATTATTAGGGGAAGCTTGATTTAATGATCTCACAAGTTGTACATAGTTTGTTTTAATTGTTTATGCATAGAATAATAAAATCAATTTAGATTGAAATGAGATATAATGGAATGAGCTTTAGCAAACAATTTCAATTGATCTGATTAGAGTCGAGTCTCTTGTAGTCTCTGTATCTCTAATCAAAATGCTTGAGACAAACCATACCCCTGGTTAAATAATTTAAGCAAATTTATTTATAGCTATATAATAATAGAATAATACTACTGCAAAAAATGATAAACATGGTGTCTTTCACATTATCATGTCAATTATTTGATAGTTAAGCAAAAAATTTACAGCAAGAATATAGCTTCAGTCTTTTCTCAATATATCTCTTTGTTATTGTGAACAAAATAATATTGCTTTCGTAGGTCAGATACCTCTCTATTTATAAGCGTTAGGGGGTGGTCGATTACAGGGTAATTAAGAAACATATCTTTGCTTGCTACCTCTCTGGTCTTGTGGTGGATATTTACGTCATTCAGCAACTAAAGTCTATTTAGATTGTGATCTAATCTCAATGAGTTTAGCAGCCTTTTTAACGGGAGTCTGACGAAGTTCCCCGGATCTAATAAAACTATGACTCCGATTTAAATTTTAAGCAATTTATTTATAGCTATATATAGATTTTAATCTCTACTTAAATGGTGAGAGTAGTTAGCTCCCATTGAATTCTATAGAACTCGCAAGAACTTAAAAGAGTTTCAATATTTAAAGCAAAATTCTTATAGCAAATAAATTGGCTGTGGTAATATGTTATTTGTTTTCTCTTGGAAAGATGCCCATCTATTTATACCTGTAAGGGTTAGGTTTATGACAGGGTTTGTCCATTCATTATTGCTTTGGTATGTGTAATGTTACTACTCATATGTTAGTAGAATAAGGCCGCTATCTTGATACCAATTTACTGCAATTATCTGCTACACTCCTTCACTTCTGAAATATCTTTTATACTCCATTTGACAAAAGTTCTTTACAGCAGTGAAATAGCAAGCATATAGCACTTTGTCCATCTGCTGACTGACAACCTTTACCCATCCTCCAGCAATTCTATCGTTTTCAAATGCTTTTACAACGATTTATATCGCTGATTATCTCAGTGCACTCCTGATTACCCCTGAATTCAGAGCTCTGGACCCTGCATATATATACGGCTGACATATGATTTCTTTTTCTTGAAATTTTTTGTGAGATCAATGACCCTGAACCTCATCTTATCACTACAATCCTAGCAAACCTCACTTTTATCTACTGACATAATGGAGAATGTTAAATTCTCTGAATCTCAATGTTTGGAGATTAAAAAAAAACTTATAAATACTAAACCGAATGATATTGATAGTAAATGGTAAGAATTGTCAATTGATATAGTCTGATGCATGCTCACTAACAACTCAAGGTTTCTTAATCTCTTCCCATCACTCCTATCCTCTATGTTGGCTATAGATGGATTAGGAAATTATAGAACTATTGCTGCTGATACTCTTAGCATTTGGTTTCAACGAGCAAGTCAAATCTGTTTAATTGAACCGGTTAATGACGACCTCAAATCTCAAATTGACAAACTGGTAACCAATGAAGATGCTAATTTAATTTTCAATTTTGTTTGTGATTTCTGGGATGATTCAGGTGCTGCTTTAGGAAATGCGTTAAAAGATTTATTTATTAAGATCGTTTCTCTTCTTGAAAAGGTTAGAAAAGAACGCGGAAGTCTCAAAGAGATACTTGAGAAATGGACTCATAGAGTACTGATGTTCCCAAGGACCTCTAAAGTGCTTTATTTCACGTTGGAAATCTTAGCTAGATATATCGGAGGCTCTTATATTCTAGATCTACAACCAACAATGCCCGCAGAAGCTTTAGCTCTGATGTTATCGAATTCATTGGCAAATCCAATTGGAAAAGCCCTATTCTCTGTTTACAGCACGATCTTAAAACCTCCATCATCTTTATTTACTTCGGACAAGTCAATTCCTGTCGCCGAATGGACTGATATTTGGGTAGAAATCACCCGAAACATTCTCCTTAATCATCCCGAATCACGACAATACATTTTAATATATTTCCTGCCTCTAATGTTCAAGTTTTGTCCACAGTCATTACAAATTTTTGTCACTCCATTGAAAGAAAGAAATGTCCAAAAGCAGCATAAAGATGCTCTATCTGTTCTTATTGGTTGTCTTAAGATCGCCCAAGATTTCGCCATAATAGATATTTACGACGAAGAAACTTCAAAAACAGTTTTGGATCCTAGAATGTTAACAAAACTTCTCCATCACTTCACACCTGAACTCAGAATAGGTGGTTTGTCGTTACTTGTCTCAAGTCCAAAGGGATCGAATCCCGTTCCTTCTTATCTCTTCCCCATACTAAAAGATTCAGTGGATAGCTTACTTATAGAAATCGATGCAGGACAACGTCATCAGGTTCATGGACTATTAAGACAATTCTTACTTCGAATTCGTGGTTACTCTTATTCTGCTAAAAGAGAAGCTAATAAAAGACAGCAGCAACTTGATTACTTGATCGATCATAGTACCGATGAAGAACTAAAACAAGATACTGCATCTATCGAGAAAGAGAAAAATGCTATCGAAAGCTTGCTATTTAAGATTGAAGAGGTAAAAGAGTTTTTAACTTGGTTTCATCAATACAACCAACTACAGCTACTTCCCGGCTCTCCTTATCATTGCCCTTTTACTGGAGTGTCAATGATGAAATTGATGGTACAATCAGGGCTGGATGATCGAGTTGATGCAAAATACTTTGAAAAGCTAAACGTTCCTTTCCCATTTAGTCACAATTTGTATGATAGCAAAACTGTACGGTTACTTGTCGACGCGATTGGTAGCAACTACGAAGATATAAGACTAGGAGCTACAGAATTACTTCATATGGCACCCTTACCATTACCTGGGTTGTCCAACTCAACTGAGTTAAGCAGTTTAAAACAAAAGGTAGTGGAAATGATATCTGGAATGCGAGGAAGAGAAGGAGACAGCGGGGCTCGTATTTCTGAACTTATCTTCTATCTTTCACAGGATGAGGGGGTTTCTTATCTTGAATCTTTAGTACTCCATGTTGAGAGTTTAGTACAAAAAGCTAGACATGACTTAGCCAAATCGGTTCATGAGAATTGTATTCACGGTACCTATACCAGTTTGAGATATATATTCGCAAAGATAGACTTTATCAAGAATCATGATGCTCTTAAACAAAGTAATGTACTGCAGAGAGTCATTAAATCTCTTTTCGATATTTGGGAAATTGTAAAAGATATCCTATGTCATGATTCTCCGGAGGGTAATATACCAGAAGAATTAGAGCCAATTTACAATCCAGATTTAGAAGCCAAGTACGGCCCCGCTACTCAAATTATTCTAAGTTATTCTTGGAGAGCAGTTAAGGAGTCCACTACTTTGTTGAAATGCTTACTTGACAGGTGCCCCCAGGGATCTTTATTCCCTAACGATCTGGTGATTAAGACGGGTGATCTTATGATGATCCAATTAGCAACGGTCAAACATAGAGGAGCTTTTTCATCCGTCTATCCTGCCTATGTCTCATGTTGTAAAAGATGCAAATTGTCAGACGATTTGCAAGCGTTACCTAAGAAATGGTTGAATGATAACTTAGATCTCATTCAAGTCAAATCTCAATTCATCACCAGGCGATCAGGGGGTCTCCCTTTTCTTATTACTGCCGTACTTACTGCAGATACAACGGCCAACAATAATCAACTACTGAAAGACACATTTGATAAACTTTTTTCGATAGCTGTCTTACCAGTCGAATCTTCAAAGGAAGAGAAGATGGACTTACCACAAGTACATGCGTTCAATTGTATTAAAACTTTATTTATCGAAACAGAATTATCGAGTTATTCTAAGATTTTCGTCGATAGAGCTCTAGACTTAGCAATTACCTCTTTCTCAAATGACGTGTGGGCTTTGCGCAACTGTGCAGTTATGCTTTTCACTGCTTTACAGAATCGTTTATTTGGTTCTAAAGTCGATGCGCGAATGTCTGCTAAACTGTTTTTCTCAAGATTCAAAGGTGTTCGATCTGTCCTTTTGAGCAATTTGACTTTACATGTTGAATATCTCAATGCTACCGACGAAGATCTTAGTCAACATGTTGAAACAGTCTATCCGGTATTGTCATTACTTGTTCGTTTAGAAGGTATTAACGGATACGATGGATTGGATGACTTTATACCGTTGATTATGGATTGTCTGAAGAGTAAGATTTGGAAAATTCGTGAGATTGCTGCTGCAGTACTTGCTTCAATAATCCCTGGGGAGGAGGTATTGGAGTTTACAAAGCAGTTATTCAACGAGCGTGCAAATATCAGTCGCCAAAATGAACTCCATGGTACTCTACTTGCTGTCTACGTTATTTGTCAAAAGTGGACTAATATATTAATCGATGATAGCGAATTCCTTTCACTGATATTATCTAAATTTGAGTTATTTCTGGATTACAATCCTTCTTCGGAGACAGCTTTAGAATACTTCCGATTGGTTAGTGTATGCGCTCCGTCTTCGGAGGAGTTCCAAAATTATGGTTTAAAGACTATTAGTGAAAATAACATCCCAGCATCGTTAAGCTCAAGCCGAAGAGTTTTAAGAAAAGAAGCGAGTATATCATATTTGTCCTGTCATTCACAATTGGCTTCCTTTGACATTTGTCATGAGCTGTTATTCGATTCTGCCTATGAAGTTCAGTTAGCTACTATCAAGTTTCTAGACAGTCACCTTGAATTTTTGAAAACAAACAGTGCTATCTCAGATCCATTACAGAAAAGTCTCTGGAGGTTATTCGAGACTGGTAAATGGGACCAAATTCGAGGTCCCGCTATTCGGTTGTTTAGTAAACTTATCCTGGCATCCTCGGAGAGTAGTAATGCCAATAACTACTGGGATACATTATACAGATCCATTAATCCTGACGCCACCGAAGACATTCTTGAATCTTCGTTGGAAACGCTTGGTCCATTAACTGCTATGAGGATGGATGACAAATCTGATGGTTGTGTATCTAAGTGGTCTCAATTAATCAAAAAATATTCTCATGAGGATGAACCTTTACCAACTCGTCTGGCTGCTATAAATTCATTAATTGGCTATTTGAGACTGATACATGCTGGAAATGCTACGGTTGATATTTATTTCCATTTGTATTTCTTTTTAACAGATGATGATTTTGATCTTCGTGATATAGCCACCGAGTTTGTCGCAGAACTTCTTAATTTCGAAATTACAACAGGATGCTATGCAGAGGATAAATTATTAGATTATATTTGTCAAACTCTTCCTGGTTCTAATAATTATTTGTTATCTTTATTTATGGAAGGTGGGGAATTTTTAGAAAGAGTGCAAAACGCAATGACTGTTGATGAAGTATTATTCTCCATTGAGAAGCAGAATTTGTTCCGAAATGATTATGCGATATTTGATCAATTTCAATTTAGGTTAGGAAAAGGTGAAGTTAGCGAGGAGCTGAAAGAAAGGTTTACTCGATGGATCAATAGTGGTGTTAATGCTATTGGAGAAACTATTGAATCTCAAGAAAAAGATGAATTTTTAGGATGGACGTCTCGTAAAGGCGATGTATTCAGAGTCTTATATCATCTTTGTTCTGCTATTCGATTAGCAGAGAAATGGAATGTTAATATCGCCAAGCTTTCTCATTTTCAAGTCAACTTAGTCAAGAATAACATTCACGAATTATTACGAATTTGATTGTATTCTATATAAATAAAAACGTAACATCAATAAAAGTCTAATATATTTTTAAGTACAGAGAAAAAAATAACTTTTCGACATTAACATCAATACAAAACACAAAAACCACATAAACAAATGCCATCATTTAGGATACTACAAGAGCATCATGCTTGTTAATAGCCTGTGATAAAACTTGATTAGATCTAAAAGTAAGGCCTTTCGTCTTTTCAATGACTTGTTGGTAAACATTTGTTACTGGATGATTCATAATAACAAGATCTTCTGATTCATCAATTTTAGCATCCATCTTTGTACCTTGGATTAAGTTGGCAATCCATTTTTCACCTTGTTCAGTGCTAAGATTAAGTCTGGTAGAAAGCTGTTTAACATCAATTCTTTGATGAATTCTACAGTATAACTCAGAAATAAGATGACGAGCAGATTCCAAAAAGGCATCTGCACTATCAGCAAGGAAAAAATCATTTTGAAGAATAATTTCTGCCTCAGATAACTTTGCTTGAGCTTCTTCAAAATCATAATCAATATAAAGAGCTCTAATAAATTCAGTAAGTGGATCTTGATATTCATACTTTTCTTGACCAACAACACGAATTAAATCTTTAAGACGTCTTTGAAAGTTAGTATTACCATGATGACCACCAGATGGACCTTTATTCATAGCAACTACAGCAGCAGTCAAATAACGCAAAATCCAAGGACAAGAAGCTTGAATGGTACTAATATAAGAAGAAGAAAAAAACAAATCACAAAGAGATTCTTTGCCATTTTCAATATTGAAAAACGGGAAAAGAGACCAATGAATGATCCAAGTACGATGATGAAGTTGAGTTAATGGATCAGCAAATGAACGTTGATCAACAATATCTCTCAATTTTTGTAATTCTTCAACAACTGCTTCCCATTGCAAGGTAAGAATATCAGCAGCAAATTTACCCCAAGTAGCAGAAGTAATTAAATTTGAATCAGTAGTTAAAATTCTAACATGATATAACAAATCGGAAGCAGGATGATATTTTCCGCAATTATACTGTAATTGACCATACTTGTAAAGATCATTAATCATTTCACTAGTGATTTGATAATTGGTTTCAAGGAATTGTAAATTAGCAACTTTATCTTGCTTAAGATTAGCACGAGCTTCAGGGTCTTCGAAAACCTCAAGAACACGCGACGTACTTTTTTCATATTTTTCTAATTGTTGTAAAACTTCATCTTTGTGTTTAAGGAGATTTTCTGGGACATCATCAGATCCATTGTTAAGTTCTTTCCAAAGACTAATAGTATAATCAACCATACTAGCATCTTTAAGAAGATCATATTTAAGTTGTAAAAGAGTTTTTTCATCATAAAGTTCCTTTGAAGATAATGATTCAAGGAGTGGGAAGATGAGATGTCTATCTAAGAAGGGCATAAGTTTTTCAGTAAGATCATATTTAGAAGCGATCTCCAAAGCCTCAGCAGACAACGGTTCACGCTGTGGTTGAGATTCTATAGAAGGAGAAGAAGACATTTTGATATGATTTCGGAGTATCGAAAGGATGATATCGGACCTAAAAGATGAAGTAGTCGTCGGTCTTGCTTCACATAGTGAAAAGTGACAAATTTTCAGAATACTGAGTTAGGTGCGGCTAAGGTAGGGTAAGAGGGAGAGAGCGATAAGAATGGTTGTTGATCATTATAGATAAGTTGGGAGAACGCGATAGTAATTTATTTATTGCTTGGATAGATCTGGAAGATAGTATAGAGAGTATACAGAGAAGTGAAGGTGTGAAGGAACGAATGGGAAGACCCTCCCGTCAGCAAGAAGATCTATAAATATCCTCCGTTGGATATAGCTGTGTTGTACTACTCTTAGATCTCAATCCCGATCTCTATGTAAGAGCATTCAAATTAATATACTGATCTTATATGTTCCTATTCTGAGATTTACCACAAGATAAATACCCAGTTTATTAAAAAGTTGTTAACTGTCTCCCAGAAATAATGCTCCTTCATCATAGCCATCGCCGATCCCCCTGAGAAATCGACAACCTCCCAAGAAAGTCCTTTATACAACTCAAATCCGCCTCTTACTTGCATATCTATTTCTCTCAGATCCACCTCAAACCTCGTGTATGGGTTTGGGTTCGCCGCACGCCTGCTCTATCGAACATTTCATTTTGGTTCGCTGGTTCATGTCCTCCTATCTTCTAACCTCCTTCTAACAGCCGTTGTTTTAAGAACCTGAGTTATTCCAAACAAATATGGCCCTTCAAACTGAGGCACACTTGAGTAATAAAGAGCTGTGTAAGTAGAAATTGATGAATTGAAATTGCAATTGGCGTGAATGATTGAATTGTTACATGTAGGAACAATCAGTCTTTGTCTGGGCAGAGATACCGCTTTGGACCAATTGTCGACTCAATTGAGTGAAGATTTATTTCTATCCAGAGTCACTATTCAGAGCTGTATCGGTTACTTGACTGGTAACTGATTAGTAATAGTGGACAACCTATTCTCCTGCTTGTATCCATACTAACATCCACTCCAGTCGAGCTCAATAAGCAAGCAGCTACTCAAGACTTTAGAATTAAACCTCGTATTACTTATAATACCGTAGCTGGTGTTAATGGTCCTTTGGTTATTTTGGAAAATGTCAAATTCCCTCGATTCAATGAAATTGTAAACCTTACTCTACCCGATGGTAGTAGTAGAGCTGGTCAAGTTCTTGAAGTTAAAGGAGATCGTGCAATTGTTCAAGTTTTCGAAGGTACTTCTGGTATCGATGTTAAGAAAACTAGAGTTGAATTTACTGGACAAAATTTAAAAATCCCTGTTTCTGAAGATGTACTTGGTCGTGTTTTTGATGGTTCAGGTAGAGCTATTGATAATGGACCAAAAGTTCTTGCCGAAGATTATTTGGATATTAATGGATCTCCTATTAATCCTTATTCTCGTATCTATCCAGAAGAGATGATTTCTACTGGTATTTCTGCTATTGATACAATGAATTCAATTGCCCGTGGTCAGAAAATCCCAATTTTTTCTGCTTCTGGTTTACCTCATAATGAAATTGCTGCTCAAATTTGTCGTCAAGCATCTCTAGTTCGTCCTACAAAGGATGTTCATGATGGACATGAAGATAATTTCTCCATTGTTTTTGCTGCCATGGGTGTTAATTTAGAGACTTCTCGATTTTTCAAGCAAGATTTCGAAGAAAACGGATCATTGGAAAGAGTTTCATTGTTTCTTAATTTGGCCAATGATCCCACTATTGAACGTATTATTACTCCTCGTTTAGCACTTACTACTGCTGAATATTTGGCATATCAAACCGAACGTCATGTTTTGACTATCTTAACTGATATGTCTTCATATGCAGATGCTCTTCGTGAAGTTTCCGCCGCCCGTGAAGAAGTACCTGGTAGACGTGGTTATCCTGGTTATATGTATACAGATTTATCGACCATTTACGAACGTGCTGGTCGTGTTGAGGGACGAAATGGTTCCATTACACAAATTCCTATTTTGACAATGCCTAATGATGATATTACTCATCCAATTCCCGATTTGACCGGATATATCACTGAGGGACAAATTAGTATCGATCGTCAATTACATAACAGAGGTATTTACCCACCAATCAACGTCTTACCATCATTATCTCGTCTTATGAAGGCAGCTATTGGTGAAGGAATGACTCGTAAAGATCACGGAGATGTTTCCAATCAGTTATATGCCAAGTATGCCATTGGTCGTGATGCCGCGGCTATGAAGGCTGTTGTTGGCGAGGAAGCCCTTTCTACTGAAGACAAGCTTTCATTAGAATTCCTTGAGAAGTTTGAAAAGACTTTCATTGCTCAAGGAAACTACGAGAACCGTACTATTTTCGAATCCCTTGACCAAGCCTGGTCTCTCCTTCGTATCTATCCCAAGGAGCTGCTCAATCGTATTTCACCTAAGATTCTTGATGAATTCTATGATAGATCTTCTTCTAAGGGTGTCCGAGATACTGCCGATGAAGCAGCAGATGATGAGGAGGAAGCTAATCTCATTGATGCTTAATTGTTTCATTTCGTTATATAATCGTAATATAAATTCATTCCACAACCAGACTTTTGCCTCCGGCGGCCGGGCGCTGCACGGAGTTCGTAATGCGAAGACACCTCTCCGCGGAGCGGAGCAACGGGTCCGGGAAGCGCCCGGCAGCCGGAGGCAGAGACGTCAACAGAAGCAGATCAATACGCCCAAATAGTGCTGTGCTTGCCCGCCAGATAGATAGTAGAGTGATGGTGATCAGCAGCAATGGAGGTAATGGGCTCTGTCCCTCCGGAGAGGTAGACAGCGGAGAATGCCGAAAGATCGAAGTTGTCGGGTGATGAAAGATTAAGTTTGATAGCATCTGTCTCGCCGTAAGTAGACAAGATGATTGATTCGGGGGTAGTGAGGAGGGAATTGATCTCTGGGTTGGAAGGAAGTTGAAGAGAAGAAAGTGGCGTCGATGCTGCTCTTGTGTCCCATACTGAGAGTTGACCAGTTGTACTACCAGTCAAGAGAATATGATCGCCTTGAGATGAAATGGCGGAGATTGGCGAATTAGTAGGGATTTTGAACGATGCAGATTCAGTACGTAGATCCCATGAAGTAACGAAATTCTCTGATTCAAGTGCAATAGCAACTGTTTTACCATCCACGCCGAATTTTAAGTCACTTTCTTCATTTTTTGATGGTTGTGACGATGAGCTTAATATTGTCAGCGCCTTTACTTTTGATTGGGCTCGGAAGGTAGAAATATTCTGACCACTCCCACATTCCCATAATTTCACAGTAGAATCTTCAGAACCAGAAACAATGTTTCTTCCTCTTTCGATGACCCCAAGATCTATTATTTGATCTTTATGACCAACTAATGTTCTGGGATTGGATCCATCAACGACATTCCATATTTTGATTTGGAAGTCGCTGCCAGCCGATACTGCTGCTTGGCCAGATGGGAAGAACTTTGCCTTGGTAGTATGAAGTAAGTGACCTTTTAAAGTCCGCACAATAGTTCCTCTGTCCTTGATAGATAACACATCCAATTCACCTCGCGCAGTTCCAACTAATAATAAATCGCCACCCGGAGATATATCGATAGTAGTAATATCGGAACGAACTCTTGATAATGGCTGAGATGATTGGAAATTTGATAATTTTTTAGATGGAAATTCTATAATAGCAGATTTATTCTGTTCATATACAACAGATAATTGTCTATTAGCACGTTTAGTAACATCAATTGCTCCGGTACTTCTGAGTTCCAATGTATCTACATTAACTTTGTATACTTCTATATCGTTGGATATATCATCCCAAGATATCCAGAATGAATCATGGGCGATTTTATTTGATTCTACGTCAGAGATGACATCTAAGGAGGTACTTTGTATGGATAATTTTGGAATTGAGGTTGTTTGCATAATTGGACTGAGAGATGGAGATGAGAAGATGAGACTTTAGGTAAGATATGGAGAAGATCACTGTAGGTCTCTTGGTCTCTAGGTCTCTGCGACTCGGCTTATAACCACTCTTGCCCCGATGTCTAATTTACGCCATTTTACAGCAGCGCAGCTTAAACCAGCCGTGTGAACTGTGCTGTCTTGGCCCTGTCGATCTCTCGTTGGGACAAATGTTAGCAAGCGTGTGGTAATAGTTTGGGTGGATTTGTGTAGGCAGTCGGTTTGTTTTTGGCTCCACCTGAGGTCGTTGAGCTGGAGTTGATCTGATGGAAACAGAGTGATTTAAGTCAATTGTGAGAGATATGAGTATGGGTTTTCTTAGTAGTTCGGATGTTAGAGTGGAAGGTTAATCTAAACGAAAGGAGCGAGTAACAGAAACGCAAGCAAGTGAGACGGGGCTGTGGTAGCCGGTTAATACTAGGAAGGATAACGAACGGTACGGTTAGAAAAAAATACGTTTCGAGTAATGCAATAATGACTCGATAAGTAGAATAAATATTGAATATAGGATGGCATTTTTAGCCTAAAATGCATAGACGAACCGCGAAACTGTGAATATGTGTATAAATAGACAACATATTTAGGACTGCCTCAAAGTGATAAACAGCGAGAGATTGGCGTTTCCAGTTTTTTTGTTAGATATCGAGAAATAAACCAGTATTGAGAAAGTGTTGATCTAAGATTAACGCGACGCTTAAGAGAAAATAAGAGGAGAAGGTTCTGAGATATAAGGGAAGAGATTTAATGAAAATTTGGAAATAAACAGGAGTTTAGACATCTTTTGAAATTTACAAGGCAACGGAAAGAAGTTTGATCTGGAATAGGGAAAGTTTAGTTGATTTTAAGTTAAGCGTTTTCTGAAGATAGCGGAGATTATTGCTACTACTGCTACTACTCTATTACTACTGTTATTGCTACTTCTACTACCACTATCACAATGCTTTCATACAAATCATTATCCACAAAATATGAAGCTCTGGCAGCTAAAACTAAAATTGATAAAATAAATATCACTCAGTATACTTCAAAATTACCTGCTACAAAGGAATTACCAGATATATTTCGTGCATTTGCAACCAAAGGAAGATTGATTTATTTAACTGTTGCTGGTGTTATTGCGTGGCTTCTATTATCCTCAATCTCGACCGGTCGTTCACATGCTGATAAGTTTCATTGCTTTGGACCAGCAATGTCTCCATTTGAAATGAATATAAATACATATTCAGATTGGCATCGTAATTCACCAACTCCGGTTGAATTTAATACTCATAAGCCATTAACACTTGGCGATCATGATAATAACTCATCAATCACTCTTCATGATTTAAATAAAGTAGTTTCCACTAAAAATGCCGCTGATAACAAAGAACGAGTGCTGATCTTAACTCCTTTACGAGATGCTGGTCCATATTTGACCAAATATTTCGAGCTTCTTATGGCTTTATCATACCCTCATGATTTGATTGATTTGGGATTTCTTATTTCCGATACTTCGGATGAAACGTTGGCTATTTTATCTAACGAAGTTGATAATATTCAATCTGGATCCAAACCATTCAATCATATTGATATTTTCAAAAAGGATTTTGGATATAACAAACTTGACAATCTTAATGTTGAAGAGCGTCATAAATTTGAATATCAAGCTCCTCGTCGTATGAATATGGCCCGAGCTCGTAATTATCTTCTTTCATCTGCACTTAAATCTAGTCATTCATGGGTTATGTGGAGAGATGTAGATATTGTTGAGAATGCTGATAGTATTATCCAAGACCTTATCAAGCATGATACAGATGTGATTGTTCCTAATATCTGGTTCCATCGATATGTGGATGGTAAAGATGTTGAGGGACGATTTGATTATAATTCTTGGGTTGAATCTGATAAGGGGCTTAAGCTTGGTTCATCGCTTCCAAAAGATGCGGTAATTGTAGAGGGATATCCGCAATACGATACTGGTCGTAATTATATGGCAAGGATGGGAGATTGGAGATATGACAATAATGAAGAGATTGAACTGGATGGTGTTGGAGGAGTTAATATCATTGTTAAAGCCGATGTTCATCGTAGTGGAATCAATTTCCCTGCCTATCCATTTGAGAACCAAGTTGAGACCGAAGGATTTGCTAAGATGGCTAAACGAGCGGGTTATCGTGTTGTTGGTTTACCCAATTATGTTGTGTGGCATATTGATACCGATGAAAAGGCCAATCATAAAGCATAAGTTTCATTATTAGAATAAATACAGTTTTGAGTTTACGAGTCGTAGCTCTCCGCGGAGTGGAGCAACGGGTCTGGGCAGAGCCCAGCCGCCGGAGGCAGAGGTAGATGTTCCCACAAAGCTCGCTGTCGGATAAACCAGTCGGGAAGAACATCGTCAGGAGGGGTATGGAGTACAATTTGAGAATTTGATGAAGAGGAGGATGATTTGGGAGGAGGTGGTGGTGCTGGTTGAGATGGAGTTGGGGTGAGTGTGGTAAGTGATTTTCGCCGATATTGTTCGCGTTCAATGCTTTTACGACGCTGAGCAGCTTCTTCGTGGGAGATACATTTCAAGTCTACCATTTCAAGGAAGATTTCAGTCATGTAATGAGCTTTAAGGCCAGCAAAAACTCGATATTCAGCAACAATTGATGAATATGTCCATTTTTGTATATGTCGCAAGATTCCAACGAATGCATTTGTTCCATCCATTATAAGGATAGGGTGATTTCGTTTATCTAGTACGTAGGTGAGAGTATCTTGAAGGATTTCTTTTCCTAATAGTCTCCAATCTGACACTGATCTCCAGGGTTGAATACCGAGATGTACTAGTTCAATTGTATTTTCAATTGAATAATTCCGTAGTAATTTTGATGGTCTATCGGCGTTTAGCGATACAATGACTCCTAATCCAAGAGTTTTAATGAATTGTAAATTGACATGGTTTATTGATGAGCATCGATAGACACCATCCTCGACACATCCAAAAGCCTCTGGAGGGGTTAACATGGTAGGGATGATGAGGATGTTAAGATGGAGATGGACAGTGAAGAAGAGGAGTTCGGAGTCAAAATGTGTCGTTTATTGAGAACCGGTCAATATTATGAACGAGAAGTGACATAATTGAACTAGTCAGGGACGATTCGTTAGATATTCGAACTTGATCTACTATTTGAGCATATATATATTTTATATTTAATATTAAATTCGTTTCATTCGGTGGGTGTGTGCACTTTTATAATGTTCTTTTCATGATAAGATAAGATAAGAAGGCGTAGGCATTGCATATTTTCAAAGGGGCTTATCATTTTTAGCACTGTGATAAGAGGCGAATGTTTCTCTACGAATGAACCTTCAAGACTAGACATGTCAACAGACATTTCTTCTGAACAACATTTCTCAGATAGGATTCGAGGCGAGCGAGCTTCTCCCTCTACCCACTCACCGGACGTGTTTTCCATTATGTTGATTTGGATTGGATGGTGAAACCAGGGGCATATCGACTGATTCAAGGTGCTTATGGAGGCGGTGAAGTTCAGAGTTAGACGGACGGACGATATTGGTAGACCTCGATACAGAATGTGGAGTGTTATTGAGGAGCGTGATGCAGGAAGTTTGATGCAGCCTCTTGAGCAGAAACCAGGCCAATTGACACTGATGGAGACGGGAGTGTTAATACAAATTTGTGTGTATAAATTATGATATATTAAATACTGACGATCAATTCAGCGGAATTTATAGATACAATTAATTATTAACTAGGAATTTTCAGACTCTGCATCGAATACGGGTCTCCTTCAGCTCTTGGATCCCAAAATTCGGCTATATTCATCCTCTGTGTGTTTCCACAGCTTTTCCGGTACACCCTCCTTTCTCAACTTTGCAAGAAGGTTCACGATCTTAGGGCTTCCGCTCTCTGCACTGCTGTCAAGAGAATACACACCACTCCCAACTTTACCGTCAGTTCCCTTCGACGCTGCTACTCCATTAGCCAATGGCACTCCAGCAGAGATATTGGCATTTTGACCAGCTGGAAATCTTGCACTAGTTGCCAGAAACGTATGACGCTCACCACACTCCTCGGCCGAGATATTGACCAACGGACCAATAACCTTAATTATGAAACTTAAAGTATGTATCAAAGCTCCTTCACCGCCACGGACAAGATTCGACTTTACCGATCCTGGAAAGCTATGGATGAAGGAAACCTCGGGAGCTTGTTTGGCAAGCGACTCAAGAGAAAAAGTGATCAAAGTAGCTTCATGGCCGCGCAAAGCGAGAGCGGAGACTTTCCTGGCTGGGATGTCATTGAGATCAATTGGACCCTCGTAGGTTCCAGCAAACACAGTGATGACGCGGCGGAGAGATGGTGCCTGGCGGAGGAGAGGTAAAAGATTGAGAATAAAGCGTGCACGAGAGTAGTAAGCAACAGACATGGAGAGATCAAGTCCTTCTGGAGTATCTATGCAATCATGTTAGAAATATATTATTTTGTATGAATCTCAACATAAGAAACAACAAATACATACCCTTCTTAACCAATGTTCCTGTACACAAGAACAGGAGATTAATCACCTTCTCTTTATTACTGATATCTGCACAAACCTCGTCCACTACCCGAATTAAGCTCACATCAGCTTTCACGAAGATATACTCTCCTTGAGGGTTCAACTTCTTTAGCTCACCCTCAATTCGGTCACCTGCTTCTTGAGAACGCCCGACAAAATAGATCTTAGGCTGTAAAGCATACTTGGCGAATTGCTTCATTGAGGCCTCGCCGATTCCACTAGTAGCACCGACATAGACGGCTACAAGGTGAGCAGGAAGCGAGGTTGCAACGCGAGAGTTTGAAAGCTTAACATCTCTAAGGGAAACCATTGTGTATGTAGTATATTAGTGTGTGGTAGAAAACCGGGACACAAACTTAAAGAAGAAATAGAAAATACTGGGAAACCTAAGATATTTAAGCTCTTTTTTTTTTAATCTTCGGCAGGTTAAATCTGCGAAGTTCGGTTTTAAATGTTCTATCGGTGTTAGCACTATCCGTGTTAGAACAGATACTTGTAAATCTTTGCGTCATGGCGGGATTCCGCAGCGGAGTATCGAGAGTAGTAATAGCCACCGCTCATCAACTGCTAATCATTCTTAAAATAGCGCCGTTCTATTGTTTTCAGCCTGCCTCTGCGATATCATTGCCCATTTTCTGCAAGACGTGCTATATCAAAGTGGTGATAGGTGGGGGCTGGAAGCTAATCAATATTTTTTCCTCGATCCAGCCATCCAGTACAGGAAAGAAAAATAAAAAGATAAACATTACCAACCGATGTCACACATGGATATCCATAGCCGAGTCGGGCGAGCCAGTCCAGCCGGCATTGTCATATTCCGGGCACTGATTCTTTCCGAACGTTGTTGTGAATATATCACGGTCGTGAAAGCCTTGGTTCTTCTCGGATTCGTCTTGCTCCGCTCCAAAACGTAACAGTGGAAAAAGCGGAGCCAGTATTCTCTACAAGAGCTTGGGATTGTGGTTCAGATGAAGGGTCTCTGTTGACCCAGCAAGATCCAGGCTATACATGTGTTTAGAGGTATAATATGGCAATGTTTAAAGCCTATTCAAGGATATCGGGTGTTAGTGCCTGCACAGGTTATGCTGCGTTCTGCGAATACCGTACCTTAGAGCCAATCAGCTTTCAGGCAGATATTTACCATCGCCAGAGGGATAGATAGATAGAAATCGTTTATTGTCCCACTTATTTGAGAAATCAGGGGTAGGCGTTTTGTAAACAACTATTTCAATATTTATCATTCTGGAAGTATATAACGCTGTGTATTGGGGTGAATGCCTGAAAGAATTAGGTTATGTACTGATAAACCGAATTTGAAGCGGTTGATCGAGAATAGTTAGCAACAGGAAGCAACAGACTACAAAGAGTAATTTCCGGCTTTATTCCTCGCATCTGTACAAGACGATGCACGGAAGACGAAGCAGAACCAGGGTTAATTTTACATTATTATATTCATGATAAGCGGTTAGTTTGCTATAACAATAACTAAGCTCTAAAAGAAGCATTGTATTTTAACAACTTAATTAATGTAAATAGGGAAGAGTTCTGGGTATAATCGATTCAATACCTCCCACCCCAACTTTACCTACCATATCGTATGTATTCTGCTCGGTAATAAGGTGGAGGTGTCTAGATATGATATTGAACCATATCTTTAAAAGGGAATAAATTGTTATTTTAAATCTATAAGGAATTTTAAAAATTGTCACTAAAGAAGGCTGCCCATCTGGATATGTGCGAGCTCTGAATTCCCAGCTAAATTTAGGCTGATATTGGATTAGTCGATTCATAGATCAGTATCACTGATAAGGGAACAAGAAACCAAGCCGAAATACACGACTCTCGACCCTACCAAGTAGGCCGGCAGGGAGACGAGGCGTGGACCAGAGACATGGATAACCTGCCATGGATTAGGCTATCATATTGAGCGGTTGAAAGTATGAGTAAGAGTATAGAGTGAATAAAGTCAAAAAGTGTCGTTTGTTCAGTACCCCCGCCAGATATGGCAATGATTTTCAAGTAATCGACCGGTGATGACTATTTCTGTTATTATATACAATATTGAAATTAATTCCAACACTAAATTTCCACATATTACTCCGCAATAATAGTGAAATGACCCAGTTTTCTCCCGATAATAATTGCATTAATAATGAAGTAGTACTTTATGTGTAATACAAACACCGAAGGAAAGTGCTGTCTACTACTTCCAACTACTGAACATTGTACTGTAACAGTACATATGTCGGTTACAATCTTATTACCTTATCTTAACCCCAGTTGTTCCGTCAGGGATATTCTAATCAGCTTTTTATTAAAAATAATTATGTATGATTTATGCGGGATTTTCGTTAGAGCTTCATCTATACGTGGATCTCCCGCACTATTGTCCCTGCATAGCACCCCATAATTTTCGAGATCGCCGACTACTGCAAAATTAAAAATATATGTCTTTACAATGATTCTCATAGCATCCCATAATTCTCGAGATCGCCGACTAATATATGTCTTCACAAAGTTTTTCATTCTATCTTATTCCTTCAATACCTATTTTGAAGAAAAACTGGTATTATTTGAGTTTTGGTGATTGAATATGTTTGAATATTACTCCGCTATTATAATTGCCCAATGGGCTATGAGTCTTTACAGAGTAATTGACTATTATTTTCTCTCAGGCGATAACGACAACCAAAATCCAGATCAGTCGGCGACTACCTCTGACGCTGTAAATACTTCTGATCCCGAATCATCACAAACTAAACCTGACTACCAAACTGCTCTTTATACTCCACAAATACAGAATACCAAACTTCGTTTTACATCTGAAAACTTCCCTAGGCACAGATATAAAATCCGCTACCCCTCTGAACCTTTGAATACTCCAAAAATTCTCAATTATGAAGACGATTCAACTAAATCTCCTGAACAAAATACCGTTCCAGAAGATCCTCGACCCGAACCTGCCCAGCTTCCAAAACAGATTTTAATTGGAAATAGAAAACTAAAACCACCATTGTTTATTGCCCAGGTACGTAAACTCTTCAAGAAATTAAATAATATGAAGTATTATAACTCTTTTGGTAATGAAAACAAGTTTTCTTTGAGACGGATAAAGAAGAAGCATTCTGAAGACAACGAAAAATTACATTTGATAGATTTTGCGCCAAGACGATATCCAATAGACGACCTTTATTATCAAGGATTCAACTTAGAAGACTTTCAAATGATAAGAGATGTTCTGGGCATTAACCATTCTGAATTCACACGTGCGTTTGATCAGTTTGACCCCAAGAATGAAGAAGATTTTGAGAATGTAATCTCTGGAAATGGAAAATTCCGACTTCACTTCCTCTCTTTCAATGTTGCATTTTTTCTTTACCAAAGCGCCCATAGATATCGACTTCATATTGTAAAAAACAATACCAGCAGCCTTCAAAAATTTATAGGGCTCTACAAAGTAGGAGATAATTATTTTGCAATTGAGTACATCCAGTGTGACACATCTACACTTTTTAACACAAAGCATCTAATGAAAGAGAAACAGAAACGAGGATATCCTAGAAATAAGACAAATGAACTCCGATACTATGATGGAGACACTAATCAATACACTGTTGCTGATAGGAGTCACGAGCCCTACCGAATTCATATTGATTACAGAAAGCGTAAAGAGCAAAAAAAGATTTTATTGAATGACCTAAAATTCATCGAAAAGGTTTGTCCAAGCTTCTTCAAATTAACTATTGGACAGAAAGATAGAATACAGTAAGTGCAACCTGAATTGGAGGTATCGGATTGTAATACTAACTACGTCAGCTCCTCTGAATCTCAGTTTTTTATCAATGAGTGGCTCAACTATCCACGTCTCAAGCCCATGCGTGATGAAAAGAAGGAAATGAAGGGATATATCCGGGTGTTTCAGAAAGAAGTGAAACACCTATTTGAGGTCAGATAATGGAAGGATATAAGGACCAAGGGGAAAACAAAAAAATAATAGCAGCAATTAACAGGGATCTTGAAAGGGTTGATAAGTAACAAGAACTGTAGAATTATTAATCTAAGGAGAGGGATATGAAGAGCATTAGAATGGAACATTATCATAGATGGGTAGAATTAATGTGACAGCAAGGTATGGTCTATCGCGGCTACTTTATTTCATGGATCACTAAAGACAAATGAATGTTATCAATCGTTTAGTTGGTCTATATCACCGAATCATCAGCTATCAATATTGGTTTATTAGTTCTGTGTCCTTCGCGAACTTTTGACTTTCCAAGCATCGACTTCTTGGTTTCTGTGCCATTCAAGAAGCTTTGAAGTTGAAGTGTGGTTTTGAGCATTATATGATGGTTTGCTTATCTCGGTTTTGGTGTCCTCTAGAAACTTTGAAGTTATATTGGTGGTTTGAACATGATCTGGTGAGCTGTCTGAGTATCTCGCTTTCTGCGATATGAAGAATCATTGAAGGTAAATTGGTGATTTGAACATTGTAAGCTATCTCACTATCTCGGTTTCTGCGTTGTAAGAATCTTTGTGGTGATTTGAACATGATCTGGTGAACTATCGCTCGGTTTCTGCGTCCTCTGGAAACTTTGTAGTTGAATTGGTGATTTTGAATATTTTCTGGTGATCTGGTCATGTAGGCTTCTGCGTCATCAAGAAGTTTTGAAGTTGAATTGGTGATTTGAAAATTATCTAGTTAATTATCTCACTTTCGGTTCGGTGTCACCTGGGAACTTTGAAAGTGACTTGGTGTTGAGCACGATTCTAGTCAACTATCAAATCGAATGAAAAACTCGCCTACCCTGCTCTCTCTGATCATTGTTGTGATGCTTAGATATTCTAATTGGTTCTTTATTTTCTCACTAATAATGCTCCACTCTTTTGCCCACTCTTTTTCTTCCTTTGTTATATGTTATATTGCTATATCTCCTCAGTGTTACTCTCAGTCCTATTGCTGTTATCATTATCTTGATTGCTCTCTTCCTTGGTACTTTATTCTTACAATCTTCATTTGAGTTCCATGTTTTGCATTTGTTTGACTCGTTCGGTTTTTATATAATTATGTTGTTGGTTGGTGTCTGTTTGTTTCTACATCGTTACGCTCTATCGGTTTACTTTTATAGTTGTTCTTTATACTATCAGTTTGTATATACAATATTAATGTTTTTGTCTCTTTTACTACAAGCACATGGACTGCCCATACCATCCGCTCTTTTCGAGGGCTGATAGGCGTTATAGGTTAGTGCATTAAATTGTATAGCCAGTCTCTTGATATATGATAATTCTGATAGTACTGTTACAAGAAGGTTGATGCGATGATACAAAGCTATCTCTAATAACCTTGATATCTAAGATGTAAATTGTAGACATGATGTATATACATGAAATATATGTATTACATGACTAACAACTAGATGCATTATTTTGGGAGATTCATGTTATTAACGACATATCATCCTACACTACAACCTATGTCTACTATTCTAAGTTGATAGCAATCATCAATCACCATGGCGGTAAATAATCTCACTCAAGTGATGCTCTTGACAGAAATAACTAGCATCAAGTAATTATGATGTTCCCTACCATCAGGATGAACGGAAGGATATCCAGTCGTAATACCCAAGGTTATCTGGACTAGTAATTAATTTTCAGCATCGAAGTTTCTGCGTTTAATCGAAAGAAATCTATCGGGGTTATATTATTCCTATATAGTCTGTTATTTTTTGTTTGGTGGAATCGAGACTTCCCGCCCTTGCATAGTTAGCCTAACGAAGGATAGCTAGTGTCGTGGGTCCTTATTTATGCAGGTAGCCGTTGTTGCCTCACTCTATCCGAAATTCATATCCTCAATTTGTCGGTAGAAAAGAATCATTTATACGCGAAGTTATAAGCACAGATACCATCTCAATACCTATATCCTGCTCCGAGATAAGACGCATCTCCAAACCTTGTTTGATTATCACATGCCTATCTAAGATCATCGTCCCTCGGACCTATTTCCCCGATCATACTTATGGCGTTTCTTTTGAATTTCCCCAGATTTTAAAATAGTTTTATTATATTTCCAATTGAGGGGTAATACGATTGATTTTGAATAACATAAAAGACGGCCTTGCGTACCTGAATTACACTACATGCTAATAATTAAACTTAACATTTCTCAACTATCAACATATTCAATTATCCTCTAACACTCTAACACTACTATGTCTTCGATCATTACTAAAATTGCTGGATTATTTCTAGGATTCATCGTCCTTCTACTAATCCGTGAAACTTACATCGAATTCGAATATAAAAGATTATCAAAAAAACACAACTGTGGTGTAGTACCTACCAGATTAGATAGACCATTCGGAATCCCTGCATTTCTACGTCTATTCAATGCTAAAAGAGAAAATAACCTATTAGAATTTAATCAACAAATATTTGTTGATGCTGGTCGTGAAACTGTACGTGGTCAACTCAACTTTGAAATGAATTTCGTTACAATTCATCCTGACAATATCAAGGCTATTCTCGCAACAAATTTTAAAGATTATAGTCTCGGATTACGGCACGTTCAATTATTTCCTCTTTTGGGTAATGGTATTTTCACATTGAGTGGTGCTGGTTGGAAACATTCTCGTGCTATGCTTCGGCCCCAATTCTCACGTGAACAAGTTTCTCAATTAGAATCTCTTAATGATCACGTTTCTAGTTTGCTTCAACTTTTCAAAACAAAAAGTCACAATGGTCGTTACTTTGATGCTCAAAAATTATTTCATAACTTAACTTTAGATACTGCTACTGAATTTCTATTTGGCGAATCAGTAAATTCTCTTGGAAATGAATCAAGAAATTTGAATCCTACTACTGTGGACCACAGTACAGTATCTGCTGCTGATTTTGCTGAGTCATTCAATTATTGTTTGACAATCTTAGCATACCGTGCTCAAGCTGGTACCTTGTATTGGTTGGTCAACATACCTGAATTCTATAGGAAAGTCAAAACTTGCAAAACTTTCGTTGATTACTTTGTAAGAAAAGCATTACAAAACTCCAGTACTTCCAAGACCGAACCAGGAGGAAGATATATCTTTATCAATGAGCTTACCAAAGAAACAAAAGATGCTACAATAATTCGTGATCAATCCTTCAACATCCTCTTGGCAGGACGCGATACTACTGCGTCATTACTATCGTACATTACATATTATCTTGCTAGAGACAAAAGAGTTCTCAACAAACTTCGGGAAATTATCCTTGAAGAATTTGGAACTACTGCCGAGTCTCTTAATTTTGAATCTCTCAAACGATGTACATATCTTAACCATGTCATCAACGAAGCTCTCCGAATGAACCCAATTGTTCCTATCAATTTCAGAACTGCCATTAACGATACCATCCTCCCCTGTGGAGGTGGTCCCGATGAATCACAACCTGTCTTTGTCAAAAAAGGAACCCAAGTTGTCTATTCGGTCTACACTATTCATCGTAATCCAAAATATTGGGGTGAAGATTCCGAACAATTCCGGCCGGAAAGGTGGTCTGAGAACAAAGTTCATAACTGGGATTATCTGCCATTCAATGGCGGCCCTCGTATTTGCTTAGGCCAACAATTTGCCCTCACAGAGACTGCCTATACAGTAGTCAGAATTTTACAAACTTTCAAAGATATAAATTTAGAGCCAGATCAACAAAATGGCACGTTAAAGAATCTCACTTCCTTAACAAGCTCAGTCGCTACGGGAGTCCGTGCTAACTTCGTCCTTGCTTAATTATATCTTTCATTATATAACCTTCCTTTCCTCTCTTTTTGCCTCCGGCGGCCGGGCTCTGCCCGGACCCGTAGCTCGCTCCGCTCGTATACATAACTACCAGAATTCAGGATACAGAATTACCCCTGAAGATACTCCTACTGAAGACATCAGCCGCCCACGCCCCACACGCCGCATATTGATTCTTTTCATAAAATCAACCTCGAGACCCTGAAACTTTTTGAAGTTCATATTTGTTCGTACACCTTTCTTTAATGAAGGCTTAATAGTCATTTCTAGATGGCAACAGTAAGCCTGGGGGGTATACCACGGAGGATAGTGAACTCCTGTAGTTTGAACTTAGATGGTGCAATTACACTATTGGCGAGAGCCGGAGCACATAGATCAGTTTCTCTGATCTGCTGCTTCTGTTCATATTCAAAGCTTAATTATGTAAACCCTACCAAAAGATCATATTCAAATTCAGTTCTTATTGATTCACCTTCACGTCCACCCGATACTCATCATTTACCACATATGTCTCCAGATGCGGAGATAAGTTTCGAAGTAGATCCGGAACTTGATCAAATTAATAACAGTAATGAGTTCATAAAATTTAATCCGTTGCCCTCAAAATGGGCTAGAGTAAGGAATAACAGACAGAAATTTCCTACTGTAGATAGTCTCACTGGACATAAGTTGTCGACTGATGAAATATATACTGGTAGACCAAAGAATACCATTCCTTCAATCTCATATTATTCAGAGATGGTAGAGAATTATGGCACGCTGCCAGAATTGAAAACTGACGAAAGTCGAATATTGTTTCAGAGTATTGAAAGTTACATAACTAATTGTGCTTTACCAGCGACTGACAAACTCTCTTCTTTCATCGGGCCTGAATGCTACAAAACAACCATTCTACCGGGTGATCTAATCGAGGTATGTAGCCGAGATGGCCAAACAGTTTTTGGCCTTGTATTGGGTTTTAATGAACGTACAAGAAAAATATCTATTCTTTCTATTGATGGCACTCTCTCGAATATACGCTTGAGAAACTCTTCGCATTCTCCCTCCAGGAATATCTCAATCATCTTAAGAGGTTTATTTTCTTCACATCACATGGAGTCTCTAATATCCTCTGATTCACAATTTTTGAATAATCAAATTTTTATACACTTTATGATTCGCTTTATTCGAGAATCATTTAAAATCATGCCATCATTATCGCCATATTTACAACCTGTTTATGCTTATTTAGCACAGCCAAGTACCCTGCAAGCTACTAACCTTGATTACATAGCCAAGCGTATGGTAGCTGCTAGTAGAAATGCTCTGAAGAGTAAGATCAATGCTTCCCCGTTATCTCAATTATCGATTATTTTCGCTACTTACCTTAGTACTTGTGGGAATAATTTAAGATTTGCGAGATTATCTCTCGATTCACCAATTATTGCCCTTTCTGAAAAATCTTTTGACGCAATTGTAAAAATAATGCATTATCTCACTGATCAAGAGTTGAATCTTTATGTAAATACCTTTCAGCAGTTACTATCGTCATCTGATAATAGTGAGGTAGATAATATGGCACGTGCGTTAATACCGCCTTCAGACGAGGTTAATCTAATAAGTTCTCCGGATGACCTTAAATCATCTTCAAGTACAAAAACTCCAACTGGCCTGGCACCAATTCTGGACTTTTTTCAACACTACATTGTTGCCCCAGATCCAAGATTATCTGATGCTATTAGATCCATCATTTCAAAAATTTACCCCAATCGAGATTCAGATTTATGGTTAAGCTCGCCTTCGACAGTTCACAAATTGCTATGTGATACAGGTTTAGCTGATCGAGATAATCCAATTTTAATACCCGGTAGTCTAGCTTGGCCAGATGCTGATGGCTCCCTTATTAATGACTTGCATAAAAAGTTTCAAATTGAGTTTAATAAAAACCGTCGTCCGAAGCCACTGTTTCACAATAGATTGGACTGGGAGAAGTTTCCCCTATCCTCTCCAAATTCCCTTCCTGTGTATAAATTTTCAGACGTTAAAAACATTGGATTTTCTATTGCAAAAAACGGTGCAAAGAAAAGTCGAAAATGGACATTTTATATTCATATTCCTGATTTGACTTCTATATTGGACCAAAAAGAACCCGCCGTTAAGACTCTATTTAGAATTGGGAAATCTTGGAACGTCCCGTTCTCTGAACAGCTTCTTAACCTTTTCCCTGAGGACTTTGTTAATAAATCTCTTGATGGTAATTTGAGAAAATGCTGGACATTTTCAGTGTCCGTTCCTGCTTTCGGGGAGAGTGAATTTAATCTAGAGGAATGCGAAGTCTTTCAGACAACCATTCCGAAAGCTCTCCAAGTCGAAATTAATCATCCATCAGGGGCGGACAAATCTAGAGACTATAATCGAGATTCGGTTGTAAAAGACGATATTTTAAGAAATAATAATCATCATCTCACTCGCACAAATGTCCAAGATATTTCATCTATTAAATCGTTGTTAGAAAATTTTTTCTGGAAAAGAATTGAAAATGGATCGGTTTTTGATGCCCCCATCTCTGCCAGGACATATTGTCCTAGCGAGCGAGATACCGCTCGACCAAGAATACTTGAATTCACTATTGCCGACATCATCCAAGAATCAAGAGTATTAGCTGGCATGATAGCTGGTAATGTTGGTAGAAGAGAGCAGATTCCATTACCGTATCTTGGTCAATATAAGCTTGGCCCTACCCACGAAAATCTCATTCTTGACGTCTCTAAAGAACGAAGAGTTAAAGGATGTATTGCTCCTAGTAACAGGGTGCTGGCCGAAAGTCATCTTAGTCAGGAAATTATGTCCAGTGTCGCAGTTCCATATGCTGGTCTGGGTGCCATCAATGGCTATGTGCATATCGCTAATCCATTCGAAGATACACTCAGTCTATGCTCACAATGGGCTCTAAATGAATATCTCCAGAAGAAAGCTATGGAATCGGATAATAGTTCAGGAAAGAGTGATCTGGAAACTGTTTTTAAAAGAAATGTCCTATACAATAACAAAAGTCACTCTTTGAAGTATATTGAAAATCAGGTACTAGTGCAGAGAGATCTAGTTAGTAGTTTTCATCAAAAATTACACAGATTTTCCTCTCTTCGTCGCCTTGAGGAAGAATTGCGAGCCTCCAAAAATTACTTTATATTCCGGTGTCAAATTGTTGAAGAAGCTGATTTCCCGGAAATGGCTGTTGCTTACTGTCATGAACTGCAATTATTAGTCGATATTGCACTTCTTCCTGATACAAGTGTGATAGCTAGTGATAGTGTTTTGTGTACAGAAATAATCGAACTAAACCCAGTTGATGGATTATTGGTTCTAGGATTATGATTAGCCGCAACTAACGCTGCTTATATGTTATGTTTAATGAATTAATGATATTTATGTTATAACTAGGATATACCGATCTAGGTGCAAATAGTCATGTTATTTTAATGCTGAATGATAAATATAAACTAATACAGTTTTAGATGACCAGTAACTTCATCAATCGCCGACTTAGGAGCTGGGCCTACACCCAACACGGTCATTGAGCCAGCAGCAATTTGAGTTCTTCCAGCATCATGTATAACTTTGGCAGTTATTCCTTTGCTTGCAGCAATTCCTTGTAACAACAACATATCATCCTCACTTTTACATTGTACTGTGACTTTGGCTTGACCAGTCTTTCTCCATTTAGCCAACAATTTAGGATTCGTCTTGAATAAAGATTCATAACAAGCAATAGCAGCATGGGCACATTGAGCAGCAGCTTTACCTTTGCCCATTTGAAGGTCAGTACGAACAACTAATACCATTTTACATTCTTCATTTGAGTCGGCGAATGAATCTTCATCGGCATCTCCTTCTGAGCAATCACATGAAGGTTCGGTGGTGAAAAATGACCCAACAAGATATCCAGTAATAGCTGCCAAACTGAGATAGATGGCGAAAGATGTATGAGAGCAAGGATTAATTGAAAGGACCATTCTATATAGTGGTATTGGATATTAATATAAATCAGTAATATTGCTATTGAAGTTATAGTGATACATAATTTTTCAGAACGGCTGAAAATTCAGGGGTCAACATATATGCTTATTAAATATTAATCCGATAAGCATGACAATTTAAAGTCCAGGATCTAGCTTTGTATCGGAAAACAATTTTCTATAACATTATATTAATCTCGATCAGCAAATCCTCCATTAGACTAAAATATATAAATTAAATAAATAGTGGTTCAGTAAAAGCTCAGCCCAAAACATTCAATTTCGTTTTCTTCTTTTTCTGCTGCTTTGTAACCTTTGTTCGATAATCTCTCCAATTACTAACTCTAGTATCTCTACTATCCTCCCATGCTTGCTCGCTTTCCCTCTTTTTACGCCTCTCTTCAGCTGCTTCCTCCATTTGACGCTTCACTCTACCCTCTTCTTCCATCTTCAATTTCTGCAGTCGTCGTTTCCTTAGTTCATTCTCGATTAAAACGTCCTTAGTTTTTAGTCGCCATTCTTCATAGAACTCGTCACTTTTCAATCGCTCGTCTTCATAAGTCCATTTCTTCTCTTTGATAAGAAGTTTTCTAGCATCAGTAAAGGCCTGATCAAGGACTTCACGATGTTTATCATCTTGTAATAAAGCTTCAGCTTTTTTCAATCTATCGAAAGCTTCGGGTGCCTGAGGATTTTTCGATTTATCAGGATGGATTAAAAGCGATTTCTTTCTGTATTGTTTTTTAATGACTGCAGTAGTACAGCCAGGACGAAGTTCAAGGACAGAATAGGCATCTAATGGGAAAGCATTTAATACCCTTTCAATCTCCTCATCTCTGGTGAGTTCTGAAGCTTCTTGAGCTAAGAGAAAGTCTATGTCGTCTGACATGATTGTGGTCGAGTACGTTTAAGATGAGTGAAGCTGGAGAATGGTAGAGGATACCAGTAGCGTTTGTTTTCTCAACTTATACGACACACGGCTGAGGTTATACCCACACAAATTCGGGGAACTTTATCCATCCAGCTTGCGAGACAATTATCAGATGATAACTTCTATCGGATTACGAGGTATTGTTCAGCCAAATCTGTAACTGAGCTTAGCGAAACTTAAGATAACTCCATAATAAGCGCATTCTTACAATATGTCTTGTCAGATTGTATGATAAGGGAAAGGGTGAACATTATAGACCTAATTCTAGAGTGAATATTATACAAAGCAGAAGAGAACATATAAATAAACGAAGTGAAAAAAATACCTTATATAATAATTCAGAAATGAACCAAGACGTTTGAGAATGAAGAGAAAGCTGATGGGAGTAATCAAAATCTCCGTGGCACACATTCGCTCCCATCTGGTAATAATACTCCTCTTCAGGGCATTCCTCCATTCATTTAGAAAGTTACTACCTAAATCCCCTGATTCAGAACAGGGAATGCATACATCACATCACTTTCCTCTATACTTTGGTGACTGAAGATTCTATTATTGATGCTTATCGTCACTGGTCTTGCAAATCCTTAAACGCCGTTCAGTCATCTTTAGTGGCTACCTTTCTAGAATGTCTCTTTCCGAACTCATTCTAATCTTATTCAGTTAAGTTCTGTTTCTGTGTATTCGAACTTTTACTCATATGCTTTACTTCCGTCCTGAAGAAGTACCAGTTAGTGTTCTAGAATGGATTCGTAGTTTCTGATCAGTTAGTTCTATTGATTGGGAGTCCAGTTGATCGATTTCATATCGAAAGATTCCAGTTGATTTAGCTAATAATAGATTTTGTTCTTCTTTTTCCTTATTCGTTGTGATAAAACTCTCCAGATACTCAATTCTCTTTATTGTTGTTCTAATTTTGTTTGGACAATTTTCAGTTGTTTCTTTTGCTCTTCAACAACTAAGTCGATGTAGTCTTTAACAAAGTCGTAAAGTTTTCCAGCTTATCATTTAATTCTTGTTGGTGAACCATAAAAGTATAGTAAAACTCCTCCAGATACTCAATTCTCTTTATTGTTAGTTCTATATTTTGTTTGGAGAATTTTTCTTTTGTTTCTTGTTTCCTTTCAGCTACTAAGTCGATGTTATCTTTACGAAGGTTGTCAGATTTTTCCAGCTTATCATTTAATACTTGTTGGTGAACCAATGTGTTGACCACTTCAGAGCAGCGCTTATCATATTTCTCCTCTAGATGACGGTACCGGTCCAACTCTTTCCGTCGGGTCAGCGGTTCGGGAGACTCAACCTTACTAATTGCTGCCGCCGGAATTGTCCTGTCTTTGGTTTCATTTAGATCCTCCAGGTCTCTAATATGACACAAAATATCTTCCAAAAATGCATTTCCGTATTGTTTGTAATTATCCAAGTTTATCATCTGCAATGAACTGTCCATTGCCTCTTGCAACTTGTCGCTAAGTTTGAGCGGTACTTTGCTGTAATTTCTAAAGTATGTGATGATTTGCGTGAAATTAGACCTGATAATAGCTCCCCAGAACTTAGCGTCATCATTTATCTCCATAAGTATGGACATATTTCGCAGGAAGTTATCCAACTCCTCGGGAATATCTTCTGGACTAGTTAAATGGAAATCGCTGTCAGAGAATCGCAGGCAAATCTTTCTCATCTCTTTCCTCATCACGTAATGGCCGAGCTAAAACCAATCTAGAAATAACCGAGAGTATAAGGCCGGCGCGTTTGAAATTCACATTTTCATATCCTTTGACCTTTTTTAACACATAGTTTACAGCCTTAGGAATCTCAATCTCCAGATAACAGGCTATAAAGAGTTGACTCAGAGCCAATTCAACTCGTCTATCATCTGCTTCGTTCAAATCACTTAGTATATTATGCAGGTGAGGGCATTGAAGTCCTTTGAGAAAATTAAACTTTACTTTGAGGGCATCTGCTTCAATGTTATCATATTTTTCCAGTAAAAGGATCGTAGTTATCATATTTATTTAATCCTTTTGAATTTTCAACAAAGCAGAAAAATCGGGCGCGATCTATACTTACAATCAGTTCCCGATATAAAGTATAGTCTGCAAACCCCGTAGCGACTGGCGATAGATCCCTATAGAAACTGTAAATAATGGAATTTAAGTCATGTAAGACCCAGCTTCCAGGTCTAGACGTATCAATATTTTTAATCAAGTTCACGTTGACGAGTTGGTTTAATTCAACTGGCTGTATGATACACCATCTTTCACGATATTGTATTCTGAAGTCCTATTGGGACCAACCCGGAGTTTCCCATCATCTTGGAAGATGGCACCGGAAGTTTTTTTTTTATTAGCCATATTGGATAAGTAATGTTCGTAGTATAAGTTAAAATAAATTAATTTTTGGTATTAACTTCTGACTAAAAATGTCAACAGATAACTGGAAAGGCCAATCGAAGACGTGCGGCGCAAAAGTAAATAAATGCCGGTTGATGTAATCAGAGTGTCACAGCAGCAGTCGAGTTGGAAATAGTTCAACCAGATATGAGTAAAACAAAATCAAGAGCACGAGCGAGGGCCAGGGCGAATCCTAATGCTAATCTAGATCTTCCTCCATCGGAGACGTAAGTGAAGCGAAACGAGCGGAGCTAAGGGTCTCGGCGGACCCCCAGGCCCCGGAGGCAGACTGAAGATGAAGTACTAACGGGGGGTTGGGTAGGCTATATTTGAAGAATTTGGAGGAGAAAGTTAAGATACCTGCTTTGAAGGAGGCTTTGATGGAAAAATTTAATGAATTTGGAAGAATATTGGAAATAGTAGCGCATGATAATTTGAGAATGAAAGGACAAGCATTTATTGTTTATAGTAGGTTGGAAGATGCAATTAAAGCACAAAAGGTTATGAAAAACAGGGAGTTATTTGGCAAGCCGATGATTATTCAGTTTGCAAAGACAAGAAGTGATGCAATTGTTTTGAGGGAGGAAGGGGAAGGTGGACTTGAAAAGTATAAAGCTCCTAGGAAAGAAGCTTGGGAGAATTTACAGAAAGAATTGAAACACAGGGAAGATGAAGAAAAGAAGAATGGTGATGGAGTGGTGACTTCTAAAAAGAAGAAATTGGCTTATGGTACTGCTAGAGTTAGTAGCAGCGTAAAAGTATCAGGTGGTATTGTGAGGAAAAATGAACCACCAGCTCCTCCTAATAAAATCTTGTTTCTTGAAAATCTTCCTCAAGGTATTCAAGAAAGTAGATTGACGGAGATTTTTTCAAAGTATGCAGGGTTTATTGAAGTTCGTTTATTTGCAGTACGTAAAGTTGGATTTGTTGAATATGAAACAGAAAATCAAGCAGTTGCTGTTAAGAAATCATTAGATGATTTTGAACTGGATGGAATGATGGTTAAAGTTTCATATGCAAAGAAGTAGTTACGAAGTTATGAATATAAATATTTTAATACGATTAATTATTTACAAATTGAAGGAACGAATTATACAAGTTTATTTCCACCAACCAAAGTAGGTATCTTTAAGAGCTGTAAAGAGTGATATTTTAGTTTTACCACGATTAGCTTCATTAAGTATACGTTGATAGTATGTAGGCATTCCATTTGGTTCAAGCAATCGATTTGATACGGGAAACTATTGTTAGGTATAAGGATATAATTTAAATGTAGTACAAAACTCACCTTTGATTTGTTAATTCCTTCTCCAATGATTTTTACTGCTTCAGTTTGTTTATCAAGACTTTCTAGGCTTGGAAGCTTTGATTGTGATGTACTTAAACCTTCTTCATATCTTTTGATTTGTGCATCTCTAAATGAAGGATAAATTTTATTTGATTCTTCAGGAAATCTTTTGAATTCTTGAATTATTTTTTTAACTAATCCAATTCTAGCATTAAGAGACATTTTGTTGATAGTGGGTGTAAGTAAAGTTAGTTCTTCAAATTGTCCGCACATGTTGTTAAAGTTCAATTTTCACTCTCAGCCGTATTATAGGTTGAAGCCGCCCAAATTCAGGGTCCACCTATATACTCTTCAATAGTTAAGAAAAATCCTATTATTATACCAATTATATATCTAGAAATAATCTAACAAAAATCCTACACTCATCCTTATTCTATCTCTTGAGAGACAAACTTAGCAAGCTTGGTAGTGCCAGCCTCCCAAGAAACTCCATCAAATACAAGAGAACGAAGAGATTCAAGTACTTCATCTTGAGATCCACGAACTTGCTTGGTAGAATCACGTTCACGAATAGTAACAGTTCCATCTTTAAGAGTTTGGAAATCAATGGTAATACCAAATGAAGTACCAAGTTCATCATTACGAGCATAACGTTTACCAATAGAAGCAGATGAATCATCAACCTTTGATTGAATGCCAAGGCGTCTTAATTTAGCTACTAACTCGCGAGCAACTGGAACAAATTCAGCATTACTAGAAAGAGGGACAACAAGAACCTTTGTTGGAGCAACAGTTGGTGGGAATGATAAAACACCACGTTGAGAATCTTCAGGACGAGTCCAGAATGAATGCTCAATTAATGAATAAAGAATACGTCCAATACCAAATGAAGGTTCAATAACATTAGGAGTATATTCCTTAATATGTTCAATACGGGTACGTTTTTCAATCTTAATAAAAGAAGAATCAAGTTCGATTTTACCATCAATACCAGCAACTTCGAAAACAATTTCACCATTTTCTTCAAGTTCCTTTGCTAAATCTTCTCGTTCACATTCAGTACGGGATAATAAAAATTCTTCAACCTTTGGTGCGTCTTTACGGAATTTGGGACCAAACTTTTTCTTTTCCAACTCAACTTCAAATGCTTCAACTGTAATAGGTTCATCAAGAGTTTGACGAACGACAAGCTTCTCTTTAGTACGGGCTGAATGAACAGTTAAATCATAAGCAGATCTATCAGCACATCCAACACATTCAATCCAACCATAAGAAGATTGAAGTTCGCAATCCCAACAATCAGCAGCATAATGAGCCATTTCATTATGCATATGTTGTCTAAATCTCATTCTATTTGGATCAATACCAATTTTAATCATAAAGAGATAAATTCTTCCCAAGAAATAACCAAGAGTTTCATTATCAACCATTCCACTAGAAACAGCAGTTCCAATTGAGATTTCACTAATATCAGTTTTACCATGTGCTTGAACATCCTTTGGCCATAATCTCAAACGGATATCTTTAACTTCATTGAAACGAGGATGAGACTTATCAGTTGGATCAACAAAATGTTCGATTTCAGCCATTAAAAATTCACGAACACGAAGCAAACCAGCACGAGGAGAAATTTCATTTCTAAATGATTTACCAATAGAAGCGGAAGCAAATGGCATTTTTGAATTATTACTTTCAAGTAATTTAGAGAAATTCAAAAATTGTCCTTGAGCAGTTTCAGGTCTTAAATAACCTTTTATACCACCAGAAGGTCCAATAGCAGTTTCAAACATAAGATTGAACTCTCTTGGTGCTTCAAGAGGTCCACCAGTGGTAGGATTAACAATATTATGTTTAATAATAATTTCACCCAATTCAGCACCAGAGTATCCATCAATTTGGGCTAATAAAGATTCATATTCAGCAACAACTTCATCATCCAACTTAATAACCTTGGTCTCTTTAACCTTCTTCTTACGTTTTTTATCTTTTTCTTCCTTATCAGCATCAACAGCTTCAACAATACCACGAGCTTCTTTGTCACCTTTAAGACGACTTTCAATAACTTCTTCAACCAAATGATCAGCTCTGAAAATTTCACCTGTAGCCAAATCACGACAGACCCAATCAGCAAATTTATCAACATGACCCGAAGTTTTAAGAACTTCATATGGAGTTAAAGCAGGACAATCTACTTCCAACATATCTTCTTCAAGAACAAAATGTTTACGCCAAGTATCAATAATATTAGCTTGTAAAGCGCAACCAGCTGGACCATAGTCATATAAACCAGAAACACCGCCATAAATTTCAAAAGAAGGACCATAGAAGAAACGGTGTTTTAGTAGAGCTTCAAGGACCTCACGGTCTTGAACTGGGGGTCTAGAGGGAGCTGACGATTGAGACATTGAGCGACTTATAATTCTTGAACTATGAATAAATGAAAAATTTAACGAAGAAATTACTTGTCTTCTACCACTACTGCTTAGATGATTGCAGTAGGAAGGGGATATTAAACGTCGATAAAAGGATGAAATTTTTATCAAAATTTAACAATTGAGCTATTAAGAAATTAGCGAGAAGAAGCTAGATGATTATCTTAATAGCAAAGGTAGATACAGATAAATGTTCAATTCTCCAATTACGGTGTTGTGTTAATATGGAACAGATCGAAAATTTCAGAAAGACTCATTGACAGTTATTATTAATATGTTTGCAGTATTGCTATATCGAAGAAAGTCTGTTAAAAGGTTATTCAGGTGATGTTGGTGTTAGCTAGACAGAGAGAGCTGGAATCAGAAAATGCCGTCAGAGATGTTAAATAAAGAGTAATATATTTACATACAGACGATTGAAACCAAATTGTTACTTATATACCAAATTCATATTATAGCTCTTGTATCTTTCTTCGACACTTTCCTATCACTCATATACCCTTCAATTACTACATTAAGCAAAAGATTGCTGATCATTTGATTCAAAATAGCGCCGTGCAAACAGGGACATATCGATCAATCTTGATCTGATTCTCTCAACCAACAATACCCTTCAGGTTTCGATCTGGGGTAAATTTTGATTTGTTTTTTTGTTATGTCGGATATAGATTCGAACACCACCGAATCTCCGGTTACTGTAGGAGAATTAGTAAGTAGTAAGAAAACGAATAAACGAAAACAGTTGATACTCCACACAGCAGCGAACCGCAGCACACCACTAACCAACTCATAGAGCTTGATGGTTTTAAATGACCTCCTTAAACCTATGACCCATGAAGCTACAGTAAGAGCATTTCAAAAAGAAAAAAGAATAAGAAGAACTTATGGAGATTCATTCATAGCTACTGTCCCACCACCAATACCAGCAAGTAACGGAAGATCTAATTCCAAAGCTGCTCAAAAAAAAAGTGAAATCGTCGGACGCCCTAAATACCTCAAATTACCTGGAAAAGATATCTACGGTAATGAAAAATCTACTGACACAAAATATTTTAAATGTTCAAATTGTGACAGAAATATTGCTGGTAGCAGATTCGCTGCCCATATTGTAAGGTGTCTAAGTGGTCGAAATTTCAGGTCAAAAGGGTATGTATTCGATCTGTTTCTATCCAGCAACCACCTCTCACTCCAACCCTCCTAACATCACAGCGGTACCAAAAATTATTCCAGTAGTGCGTACAATTCACCCTCTGCAAGCCCTCCTCCTTCAGGTAGGAGCTCTCCCGCTAAAAGAAAACTCGCTGCCATTGATGATAACCAACAAAAAAGTCAAGTCACCGAATTTTTCGATCGAATTAATAAACACCACAAATCAGTTCCAGTCAGTCGAAGTTCATCTCCTCCTGTGGCTCAACGTGCAATGGTGAGTGTAGAGTGTTGCCATTTCATTTTGCCTCCGGCGGCTGGGCTCCGCCCAGACCAGTGTTTCGAGCTCCGCTCGAGTAATACTAACAATCAAAGTCGGAAACCCCGAAGAATGTCAACGGAACGGTTGCAAAGAAAAAACTACCTAGTATCGGCTAACAGCATCCCTGTCACACTCATTATTTATAAACAATACTATTTATACGTTCATCTTATTAAAAATTATCAGATCACTGCCCTGCTGGGGCAGGAATTGCTTTCTCTAAGAATGTGAATATATCTTCTAGTTCTTGAGGACTCACGCTATGAACCAAATTCGGATACTGATTCCATTCAATATTTTCAAACTTGAATAAATCTCGTAGAAATCCATATGATTTCTGACCAAATTCGAACTTCACAACGTTATCTGATGTACCATGGCCCAGGAAAATTGGCGTTTTAAGATTAGCCCTTCTCTCTAGCTGAAACAATCAGTTAGTACTACTTCGAAGTGTGCGCCTCCGGCAGCTAGCAGTTCGACTCCGCTAGAACTAGTGGCTTCGCCACCGCGAGATTTATAATACTTACAGTGGTAAGCTTCTCATGAATAGGGAGATAGCCTGATAATCCAACCATACCACCTAATTTACTATCAGAAGTGATCATAGTCTAAATAGTTAGCTCAATTCACATGAATTCACTCAAATATATCACTTACTCCATAACTAATAGCACATCCTTGACTAAATCCTCCAATTACAACTCGATGAGAAGGAATTCCGTTGCTACCTTCTTCTAATATCATCTCCTTCAACTTGTCAATACTATCTAACACTCCTGCTTCATCTTGACCAGAATGAACATCCTCTAGTATCGGAATATCATACCAGGCAGGCATGCGCATACCGAAATTTAACGTCACTTCCTTCTGTGGAGCATCGGGAAATACAAAATTTACATGTTGAAGTCGTTTTCTCCGAATCGCCTCTTCTGCTAGAAATCTCCAACCATTACCACTATCGCCTAGACCATGAAGAAATATTACCGTAGCTGAAGGTGCCTTTACAGCAGGAATTCTGACAGCTGGATAAACCATTCTCTAGGGTATATAAACTGATTACTGAATTTGTCAACTGGTCAACAACTATAATATGAACTGACGAGGGCCATTATGCGTCGCTGGTGATTAAATCGGTGATCGCGTAGCCGTTCAACTGCGCAACCATAATTTATGCACTGATAATTGGTACGGCGCTATAAAATGTCTATTATCTAACAGCTCCTGGGGGAATGATCCACCTCAAATTGGCTGACAATTTAATATTGAAGGATCTCAAGTTAATATCAATGATATTATTATTTGATATTACGTAATTTGTTTCATTTGGATTTTTGAGGGGTTCGTTTTCTGAGCAATTCTCTGATCTATATTAGACTATTCTAGGATCTGTAATCCAATAACTATGATTATAATTTTACGAGACGTCATGTCTGGAGTTTGGATATCTGAAAAGGTCTGTGTTTGAATCACCCTGCTGTAAAAAATTAATTCGCCCTATAGAGAAATCCGATTACCCCTGCAGATCCACATGGTTGATCGCTCCAACTGCCAAGAAACATGCAGATCCCTACGAAGATCATCTCATTTTATTAAATGTTATAAGCCCGCTGGTTTCGGGCTCAGTTATATAATAATACCTACAAAGTAATTTAGCCCTATCTAGTTGCATACCTAACAGTACATGTATTCCTTTGATTATTTCGACTGTGAAATGGACTTCATGCCATTTACTACTCTGACAAAGATAATAATATTTGAGTTAATTTAGTATAACTCTGATATTAGGTCCGATGCGTTCGTCATTTGGTTGGGAAATTGCCATATAGTAAACTGAATTTTCCGAGGTAGGGCAAACAATTAACTTTTGATGAATTGACAAATTAATTCTTAGGCAAACAAATTGTATCATGCAGAATACCTTTAATAATCCTCAGAGGCGATAATTTTCTGTAGGATGACTTGACCTCAGATTACTTAAATGAATTAAAATGTATTGAATAAGACGATGATCTGTAAAAAATTGATTAGTGATTTTGATATACCAGTTAAAGTGTGGGGAAATTGTTTCGACAGAAGAGAATATAGCTAAATAAGAACATAGAATTAAATATGCAAAGGTTTTAGCTATTCAAATCAAGTGTACTTAATAAGAGATAAAGAAGAAAGCAACAGCATTACGAGAGTAGCATGACGATCGTGGCAGTTGTAATAAGAATACAGAAGCGGGAAAAAACCAAAACTGCAACACCAATAACTGTAGCACCAAGACAAAATTAGTAAAGCAGACCAAACAGAGAAGAGGAGATAATGAGAAAGTGACAGACTTAGTAGCATTAATAGAATGATAAACATCATTGTAGTGACCAGAAATCATGGGAATGAAACACTCAAGGAAAGAGTCTGAGAATACCACGAACCGCTTCTACATAATCCCATCTTCAAAGATTTCACGAAGACAGCGCTATCGATGAAGTCAATTTAAGAAGAATCATAATACCATCTTCTAATAAATCAACATTTGCTCATTTGAATTAGATTGTGGTTTCCACATCACACACAGCTCGTGCAAGAGGTCGTCACTCTCAATCGTTGCATAGAAACCTGTGGTGTCCAACAAAAGAGTGAAGAACTGGGCACGACTACAATACAACAATTCATTATTTATACTATTAATTATTAAAGTGGATACGATGTCCAACAATGAGGATGATGTCAATTAAAAGGGATAAGGCTTAGAGTACGAAAGCTAACGAGAATAGCTACAAAACCAGACTACAAGAATGAAGAATAATGACACCTAATTTAATTAATTTCTCTTCAACGCTCGATCGAGAGGGCAAACAATGGAGAGCGGGTACATACTTCAGAAATATAATTTCGCCTGGAGATATCCATTGCTACACGGTAAACTATGACACAGTAAACTGGAGCAACTAACCAACGAGATGACATAACTTCAGAACTATTACCATATTCCAGAGCTCTACAGGATGGACACAGTAGAACTGATGAAGATAGAAATGAGTAACCAGATTCCAGACTTCTACAGGATGGACACAGTAGAACTGATGAGTTAACAGTGAATAACCAGATTCAGAGTTCTAAAGGATAGACTCAGTAGAACTGTCGAAGCTGTCAGTCAACGTAGGTGAACTTAAATGCCAAAGAATTACTCTTCATTTCTTTCAATACAAAGTTTGTCGCTTCCCATTTCCTTAATGAGGAAAGGATCACAGTAGCTTAAGTGAGTGTACTCATCTTCAATTCTTCTTTATAATAATGCATATTTCTTGGGCCCTTAGAAAATTAAAACGACTGTATGTTAGCAAGTAGATATTGATAATACGCCAGTATTTACTTACGTTCTAGTATTGTTTACAGCAAAAATTCGATGAATTGTCCGAAATTCGAATTCAATTTTTTGTAATCCTTTTTTTTAGGATTGTTAGGATAGCCAGAATAAGACCTGAGCCAGCAGTCAATTTTGAAGTTGAACTGATCGCTGTTACAGAGTTAGTATAAGCAGAAGTAAGGTATCTCTTTAATTACTCACTCATCAATGATTTCTATTCCTAGATTATAACCGGCACGATCGATGGATTGGAGGAATTTCACATCTCTTAACAAGATGTTTCTTTGTTTTTTATATTTTCGAAAGTTTCCAGGGTGTTGTATGGTACGCCAGTTGGCTTCAATATCTTTAAGGTTTTCCAGAGCGATACACAAAGAAAAGTTTGGTTCATGACTATCAATGCCGAAATCTTCTACAGCCCAGAATTCATCGCCTGTTCGGAAAAGACCTATATATTTCTGCAAGCAGCTTGTTCTGTGGTGGTGATACAAGTAAGATTTAAAGCGTCGCACCGAGGTATGAAGTTTGTAAGCGCTTGAGTGACTAACCCAGTGTATCTTAAACCTTCCATTCGAGGATCTTGTGTGGTCGTAATTTTTATTTGCTTCAACAAAGAAAGGAAGATCGAACGCCTGAACAAATTCAGTTTGTTTAATTCCAAGTAACTTTCTGATAGCTTGGAAATCAGACTCATTATACGCTTCAAATTTATATTCTTCTTCTACGTCGTATTCATTGTTTAAAAGATGGTTAAAAGCATGATCTCTAAAATGTGACTCGCTTTTCACTTGCGATTTTTCTCGTTTGAAAATGTTATATCTATGCTTGTTTTTCAATTCCTTTAATCCTTTTATAAGAGACTTCTTCTGGTTAAAAAACTCAGTGATTAATTGAGAGTTCTCGGTATAATGTTTGCTCTTAGTAGTGGGAGTTTTTGGAATATCAGTATTATCTGTAGAACTTGAACTGATTGATTTGCTTTCTTCCTGATCTGTAGTTACCGAGGTGATGGCCCGAGGAGTAAAACTTATATTTCTTCGCTTCGTCACGCCTTCCTTCATTTTGATGAAACATAATAAATATTTCCGGTACTAGTAGACGCAGAGTACTCATCTATTTCATTGGTGGGCCGGATAAAAGCTCGTAACGATTTCGTCAGCTTAAAAGTAGAGGATGAACTAATTGATGGGTCTGTCTGCACAGGTTGACCTTGGACAACAGACGTAAACGTACAAAGCATTGGAGCACGGTCGGTATTAGTGAACGTCATTTTTAACGTCTTCTTCACATATTTACAGCCTGACTTAACACAGTTGATAATGAAATGCTTGGGTGGGCAATGTATTCCAAAAGGGTTACCAATTTTAAGTCTTTGGTTATTGTGGATTTGGAACTTCATTTTTGGCTTGATTGAGGTAAGCTTTTTTGAGTTTTGTTTTTTCAACGACAATTATAAGAATAATAAAACTAATAGAGAATAAAATAATTGATGGTCTTTACTAATAAAAAGAATAATAGAGAATAGAAATTAATAAAGAATAATAGGAAATAATAATTGGTCAATCGGTCAGCCAAAGATCAAAGAAGTTGAAGTACTTCAAATAATAAGAGAAGTCGAAAGTAGAGGAAACTCGTTCGTATAATTCAAGAACGCTAATTTGTCCAGCTCAGATAAATTTGTGTTGAAAGACGGAAATATTATTCCAGTGGATATCGTCGATGATATATAATTCTTACTGCGATGGAGTCAGTTCCCATAAGTTACGATTATTTAGGCAATGATCGGCACTCCACAGAAAGATGTTTCCCTTGGGATATTTTCGGTGAGCTAGAAGCATGCTGAGTTTTGGCTGCCGATGTTGACTAATTTAAGTGGCTTAAAGGTTCGTTTTACATACATTTACGCTCAGTTTGTGCTTTTGTAGATGTGACACGAAACATCTTTCAATATATACCATTAGAATTCGGTGAAGGTTGATAGAATTAACATTTCAATTTCTATTGTAGATTCTTAGTGGATGATTAACTCTAGACTACAATTTAAAGCTCAAAAATGGTAAATGCAGATTTTTTTCCATTATAGAGTACTCTTCTGCCTTCTAAAAAAAGAGATATCTGAGTAATAGCTCCACTGATCGTAAGTTGCACATTATATACATACTTGCGTATCTAATCAAAGATCCCAGACTGGTTGGCACAAAGCATTTTCCAGACAAATTGCTATGGTTTAATTTTTAGAGACTGGAATAGAATACAGTCTTCATAAGAATATGTCACTTATACCGGTTACCCACAGTACACGCTTAAGCACGATAACCCTGCATAATCCTGTATGACTACACGGTGGTCGATCGCTCGATACCAGCAGCGGAGCCTTATGGTCAACGTAGTAGTACAATAAATTAACGTCTATTTCATACACAATTATAATAATACAATACAATAATAAAATCAGAAAGGAAGACAAAATTTTTTTTTAGGTAGTAGAGCTCTGCATGTGTCCAAGATAAGGGCTGTCCGCATTTAAAACGTTGTACTTACGTTTTCGAACATTCATGGCAGGGTTGGATTTCCACCTGGTCATAGGGAAACCATTTCTCTTGCGATAATTTGGGATACAATATGGCGACCGCTCCTTTTCATCAAGTTTACGCAGATACACAGCCACCGCTAGTAAATCTTTCTTGGCATCAAGTAACAATTACAAGCTGAGTTCAGTCTGTGATCATTTATTGTCTATTTAAGTCCACAGGACCAGCAATACGTAATTATTTTGACCAAGTATTACGTATCACTATAGAAACTTATTTGCTATTCAATATTGAACCATTTTCTTCTTTCCATCAACAGTGACAAGTTGGCCGAGTGGTTAAGGCGGCAGACTTAAGTATTTAAGATCATCTGCTGGACGAAAGTCCTCGCGAGTTCGAACCTCGTACTTGTCAATATTTTTTTTCATTTAATAGCTTCTTCGCTGTTCTTAATTAGGCGGTTTCTTTTTGCTAGCAAATGGCAATCTGAAGTGTATTCTGCATCGTGTAGCTTGTCAAGGAGCCAGGTATTGACTCCACTGTGAAGTCTGATTTATCTTTTCAGATTCCAACTTTGTAGTCCATCCATCCGCTTACCAGCCACATCTCATATCGAACCATTACGCTACAACAGTCTCACAAGCATTGTTTGCCTCCTGACAAGTTAACTTAATAAAGATGTAATCAGAAACCACAGCAGCCAATCTCATCGTATAAACTATCGTCCCTGAAATATTTCCAATGCATTTGAAATGCATGCTCTATCACCTTTATCTTGATAGCGCCGTGTCTATACCGCGCAGGCGCACCGAATGGTTTGCGGATAGCGCGCAGTCAGTATAAACCAGCTTCTGATCCTCTTTAAATAATCTGTTCACCCCTTAAAAATTCGGAATATTGTTCCATCCATTATTTAATGAATTGTTAGTTGCGGGAGTGATAAAAACAGTACAGAAACCCACTTGGTAAATTCCTTTTTGCGTCTCCTCATTGTAAGTAGAGTGAATTGGTATCGAAAACTAAATTCTGTGGAGAATTGCGGAATAGTGGAGTTAGTCGATAATAACTTAAAAACGCCGCTAACTAATAAGAATTTTATAGTACTCCAGGATAATAAACCCCGATAAATAAATCGGGTTAACAGTAAGTTGGAAGTAATTTATTTAATCAATTGACGTACTTAAACATAAATTGAGATGTCTAACAGTTAGCCTATCGAGATGACCTTCGTTGTACCTACTGATAATCCTGATGAGAAGCTTACTTATAGTGATGTAAAATCGCCATCAATATTGATTGATAGAGAGAAAAAAGATGGTGATGCTCACTCTAGTCAAAGTATGAACGTTCCTCTTCCTAATAATAAATCAAAAGTAATGACTAGTTCAATAGAAGATTCACCGAGTCCTATGACTGCGTCATTGGCCAATCTCCAGGATGGCAATATCTCAAGACCACTTACTTCGCTTAGCACTGACGATCTTGCCTCTTCACCACTGAATAACTTGTCTACGAATCAAGATAACAGATTGAGTGATAATAACAGTATAGGATCCGTAGAGAACAGTGAAACTATTACTGCTGGTAATCATTCGAATCGGACTTCTAACACTGTTAAATTTGACGAGCCTGAAGCATACAATAATGAAAAAAGTAACGGTGATGGAGAATTCGACGCTCTTAAATCATCTCCAAATACTTCTCATAAGTCAGGATTTCGTAGATTAACTCAGCGTGATAATATATTCAGGATAAAGTTAGGGTCTACTCGTTCAGACCAATCTTATTCAGAACCCAATGAAGGTAGTATTAGTGAGAATAAAACTACATCAAGACAAACGAAACAAAACTCAAGTAATACATCGAACCAATCTGACAGTAACCCTCGAAGAGATCTTGCCAAATTACGATCTAAAAGCGATGCTGAAGTGATTAAAAAATCTACTGCCTTTGATAGTGGTGATGAAAGTAACATATCGCATATGAGAAATCTTAGTATCGATGTTCATTCTGACACAGAGGCTACCAATCTGAATACCGATAATGATGCTTCCTCCATGAGAAGTAATAGTAATGTCAGTGGACCCGATAGTCATCAACTTCTCAATGGTGGCGGTGGTACTCGTAGAAGACTTCTATCTTATATCGATCCAAATAATTTCCACCATTCCGTTAGCACTGGTCCAAGTGAAAGTGCCCCAGGAGTTTTTAGACGTCGAATTTCACATTTCAACACAGAAGGGTTATCCAGGAACATTAGAAAATATACATTATTAAATTTTGCTCGCAGAAAGAAAGAAGTCAAACCGGAAGAATACCAAAAATCTGGCGAGCTTCTTGATGAACTCTCTTCTATAATTCCAGCCACAATAATAATAGCATCTCGATTCTTGCGTGATGATAATGGGTTGAACATAGAGCCGATTCTTCTTAAGCAAATTCGCTTTACAATAACTGAGTTGAGAAGTAAATTATTTAGAATTGATCTTGAATACGGCTCGGGGATTTCATGGTCAATAACAAAAGAGTATAGAGATTTCTCAACCCTTCATAGTAAGCTTAAGACGATCGCTGTACAGGCGAAGCTAGCGCAGAAGAGTACAAAGAATACGAAAGGAAAGGAAAATGATTATATTGGAGGTCGGAGGCGTAATGTGAAATTGCCAAGACTTCCTAAATCCCATCAATATGAAATAAGAAGGAGTACTAGCAGGGTTGATGGTATTACTCCAGTGAGAACTCACAATAGTACTGGTAGTGGCTGGGAGCATCCAAGCTCTTCATCATCTGACGAAGAAGTACCTGATGTCCCTTCCGTACCATCAACTGATATTTCTGCTCGCCCTCCTACTTTAGCCCTGGCTTTAACTCAATATCTAAATGCACTTTGTCATAAGTTCCAATTTTTAACCGAATCAGATAGAATCTTACAATTTTTGGAGTTTTCCACCATGAAACTTCGATTGGCACCTGAACAGTCGTACCATGGCAAAGAGGGTCGACTATTTATTAGATCTTCTGCTTCTGTTCAGGGTTGGAAGGCCAGTCATTTGAAACCTGATGATATTACTGATATGATTCAACGACACACAAGTAAATGGTTTCTGGTCAGACATTCGTATCTTGTATGTGTTGATAATGCGTCTGATACGAATATCGTTGAAGTTTTTCTAGTTGATAAGGCCTTCAATGTAAGAACACACCTTCGTCATGGAATGAATGGATCATCTGTTGAAGGCGATAATTCATCGGATCCTACGGTTATAGATACTCCCGCTGGTCGTGAACTATCAAAAGCGCTCCGATTCTTCCTAGAAATAGAGAATAATGAGCGAATCATCAAACTGGCAGCAAGATCAGAAAGGGAAGTAGCAAGTTGGGTTGATAGTATCAATAAAATGAAAGAACAAACGCTTTGGAGTAAGCCACATCGATATGACAGCTTTGCCCCGGTTAGAGATAATGTCAATGCAGAATGGTTTGTAGATGCAAGAGACTACTATTGGTCGGTAAGCCAGGCCATTTCTGAAGCCAAGGACGTCATTTATATTCATGATTGGTGGCTCAGTCCTGAGCTTTATCTTAGACGTCCAGCTCAAGGTAACCAGGAATGGCGTCTGGATCGCTTACTTAAAAGAAAAGCAGAAGAGGGAATCAAAATCTTCGTAATTATTTATCGGAATTATGGACAGACTGTTCCAATCGATTCATTATATACAAAACATTCCTTGCTTGATCTTCATAAAAATATTTACGTAATGAGATCTCCTAATCAATGGCTTCAAAATACTTTCTTTTGGGCCCATCATGAAAAGATGTGTCTAATTGACCACAAAATTGCTTATTTGGGTGGGATTGACCTTTGCTTTGGCAGATTTGATACCTCTGAACATGTTCTGACGGATGACAAGAACCAAGCTTTCTTTAAAGATAAACTAACTGATCCAGTATTTTCAAGCACATTTGAAGACGAGCTCCCAGAAACTCAAATGTGGCCGGGCAAGGATTATTCGAACCCTCGTGTTCAAGATTTTCATAACTTACATGATCCCTATGGCGAAATGTACAATCGTGAAAAAGTGCCACGAATGCCTTGGCATGATATTCATATGATGGTAACTGGCCAGCCGGCTAGAGACTTGGTGCGCCATTTTGTTCAGCGTTGGAATTATGTAATCCGTCAAAAGCGTCCATCTCGTTCCACACCGCTTTTGCTACCACCTCCAGATTTTACTGATGAACAAATGCAACATAATGGTTTGGGAGGTACGTGCGAAGTCCAAATCGTAAGGTCATCCTGTCAGTGGTCTTTAGGACTCAAAGATGTAGAGCATAGTATCCAGGAAGCGTATGTGAATGCTATTGAAGAATCGGAACATTTTGTCTATATTGAGAACCAATTTTTTGTCACATCAACTACTATTGAGGGAATTAAGATCGAAAACAAAATTGGAGATGCTTTGGTTGAGAGGATTGATCGTGCACACCGATATGGACAAAATTGGAGATGTGTTATAATAATCCCACTAATGCCGGGTTTTGAATCACAGGTTGATATGGTTGAAGGTTCAAGTGTTCGAGTTATAATGCAATGTCAATTTATGTCCATCAGTAGAGGCAAAGATAGTATACTTGAACGGCTTGATGCATTAGGTATTGAACCGGATGACTATATTCAGTTTTTTTCTCTCCGAAAATGGGGCGAAATTGGTCCCAAAAAGAAGCTTGTGACCGAGCAACTTTATATTCATGCTAAATGTATGCTGGTTGATGACAGACTCGCTATTATTGGTAGCGCAAATATTAATGAACGTTCGATGCTCGGTAGTCGAGACTCGGAAGTTGCTGCCATCGTCAGAGATAAGCATTTAATTGATGGTACGATGGGAGGGGAACCTTTTCAGGTAGGTAACTTTGCACATAGTTTACGTGTACGACTCATGTCCGAGCATCTGGGTGTCGAGTTAGAGACTGTTGACTTGATTAACTCGCAATTGACGAAGCTTTTGAGCCGTTACTCCCATGTTGATGAAGTTATTAGCGAGTGCGATAACAGCCTCTTCGAAAATAGCGGAGTGCTGGACTATCTTAGCTTTAATCATTATTCGGGCACTGATAATATTGGACTTCGGGAGAAGAAGACTAAGAGCCGAGACAATAGGGTTCAGGATAATATTGAGCATAAGTTAGATGTAGATAATGGAACAAAAGATGGATACAAGCTTTTATACTTACTTGAGGGAAAGAGAAAAAAGGATCCAAAAAATGAAAATGAGACTATGGTGGGAGAGACAGAGGCTATTATAAATGAAGCTTTTGAAAATTTTTGTAATGAAAATCCGGAATTCACAGCTTCTAATATTCATGAACTGAAAAGTCAACTTTACGAGAAGCTCGTTGATACAAATGTGAATGACAACTTCTGTGACGACGAGTTAACTCCAATTGAAGAAATGCCTAGACCTTCCCAGCCAAGAACGTTTGTTAATGCATTTAAATTAGAAGATCCTTTAGACGATGACTTCTACAATGACGTTTGGTTTGCTATTGCTGAAAAAAATACAGCCATTTTTAGTGAAGTGTTTAAATGTCAACCAGATAATAAAGTAGGAACATGGAAGGATTATCTGAACTTCATGTCGTTTGGTGAAAAATTCTCCACTCGGCAGGACGAAGAATCCGGTCAGAAAGTATCTTCGAAAGCAGATACCTTGAGAGCACATGACCCACTTGGAACTCTTACTGAAGAGTGGGCTACTACTCCATCAGGCCCAGGACAGGATATAGATTCAGAATTGATGGGCGAGCCAGGAACTTCAAACACGTCTTCTGATATTGAGAGGAATTATAAAATAGATGGTGTTAAAACTCGAAGCACTAGCAATGGTGATGATAGTCTAATTACCCCTGCTGCATCTTCTTCTTCAATGGGCCATACTCGGAGAAAAAAAAGAACAAACACTAGAAATCAACATACTTTCGAACCTTACGGGCGGGAAGAAGCTTTGAAGATCCTTAAGGGAACAAAGGGAAATCTGGTGCTTTATCCTGTTGACTGGTTGATCAAAGAATTTGAGGCGTAAGTTTGGTGGTAAGAGACGAAGGTGAGAAAGTTACTAACGATTTATTTTAGCGAAAATTGGTTTCATAGCTTTGATAGATTACCACCATTGGAAATTTATGATTAAGCATATATAACTGTTCAATAAATTATTCTTTAGCATTACATGTATAATAATAATATACTATATGGTTTTGACAAGTTGATAAATTACAAGCATGTATAATGGTACGATTACGTTGTCATTCATACCCCCCGTAGCTTCCAGCATGGCTGTTGAAAAAGCAGTAATAAAAATACCATAGTAGGACATTTTCAGGGAATATGAGGGAATAAGTTCAATACAGGTCCAAAGTCCTAATATTACACCTAGAATAAACGAAATGGTTCCTTCAAGGGTTTTCTTTCCGAAAATTCGATATTTACCAAACCTTCTGCCAATGGTAGATGCACTTGAATCACCGAGACCGAGGCAGATTATTCCAGCAGGTGAGCCAACGAACAAAATAGGTAAGTATATACCTAATAGAAGGAATATGTGAGAGACAATAACCGGACCATAAGTATCTCTATGGTCAGTATAATTCATTAAAATTCTATGAAGCTTTTGACCAAAAGGAGGAAGAGTTGTAGCACGAACAATTTCAGATATAATGAATAATACTAATGCTATTGTCATTGAAATGGATGTGAATCCTGGATCGACATTTGCACCACATGGCAAAAACATTGTAACGACACATAAATGCCAGACCTTGCGCCTTAAGTCAAGTTGCCAGTTTGATGAGAATTTCATCACGATAGGCAGAACAAGTATCAAAATAACACACCAATATGCCAGCATATATAAGTGATCTGTTTGAACAAGGTAGTAAATAAATTGAGTAACTTGGTAGGGGGTGGTGGAAGTATCTGATACACCAAGATTGACTTCTAAAAACGATCCAAAAATAACAAATCCAATAATTGGAAAAATAAAATAAATGATGTTTGCATACCAACGTTTGAGAGAATCGGCATTTTTTGGTCTACGATGAGAACCAATGATTTTGGACAGATTAATGACTTTTATGAATAAAGGCCAGACAACTACAAACGAGATGAAAGGGGAGAAGATAAGCGCTTGTATGTAAGCGTTAATAGAAAAGGAGGATTGTAGATAAGCCAGATTTGTAAACAAACTTGAAAATAAAGAAATTTCTGATTCTGTCAATGACACTCCACAAAGAGCAGCGATAGTGATAGAGAATTCATGATGCATATCCAGAGGAGATACAATATAATCAAGAGGAGACGATGATGAAACGAAAAGGAAGATTGCTTCAACAATTGAACTTTCCAGCGAATTTGACATAAAACTCGACAACGAGAGTATCTGATTTAACCAGCGCATATAATCTGGACCACAAGTAAATGAGAGCATTACTGGGAATGCCCATAAATAAAGATCTTGAGGGAATCTTGTTCTACCAAGTTTATTGGTACAAATGATAGATTTAAGAAATGTTAATATTGATAGTTGAGACCATATTAGATAATCATCAATATTTTCCCTTAAAAGAGTAGCTGAGAGTACAGTGAGAATCAAACCACCTTCAATATATTTATTTAATAATGGTTGATCCGTTCCATCATTTAGAGGTATTGGAGGAGTACAAGATCTTGAAGTCTGTTCAGAAGTAGCGGTCGCAGAGATTGTTGGTATGCCAAGCGTAGTTCTACTAGCATTATCTGAAGATGTATTACTATAATTATTATTCAGTCCATAAGCCAACTGACGTTTTCTTGCCAGCACCGATTTTGTGACATTATAAGCATCATCCTCACCACCGCTCTCACCAAACTCTTGCTTCATTTCTGTAACCACAGAAGAAGCTGATCTTGAAGGAGGAGGCATAATGTATATTTTTCCCCAACACAGAAGGATAACACTTTAAATCTCATAAAATAGAACCCATTTAAAACGGAAAAAAAATTTTAACTAATTATATTAACGTGTTTGAAGATTAGACTAAACTATTTTTAAAACATTAACCTTGCCAAGTATCTTGATTTGACAGGGCCATCTCGCGTCGATCAGATCCCGATACGGCTGATGACACGGCATGTGGTTTCACGAGCCTGCGAAGAGCTAGAGCTGAATCGACGTGGGTGACCCTTAGATCCTCTCTGCGGAGCAGAGCAACGGGTCTGGGCGGAGCCCAGCCGCCGGAGGCAAACTGTTTATTGGAAGAAAGTTTCTGCAAAAGCCAGGATACATTACTAGCTAGACCTATAAACAAATAAAATAAAACACACAACAAATAAGAAGCTGTTGATATGAAAGGGACATAATTCATTAGCGAGGGAGAAGACATTAAGTTGAATGTCGTTTCTCTGATGTTAGGGAGATGTATGATCTATTAGAACTCGAGTTGTCTATCGACTGTCCAAAACTATCTAATGGCTTGAGAAGATCAAATGAACAAAGTAAATCTTTGGAAACTGATAAAACAGCACCCCAATTGCCGAATTCTCCACAATAATTGGGGGCAGAAAATACAGTTACTAATTTCCGCTGGCCGAAAAATTCATAACCATCTTCAACTACCATATGGCCTCTAGCAACCAAATCAAACCCAAATTTTCGACAAAATTTGTCAAGTACACTTTTGCTGAAACAATAAGAAACACCTCGATCATTATCACTCCATTGATATATATCTGGGTCAGGATCGGACCATAGTAAGTCACTTAAAAGTCCCTCATCTGGGACATCAGTGGGACGAGTGATATTCAAAATATCATTCATTGAATGAAGATGTGGAGATAAACCTCCGTGGATACAGAATATCTTTCCTCCTATAGTAGCAGCAATTGGAAGGGTATTGAAAACATCAATAATCGATTTCCATACTTTAACTGAACATCTTCGTTTACATTCATCATAAAACCCATAAACTTTTGTAACACTAGCACATTCATGATTACCTCGCAATAAAAATACGTTTTCGGGATGTTTAATTTTTAAACATAATAATAATAAAATTGTTTCTAAAGATTGTTTACCTCTATCAACATAATCACCTAGAAAGAGATAGTTTGCTTTTGGGGGCATACCGCATAACCTAAATATCCGCAATAAGTCACTATATTGACCGTGGATATCACCAACAACTTTGACCGGGGTACCTAATTCTAATAGAACTGGCTGGGATAAGAAAATTTCTCCAGCAAGAAGGCAAATTTGTTTAATTTCATCAGATGCTAAGCAAAAAGTACGAGTATCTCGACGATAATTACCACCAGCAGCTAACAATCGTTTAATATATCCGTTAATAGGATTGTTGGTGGGTTTTTTGGTTGATGATTTTGATAACGATTGTTTTTGTAAGTCGGGTGTGGGGGTTTTATTATTTGGTTGGTTGGTCGTAGGTTGAAGCGTGATTATAGCAGGACTTGGAGGTGATGTGCTTATAGAAGACGATGATTCATTAGAATTTGATGATACTGATGATATTGATGATGATAATGTTGGAGATGGGTTGATTACAGTTGAGTTGGAAGTAGAGGTGGTAAGGAAGTTTGTATTTTCATTAGACGATTGTCTGTTGTCAGTACTACTGCTAGGCAATCGAAGGAGAGTACTTGGAGATTGAGATTGAGATAGAGATTGAGAGTGCGAGTGAGAGTAAGAGTGCGAGACTGATGTACTAACAAACGACGACACAACACCCTCCTTTTTTTCCTTTTCAATCAAAATATCATCATCCACATGACTTGTTTCACTTTCTCCATTTATCGTGTCCGGAGATTTAACAGTACTCGATGATCTATCTGAAGATCCTGTACTTGTTATTGACAAAGTTGAAGTTGTGGATTCTATAGAAGCAACCGACTCAGACATTTCATCATCAAAAGGAGTTGCACTTGGAGGAAGAGATAACGACTCTAATCTACGATGAGATCTCCCACGACTATTACCATTTGTTGGTGGAGATCTCTTGCTACCCATAGCCAAAGCCGCTGAAGCGGATATTCTCAGAGAACTAGCAGAAACTGCCAAAGTTGACATTCTTGGAGAGGCTGGTTTAACAGAAGTCAAAGTAGCTAAACCAGGAGATTCTATATTTGGGGATAAGTGATTGCCACCATGACTACTATGCCCCCCAACAGATGGTTTATTTTGATTAATAAACTTTATACTTGGGCTATTCAGTTGTTTATTAACATTTTGCTGTTTTTTATTTTTCAAGACATTATTACTATTATTACTTTTACTTTTCCCACTACTAGCAGATTCATCATCTTCACCACTTGGAGAAGCTAATACTCCAGTGGTATTTGCAGTCAGTACGGGGGTATTAACGGAACCATTTTTCGACGGCGAGTTACCCATCGATATGAACTAAAAGATAAGAGAGATTGATTAATGAATAAACGACAAAAAAAATGAAAAGAAAACTAGCCGAAGCTTGATTGTTGATCTGTTTGAAGGGAAATTTAAGATTGCCAACCGTCGAGGAATGAAATGAAAGACGAAAAAGCTACAAAATTCTAGGGTTAGGCCTGTTACTTAAGCAACCGAAACAAAGCAAGAAAGTTTTGCCGCACATTTAAAGTTTTGATGGAGGCGCAGAGAATTAGGGCAGGGGTTGAAATGATATTTGCTGGATAGAACTCCAGCTCTCTGCTCTGCCTCCGGGGGCCGGGCTTTGCCCGGACCCGTAGCTCCACTCCGCTGAGTGATGACTGGGTGAACTGGACTCTCTGTGGGCTCACAAGTTTCATAGATTTGTGATACATGTAATAGATTTTATTCAACTGGGAATGAATATAGCAATTATGAAACATTTGGGTGAACTGGACTCTCTGTGTTGGGGGAAAGGTAGTCGTCACTCCGCGGAGTGCTACGGGTCCGGGCAAAGCCCGGCCGCCGGAGGCAATGTAGGGATCGTAGAGTAACAGTGTAATTAGATATTATTTTAAACCACTAAGTGTTAATGCTTCAAGAAATCGAGAAAGATCATCTTTCGATACTTCGATTATTGATGACTCAAATGCATCAATTCTTATTCTTGCGTTGATTTGATTGGCAATTGTTTGGAATGCTGCTCCAAATTTATTGTAGATTGTTGATGAGGAAGTGGAGGAGGAGATAGTCGATAATGTTGATTCATCAAAATCTCGTGATTTACGAGGTCCCATTCCTAATACAAGGTAGATGGATCGGATTGGATTATATGATGCAACTACTAGTGGTAATGGTTGAGGATGAACTTCTGCACATCCTTCAGCAATCCATGATCCAAGTCTGGCCAATGCTAAAGGATTGGAGAATAATTCTAATTCAGGACCTTCTCGAAGAACTGCTAAACGAAATGATCGTAAATCTTTTATCTGCCTTTTTTCAAACAATGCTGTACTTGCTGAAACAATTGCTTGTTGAAGAATTTTAGCTTTAGATATTCCAAGTAAGAGAATATCAAGATCTTCTAATGCATCCCATCCTGCCCAGAAATTGGATACCCAGAAACGTTCTTTATCAGATCTAGCTGTTTCAAGCTCTCTATTAATAGTCTCATCATCCTTATCATCATCATTCGTTTGATTATTTATTACATTATTTCGATGGATCAATGTCTCTCCAGAACCAGCTTCTAATAATGCTATTAATGCTTCAACACAATCACCAGCAGAAACTGAACCTTTAAATCCATAGCGTCTAATAACCCCCTGACGGATAATATCATCAATACCATACATCCCTGATACCGAACTTAATTTATCTTTTAATGATCGTTTCAAAGGAATGTGCATATGAGTCCATAATTCCTTTGATTCTTGTAATGCTATTCCCATTTTTGCTAATAATTTATGTAATTTCTTCTTTCCATCCTCAGTCCATAAATGAAGTTTAGCTGATAAATAGGAGGAATGGGTCATACTTTCGTATAGGGACCAATGTCGTAATAAAAATAATGCATAATCAGGTTCAATGTATAAAGACATGGATTTGTTGTCATTCGTATTTCCATTAGATTCATCGTTAATTGTATTCGGCGGACATAATCGAATAACTTCTTCTTTCAATAATGGATATAATGAATTGTAAATTTGAGGGTGTTGTGCGTCCAGCGACGTGATCCCAACGACTGCTAGCCATAAATTAGAGGCAGAAGTTTGACCGATTAGTGATAGGAGGGTGTATATTTGAATGGTAGAAGATGAATTTATAAATGATCCGTGGCTGTAATAATCCTCAAGTAATAAAGTATAATTTCGTCTTGCTTGACGGATTTTTTTCCGAGCTTCTTTTATTGATTTGTTTGTATGGTTGTTGTCTTCTCCATCGATTGAGTGATTGATCGGAGTTTCGTCATCACCATCGCGCTGAGTCTCATCGTCGTCATGATCCGTATCACCATTTAAATCATCATTATTGACCGTAGGACTATTCGTAACTTCGTCTTCATTTTCCGTCTTATGCTCATCATCAAAGGCATCATCCTCTATACCCATCTCCTCTCCATCGTTCGTCTCATCCTCACTATCACTCCCCTCCTCGTCCTCATCATCATCTTGACTTAAAAATTCATATGCTGCCTTGTGCTCCTTCATACCCTCATCTACCTTACCATCATCAAAACAGATGATACTCTCTGATGCAAATAAATTCTCTAAATTCCATGGTCTATGATTATCAATAACATAAATTTTCGGTATATGCTTTCCAATATTGCGCTCTTCCCCCGGTCCAATTTCAAAATAATCTTCTAAATCAACTGTTGCTCCACATCCAATACATATTACATTCACTATTGAATCATCCAATTCTTGAAACATTTTCTTTAACTCATTATAACCGACAATTGGTACAATTTTATGTGGAATTAGTTCTGTCTTGAAAACATTAGAAATAATCTTTGCACTACACAAAGCATCGATATCCAAACATGATACAAAGATAACCACTTTACATGTTGAATGAGATAATGAAGTTTGACGGATTTCTTCAAAAGTACCAGCAAATTCAGCTGGTGATATATACATAAGGAGGGAAATATGATTAATATGCTAAAAAGGTTGTATTATTCGACAAACATGAAAATATAGTTCGGAGATCGATAAGATCGTGAACAGCCGTTTGAATGTAAATACGCGTTTAATTTTGGCGCGTAACGCGAGAAATCAATTACCTTTCTAGATTTGGAATATGTACGGCTGTATATTTTTATCATATTCTTATAGTATTTTTTTAATATTTGGCAAGAGAATAGCTACTTTTTAAATTACCGGTAGAAAAAATGTATTCTCAAAAAATAAACTTTTATTATCCTCTATAAAGATTGAAATCTACTCCCATACTAGATCAAAACAGCTACTTTTCAAACCTAACTATCTACTTCTTATCATAGACTCCAATAGATATTTCTAGGCTGACTGCCATAGATGTATATTAGTCTATAATGTAATAATATAGTTAGACACTAAAGCTACAACCCTGCATTATGAAACATTCTTCTAACCTGCTAACTACCATCACGTGCCAATACCAGCTCAGATCCCATAATCAACAACCATCTTAAAGATATTTAACAATCAATCAACATATAATCTTCTATTATGTCTCTAACTCTCACTATCTTTGGAACATGTCAATTAGTTATTTCCTTCATCCAACTACTAAACTAGCGGAAGAACTGAGTCGCTCTTCAGATGTATCATATCGTGATGGGTGTATAAGATATCCTACACCACCTGAAGAAAAGATGTCTCCTAAACCTGTATTTCAAGTTAGCCCTCATGATATCATCCAAACATTAAATAGCAGTGATCGTACTGAGAAGTATATCTCATTATCAATCTCTAGTTCTCCAAATCAATATGCTGAGAGTCCTTGGAAGGCCAATTTTATTAACTATCAAAGTTCAGAAACTCTAACGTCCGATGTTGACAATGATACTGTTGATAGCGATGTGGTAGAGGTAGCGACAGTATTAGAAAAGGAAAGCGAGAGCGACCCTAACGAACAAAATAAGAAAGAAAAAATCGAAGAAGACGATCAGATGAATCACAGTCCACCCAATCAAGAATTATCTAATGCACACACCAACGATGACGAAAATTGGCTCCCATTATCACCTTGCACTTCGTCCAAAGAAAGTAACTCTGATGATACTTGGCATACAAGTACTGGCCATCTATCAGAACCTGACAGCCTTTCGCCTAAATCAAACAGCACTAAAAGGATTATAAAACACGAAAAGTCTTGTTCATCATTAAGTGAAATATCATCACAAAGTTTCAATTCCTCAAGATCGGACTCCTCCCATTCTGCGTCTTCCTCTTCTTACCAAACCAAAGATCCTGGTGATAATGCAGAGCGGCGCCGAAGTAAACCCCAGAGTAAACTTTTCTTCCTCGCCCGAAAAAGATTTAACAGGAAAACCAATAATGACTTAGAAAATGGTCTTCCTTCCTATTCTGCCTTACCAGCTAATGATGGACTTCCACGTAAGAGGGATAAATTCAAAATCCTCACTGTACTACTTTGGAAGCGATATTTTTCTTTCAGTTCTCGTTCTCAACGTCATTTATCTAAAGGTGATCCGAAATTTTAAAACTATAGTATATACTATTTGTTTGTTTTCTTTTTACCGCTTTATTTTGATCATCTAGATACTAGTACACAATTTAGCTCCCGTTCGATTGCCTCCGGCGGCCGGGCTCTGCCCGGACCCGTGGCTCCGCTCCGCGGAGTAAAAATATGGCTTCGCTCTATTAACTCTCCGCTGAGCTGCTAACCAGCTGAAGAGTCACTTCGCTTCATTCTCACTTTGCAAAACGTTCCTAATAAAGCTCATGCACTGATGGCACCTCAACGGTTTGCCCATGATTGTCGTATGCAATGCAAAGCGTCCGCGGACTAGCACGGCTGAGTATATTATTAAATTGATATCCTGATTCGAGCTTTCCGTGTTTCGGCGGTCTGTCAAGTATCTTCGTTTGATCTCAATAAAATGGTTCTGCATAATTCGAAATGGGATAAAAAAGCGACAAGGCGATATTTAAAAAAGCATGGTTTGAATGGGAAGAAGACTGAACAGGACAGTAATGACTTGGAAGATCAAGCGGATAGTGTAGCATCAGATGTCGAAGGCACTCAAAATGAGAACGACAGCCACAGTGACAACAGTGACAATGAGCTGAATAACTCTCAGACCGACCCTAAAGCCACCTCTGATACACCCCCAGATATTACTAATCAATCTTGGAAAAATAGAGGCAATAAATATCAACTCCAATCAAACATATGGAGATATCAGAAGAAATCTGTCGATGACCAATTAAATGAATTACTTGCTGAATCTGCAGCTTTGGCATCTGAAAATGGAGAAGTTAACTCAATAGCACAGACTGCGCTCAAAAAAAGAATAGATGAAATTCGTAGTAAGAAAGAGAGCCAGGAGAGTAATCTAGACTTCTTTCCAGATGAAGACGAAAACGATGAATATAATGAGGAATATTCAGATTTAATACGGTCTGCTGCAATGAAAGCTGATACGAAGCTTCCATTTAACAAATCGTTAGATGACAGTAACAATAAGAAAAGTCATATTAAACTTCACGATGATCCTGAAGAATTTCACCGACTACAGAAAGAAATTGATCATTCCAAACTAGTTAATGACATTAAGAAACGATTTGGACCAAGAATGAAAAAGGCAAATAAGCTAATGAATCCTAAAGATACAGATGAAGATGATTTCGAAAGTTTTCTAAATGATGTTGACAAATTGCAGGTTGAGGGTTTGGACGGAGATGAACGATTTATCTCCGAAAATGATGGAGTTTATTCGGATGACTTAAATGAGTTGGATAGAGATGGATCAGAAACAAATAAATCCGAATGGGAATCGGAATCGGAATCTCGGCAGAAACCTATTGATAAAAAAAAGGAAGAGTATCTTGATTTCCTACTCAGCTAGTTACGATTTGCATTATTTAGTCTTATTTGTAAAATATTTATTTAAACCGATACCGGTCTTAATCGCCGTACCTACCGTTCTATCTTCACGGATATTTGTAATCCGTGCAATCTAGTCTTGTGAACAGCTAGGCTGTCCTGTTTCAAACGATACTGTTCCTGTTTGGCAAAACGGTTTATTATCGTGGGGCACCTGGTAAACATCCTTTAACCCAAATTCAACTTTATCCAAAAGTAAACCAGCCACATGCCCCTGAATTTTGACCCTACTAACTTCATGACTGTTAGTCGGAAATCCAGCCTCACGCAAAATTTCTCCATCGGTCTACCGTTAACATTTTACGCTAGTCGGTACACCGATTTCTGATACATCCCCTGCGTCATGTACAATTGATCGACAAGTCTCAACTTCACACAGAAAACAAAACTCATTTCATTCGTCAAATATTCTCTATATACACAAAATAAATCATTAAACGTTAGAATGCAAAATAAATGCCTAAAACAAAAACCGTTACAATATAGCCTGCTTAATACTCGTTACTACTGATTTCTGCATCTTTGCAATAGTCGTAACAGTTCGAACCGGTCGAACTACTAGTTGATAATTGATAGTTCGAGGAATAGAATTTCTTCGTCCAATTGAAGTACTCCCTGAAGATCTTCTTCTTTCATTAGTCATCGTAAACGATTTCGTGTCTGTTTGTACTTCATCAATAGTTTCTTTAATAGATAATGCAAGACGTAATGATAATGAAGAAAAGATAAGTCCATCAACAAATCGAACTCTATAAGTAGGGATGTTACGACGACCATTTCCAATCTTAATATTGACTTCAACCAAACAATCACTACTTAATGAACCCACTGGAGCAGTAAGTGCTCTACATGGACCCACCGGTGGCGATGTCATTGGTTCGGATTTATTTAAACCACCACAATCTTTAACACATTTATCATGATACCTCTCTCTAAGATCCAATGTCATACTATCTACAAAAATTGAAGATAATGTATCTGGTGTATATAATTCAATAGATTCACCTCTTAATCTAGCAATAGTTTGTCCTTTTGAAACAAATACCCATGTATCTTCGTCACTATTACTAACTCGCTTCTTAACCCATTTACCAACTGGTAACATTGTAGACTTATCAATCAATCTATATTGAGTGGGGGATTCTTTAATCAATTTCCAAATAATCACTTGTGAATAAAAAGAATTATCTAACTTTTCAGCTAATTGACCATGTAGAGAACTAGCAGAATCAGAATCAGAAGAATATTCATCTTGTAAGGAAGATGATGAACCATTATCAGAGCCTTTATTGAGAAATCCTAGTTGTGGACGGCCCAACTTACTAATAGATGATAATCCATAGAAGCTTGTACTAGTTGTGTTAGGTGGAGGAACAGATTGTCTTCTATTCTCCAATTTATTTATCCTTTCTAAATGATTACCAATACCAGAAGTTCTTGGAGTAGAAGCAGGATTGAAGATAACTCCATGATTGTTAAATTCAATAATACTTTCACTTGAACATTCATAATGGTACACACTATATGGGGAAATTGTAGGACCACTATTATTTGTTCTCTTTGAAGTAGGACATGCAGTTACCCAACTATTCTTCTTCGATCCTTCTCTCTTAATATCAAATAAAGCATCAGCATGGCGACTTTTATGAATTCTCTGTATTTGAATTGGAATTGCAGAGGGCGATGATTTTACACCTCTAGCAAAGTAATATTTCTCAACAAATCTTGGTGAAGCTGTTGTAGGTGCATTGACACCACCATGAAGTACCCGTACGTTATCCATAAATAAAAAAAAATGTTTAGAGAAATAAGATGATAATAAATAAGTTAGGGAGAATGATTTAGCAGATCAACACAATTTAAACAAAATAATTAGTCGTAATTTAAATTATACAAAGGAAAAGAATTTTTTTTACGAACCTATGTGGCAATCTTGGCGTATATATATTACTCTTCCACCTTGAAGCTTATCTTGTAGACCTGCACCAACCTTTTCGTTGCCCACCGGACTTGCCCCTAAGATTCGTTTACATAATGACCCTTTCAAGGGTAGAAAGTAGAAAAATAAAATAAAATCATTTTTAAGTCCACGGTGTTCGCGGAGTCAAATAAGTTTATTAGGTCTGACCGATGAGGGTTTTCTTTTTTCCTCCCGCGGATCGATGACCTTTCTGTTTCTTTTTTCCCACTTCCTAATCCTATTTCAAATGATAACGCCAAGACGGGCGAGAGATATGGGTGACTCCCTTCCAGTGGTTAACCTCCTAAATACGCCGGTACCCCGTTTCGGTGATCAATCAGATCTCCCCGAAATTGGTAACTAATATTTTATCTCCATAGTCATTAGAAGGGATCATCGGCTTCTATACTGGAGATGCGATGATGCATGAGAATGATTTTTCGGACACGGAGGAATTAGACGAGCCATTCCGTGGGGACTTTATGTATAAACATACTATTTGATGAAAATATATTGGCCGGAAAAGTAAACAAATACGCAAATGAACACAATGAAGAGAGTAAATAAATGCAAATGATATAATGAATGGTAATTATTTTAGCAAACTATCTTAGTCTTCATTTCACACTAAGATATTCGTTAGAATTCATGTGAAAGTAGGTTTAGTATCATTCTACTAAGGTTTAGTGATATAAGCGCGTGGTATATGATCAGTTGTTGGGTATAGTATTTAGTTAAAATGTTATCATCAATCTTCTAACCTAAACCGATCATTTACGGTCATATACGACGAATTTATCTGATAGTCTGGATTGGTTAGACTTATTTAAATGCTTGTCATTAATTAGGGGTTATTATTTTCCGTGGTGTGGCGGAGAAAGTTAGAGCTAACTCAATAAAATTATGACTTGTTCTCTGGACGTTGTTCTCCATACAACGAATCTTACTACTATACAAAGTGATCAGGATTAAAATTACAGTCGTGGGAATTTGTTTATCCCATATATTCCTTGCCCACACCTCGCTATGAAAATACGGAACGGAAAGATATTTATCCATGTTCCGTTATATAATATACGAACGCCGAGCGTTATAACTAGAAGTACCTAGACAGATATCAACTATCCGAAATATTCGAATAATATCATTTTCGAATATCATATCCGAATATTATGATATATTCGATAATAACTATTTAGATCCTATGAATACCATATCCATATGATTATATATTATATATCCGTAACTAATGCATATATTCATCGTTTATAAAACTAAACTAGGCAATCGATTATCTTGAGATGGAACTGTAAACTGCTTTTGCTGTTTTAATCTCGCCCGGCGTTCTGCCAATGTCTCATTCTCAGGCTCAACTAACAACTGCTTCTGCATTTTTAGCCGTTGTCGTCGTTCACTAAGAGTCTCATTCGCATCTCGTTCTTCTTCAGTCATTGCCATATTAGCTGTCCTAGCAAAATGACTTATAAAACTTGTTCCACCAACTGTACTAGTAAGATCATTCTGACTGTTCCTACGTTGAAAATTAATAATATTACTATCCTTTGGTTTTGAATTTTTCGTCATTTGTACTGATAATCGACTTAAATCATGCAAATATTTATGTTCTTCATAATCCTTATTAGCAATCTGTTGTAATTCAAGTAATGACCGAGCTTGTAATCTATCCAATGGATGCATTTTGGATGTTCTTTTAGCCATTTCTTGACTTATTTCTGCTTCTTTAAGAACCAATTTATGTTGAGTTTTCCTACCCGCTTTCCTTAATTCAAGTTCTTCGATAAGTGATGATGCTCGTAATCCCTCAAGTGGAACCATCCCTGATCGGCTAGATAAAATGGCATCTGCTCGATCTGCTACATTGGAAGGATTAAATGATGTAAATGCAAGATGATCAGGATCTTTTATTTCTCTTGCTTCATAATCACTATCATCATCATCTAAATATTCATGCCCATCTTTAGATCTACCAAATGGTAAATGGCTTTTAGATTTCTTTTTTGATATTTTCTTTCTACTTGATTTATCATCGTCGTCTTCGTTCTCCAGTAAATTATTTTGATAGTCATCACTATCGCTTTCAATAGTGGCGAAGCCACTACTAATGGATAATGTAGGAGATACCGGTCGTCCGTAAAACCCACCAATCAACTGCTCACTAGTTCCTTTACTAGCATTATGCTGTTCATAAACACTTTCACGGGCAGCAGTTCCTAATTCAGCGATATCATCGGGGATACCTCTATATGCATTTTGGTTCAATGGATTAGGAACAGATTTAGCAGGGGGCATTGCTTGGATCTCGCCAAATGATAACCTCCTACTTCTTCGCCTTTCAGCAGTTATGCCACTATTTTTCTTGTTCGATAGAAGGGGGGGAAGTTTTAATTGAACAGGAATCGGCGCTGGATAATAAACCAATTGTTCATTATTTTCCGTAGTAATCATTGGAGGATAATAAGATCTTCGGTGACTATTACTTGGCTGAGGGTTTAGAAATGAATTTGAAGTACCAGTTAAGGCTATTTCGGTAGCAGCCAATACTTCTTGACGATTTTCAGGGGCAGTTTCAGTAGATGATTCGATTTTATCGTCTGGTTGTGAATCAGGAGAAATCTCACCATTATCTTTGTTTGAATCAAGACTAGTAGCATGTTCCGCTGCCAAAACTATAGGACTCGATTCCTGTCCATCATCACCTAGCACATCTTCTAATTGCTTAGGAGTTTCCGTTAATGATGTTGAGACTAACCTTTGTGGTTTTGGATGATATAACATTGTAGTATGAGTAGTTTCAGGGGTAATTTCAAGATTAACTTCATCAGGTTCTGGAGTATTTGCAGAAGAATCACTATTGGTATTTTCAGAAGATTCTAAACTTTTTAAATTGGAATCTTTGAAATCATCATTATATTCATTCACTTCCTCTTCCTCTTCCTCGTCAATATTATGAACATGCGCTGATTGCCCAACAGACAATCCTTTAGAGGGCGAAGCGACAGCATGAGTTCCACTAACAAGACGAATGCTAGCAACTTGTTGTGGCAGGGGATCCGAAGATTGAACTGAATCAAATGTGATTATTGAAGCTGATTCGGTACTAATAGAACTGGTACTCATTCTTACTTTAACCGAACTTTCAATATTATCACGGTTACTTGATTCGCTTTCATTATGACTTGTATCAACATCAATACTTGATAAACTCTGAGCTCCATTTTTAATATCATCTCCTTTATTGCCAATAAAAACACCATCAAAATTTTCAAAAATTTGGTTTTGAGAGTTATCTCCCACATCTACACCATGTCCCTGCTTGTTTGAAATTTGTGCAGGCTTCATTAATAGCAAAGGAGTCGGTATATCTGATGATAATATACTCTCAGATTTATTACGAATAGGAGTATGCATCGTACTGGAACTACTTTCTGGCGCACCCTCATTTTTCAATGAAGAGATAGCAGATGAGGATTTCTTTCGACCTAAAAGTGCCATTCTGACAGTAGCCTCGACTCTTGGAAATAACTCTCCCAAGTCTCACTTATTTGACTCGATCGTGAAGGTCTCTTACTCTGTTGATAAGATTATCTTAACCGAAAAGAATGCGTGTATTTGTTTCTTCGATACTATAATTAGTTCTAATGAAAACACAAATTTACAAGTATATTATTCTTATATAGGATGCAGATCGTCATGAGCACTTGAAGTGGTTTGGGATGTTAATACGCTTATCTGCTGTACTATTTGGGTCTTATGTTGAGATAATACCCCTTTATAAAATTAATATATTCAAATAATTATAAAATAAAGTAAAAGTTAAATAAAGGTTCCGTAAAATAAGAAAGAATAATAGCATGGTAACATATTTACACCTAAAAGTCATGGAACTCAACCCTAACATCTGGCGTACTATGCTATTCGCTACACCTCAGCAAGATGGACATGTGCTTGACTGCTTAATGCACTTGCTGTACCTATGCGGTGGACAGTGCTTTCTCCACACTGCTACTGTAACTTATATTTAAACTTTGTTTACATTTTTATATAGAAACTTTTAACGTAAATACTACAATAATATCATCCTGAGTTCCATATTTGTGATTTCTCTCTGTCCATTATATTCTGATGTATTCGAAATTGTAACAACTGGGGTAGATGCTCATATAATATCTATATAACTAGTTTAAATCAAATTCCTCTTCATATTAATCAATGATCTTAGTCGTACTTTCAATGTTATCTCCAACAGCTATTCTTACATCTCGACAAACAGAGTCGGGTGCACATACTAAAACTCCTACTTTCCCTAACGATGTCGTAATATTGTCGACAATAATATCTCGCAAGTCAGGTGGATTGTGTGATATTTGTAACGGAACTGACTGAAAAGTTGGACATACTGATTTAATTGATTCCGTCGATGAGTTTTTTCCATACCCAGCATTTATGTCCACCCCATCATAAGCACCAGTTACGAATATTTGTACATCACATCTTAAACTATCTGCCAATGATCCCAATTGTTCATTAAACCAAGTTAATGGATATTCATCGTAGATTATCCATACAAATACAATTCTCCCTGATACTCTTGACTGTTTTAGATCCATAGCATAACTGTAGCCTGCAGACATGCCTGTCCCACCGCATATAATTATGTTTGTGTCATAATTATACAATGGCCAATGTATTCCATACGGTCCCTCAAGTAAAACGTTAATTTCCGCAACAGCATGTGGATGCCTTTTCAGATAATTCCAAGCCGATTTTGTTATTGTTCCCTCCACCGAACCAATGACTTTGAAATTTTGCTCTCTGTCATTTGGAACATGTGTAATATAAAACGGTTGAAACTGCCAAGCTCTATTCCACTTTGCAATATGTATATAAACATAAGTTCCTGGTCTATACTTCCAGGGCCCAGACCTAGAAATAGTCAATTCAATAACTCCACCATGGTACAATTTTACTATACCCCGGCACCTTAAACCAGAAATCAAAATCAACACCACTCTACTAACATAATATGATGCCAAAAGTGCAATTGAAACATAAACAAACACGATATCACTTACTCCATTAAGATGAAGTGCCATCCCAATTAAGCTTGCTATGGTGATCACATTATGGATACTGATAAATACTATGCTTTTCCTCAACCTTATAAAAGATATGGAATATAGACACTGAATTGTTATCAAAATACCCGCGATAGTTCCAAGTTTTAGATAGCAGAGTGACCAATGGGTACGGTATGTCTTGTACTTGGCAGCTAATAGCCCATAGCAAATCCCATGGACTAAAATATCTATACCAACTCCTGTGGATATCCACATATGAAGTTTTCTAATAGTGCTTTGCGATTGACCAATGAGACACATCAATAATCTATTCCTACTCGCAAAGAGAAATACCATTGGCAGCTGTGCTACCGCTAGAGCACCTGCTCTATCACCGAGATACTTGCACAATTCCATTGGCTGTTGTTGAGCTACTATGCCACCATCGATAAACTGATAGTTAATGAACAACAGCACCATATGAATACTTTGATATGCTAGCAATAGAGCAGCTACTGAATTTGTTGGAATAAGCTTGTAGAGAATTGATAATGTGTTATGACTATCTTCTATTTTGTATTTGTAGACTGATAACTTTAGAACCCATTTCTTTATTTTCCTGGTACAATAGTTATTAAATATCACTCTGTTGGCTATCGAAAGTCTCCTTTTACAAAAAGTTTTAAAACTCGTATATATCAAAAAGCAGCCCATATACACTAGTAAAGTAGTTCTATACGTTAGCAATAATCCCAAATGAAGGGCATATATTCTTACCTTAAATATTTCGTTTGATCCGTATTATGCATTAAAACCAATGATGCTTCTAAATGTCGATATAAGACTTCTGGAGGAATCCTGAAGGGCAAAACTCGAACCATTTTATCACCCAATTCAGTCGAATGAATGTATTTGCTGGCATTCACATAAACTACATCAAAGTCCATAGATGATAGTACTTTATGACTAGCTGGGCTGCAAACATTATTGACTGTTGTTCTAGCTTCTTGCTCAATTGTATATGTTTGGGCATGATTTCCAATACAATACAAAACAGAGCCCATGTACACCGGGTTCACACATGAACAGGTATAATTTATACCCTTTGAATTGTCGCAACCATAATTGAACATCTCGACCGATGCCATACAGGCTGCACCTAAAGCTGGTCCAATAGCAGTCGCAAACCTAGCTACAAGACAAAGTATTGTCAAGCATGTTATACAATTCATGTTTTCGTTAGTACAAAGGAAAATAGAAGATGGTAGAAATACTACTTACTCATAAGATTATATTAGTAGCACACAACTTGTAAATATTATATCCATGCACTATGCTTTCATCAGATATAGTCGTCCCATTTTATATAAATTAAAAACCTTGGAGTGTGATGTCTCAAACCTTGGCGTGAATCCCTACATTATGTCATACGCATGAAAAAATTTTGAAACATATAATATAACATTGCAATTATTAAATCAAGTACTAACTATAATAGCTACGCTATCAATGTTTCTGCTCAATCATCTATAAGATCAAATTTAACGAGTTATTCTCTCTTAAATGATTCCCGCCTACCAAGAGAAAGACTCCTCAAAATAATCAATCTTTGATTTTGTAGAGGAAATATTTTTTGATATAGTAGTTCTGATATCATCATTCATTCTTCCCGGCCCGCAGCATAAAAATCCGATTCTTGCATCATTCTGTGACAATGCATCTGTAACCAAGTATTTCACATCTATCTCCTCGTTAGAGCTGTGAGTCACAGAGAAATAATCTTTGTCGAAACTTGGATTAGACTGAATTCCAGGCTTTGGGCATATTTTTTCAACTTCTTTATGTTTTACAAATAGTCTAGTTGCAAACCTGGAATCACTCTGCAATACTTTTAGCTCATCGGCGAACCATCCCAGAGGACTCTCGTCGTGCATATACCAAATAAACGTAATCTTCTGTCGTTCATTAGAGCAGTTTTTAATGAGGTCATAAGCATATGAGTAAGTACTTGTAACTCCAATTCCACCAGAGATTAGCACTACGCTGTCATAAACGTGCAGGTTATGACAACGACCATAAGGACCTTCAATAAGTACTGGGATGGTTGCGGTTGGGTCGGATCCGCATGAAGAAAGTAGAAATTCTTTTGTGTGTTTAGTCATACCTTTCTTAACCTTGAGTACAATTTTGAGCTTATTGCCGTCTAGAGGTTCTGGGGGAACCATAACTGTAAAAGGATGAGATTGCCAAAATCGGTTTAGTCGTAGGACATACATAAATACGAAACACCCTGGATAATGTTTCCACCTATTTGAATAATTTATTATCAGCGATACAACCTCTCCTTCATGAAGTGTTATCTCCGCTTTATTGTTAATTCCTGACCAAAGTATGCGAACTATTCTCATGAACCTGTCAAAACACCATATAGCAATTGTCGCATACATATAATTACGATCTAGCTTCGTAATCTTGAGATGATACCAAGCACCCATGACCCAACCAATAGCTAGAATTAAATGGGTGGTAAGGAACATGTCATATTTCTGCCGCCGGAAAATATGAAGCGATTGAATCATGATTATACCACCACACAGCAGTGCAACAAATCCCCAGATCCAATAGGCTGTTTTCCATGATCGGCCTAATATATTCTGTTGACATCGAATGACAGACCAGCAAACACCGTGTATAATGTAGTGAATGACTAATATTCTTCCTATCCATCTATGGAAGACGTTGAATGTATCCAAAGGAAATCCTGTGCACCATAGTAGAAAGTTATTCCTACCTCCAAACAACACAAGAGGACTTAGCAAACTTATCCCAATAATGGCTACTCTGTGTGTTAGAGTAACTGCAATCTGTTGGAGCTTAGTAGGGTAGGAGAAATTGGGGTATACGACGCGATAACCTAGAAATAGAAAAATAAAGTCAAGAAGAATAAACCCAATCACGATAAGTGTGGCATACCTGGTGGGAATATTGAAACTGAAATTTCCAATATAAAACGGCGTTGAGTGGTGATACTTAAATGTTGGAGGTAATGTAATCCACTTTCGAATAAACCTGGCAAATCGATCATCCAAACGTAACATTACTTTGGGAGCAAGTTTGGAGGCAACGTTGCTCACAGTCGCTGCAGACATGAAAATTGCGAACCACCCTATTAGTACTCCGCTAAATGCTATCGTTAACTTTCTATAGTATTCAATCTTGTCTTCTCTACTTACCCTAATATACGACTGAGATACCTGTTATGAGCTTGAATTCCATCGATCTTTTTTCTATAGTCAATATCCTCTGTAGTGAGAATTATTGTTTGATTTGTCAGTGCTGCCATTGATGGTACAACTGGCAATTTTTTTGCTGATCTGGCGTAGTTAGAGATTTCATCAACTGTGTACAGAATATCCGCTCTATGTGTTAAGTTTGAGATAATAAAGTTAAACCAGTCCACCATATCAGGTTCATTCTTTGCCTGTTGGACCACGCAGGATGCAATCGTTCCCATAAATTCATCCGAAAAACAAGTACTGACAACATCACCTTGCGCATGACGATCAAGACCATGCCTCAAAGTACCTCCAATATATGGCTCTCCGAGTGGGTCGTCGTAAATATCTAAAAGTGCCGAGCTATTTACTCCTGTTACTTCTTTCAAGGCGAATACATAAGATATCCTATACACCAAAACTAATACAAGAAGTTGTCCTATGTTAAGCTCGACAAATTTCCCCATTTGGCTATGTTTTCACTTAATATTCTATCTGAGAGTACAATGTTGAATATGTCTTGTCGTCCACTAATGATGACCTGTCTTATAGAGCAGGGATATTCCGTTTTCTCTTTCCCTCCTCTCCTTTTCTTCCTAAGTACGTGTTGTTCTTATCAGCAGCACCTTATTCACTTATATTTGGCGATAAAATGTGTTCACATTACCTCTCTTGATAGATTTTTACTTTGCTTTAGTCAAAGCTTATACACTTCATATAAACTTTTGTGGACGAAAGGGCCATGTCGGCTTATCGTCAGCTAATATCTTGGATCTTTGTGGTGATCGGATAATTTTCAATCTAAATCTTCATATATCAATCTATGGGATTCGACTTTCTATTTTCAGCATTCCTTTGGTCGAAACAAGCTTTTATTACAATATATATATATATATATCTCATTTGCCAGAATATCGATCCATGTGCGTGATATCACCTATTTGGTACCCGTTAATTATCATGACCACATAGCCTTCCTTTCTTTGAATCTCTCTTAGAAGGAATTCAAATTTGTAAGTATTATTTCAGTTTAGTTATTTTTACTGTGTCTTAAGTTGTCTTATGTATATTGCTCTTTGGGCCCTGTACATTGAGGAAAGGTCAAGAGCTTATCAACTTAATCTTACTTAAATTGGATGTAGCAAATCTTAAAAGCATATGCATATCTTAATCTAAATAAAATTAAAGTTTACAAGTATACCTAAGATCCCGGATTAGTGCCCAAAGTGAGATCCCAAGCAATAAGGACCACAGTTCACTTAAAGCGCAGCCTTTTAAATGTTTATTTATTACGTGATAAACTGACTCCTGGCCAGCAGTAGCTAACTTAAAAACAAAAAATTGTAGCTTATTCCCAAATATTTAAATATAATACATATAGGTAGATAACAATGACCTGATCAAATATGACGAAACCGTTATCTAAATATCAATAGGTAATGCTTCAACATACGTTATTTTCCATCCCTCTTCAAAACAAGAGCTGTCCAAGAATTACGCTGTGGCCCCTGTGCAATAGACGTTTCAATTCTGGAGATCCATTCCGATTTTTCATCCGATCCATCTGCATAAAAATCAATCACCTCACCATTCCCGAACAGTATCCTAAAGCCTTCGTCCACAAATGGAGCACCTGCTTCTTTTTCTGCAAAAGCGGATTTCCGTCTGTTATTTCCTACCCGTACCACTGGCTCAGTTAAGGAAGGTTTATCTTCTATTACTTGAACAGCCTTGGCAAGATTTATAGTAGCTCTTGGCTTTTTACTACTTTCGCTATGTGCGGTAAGAGTTGATCCTTCCAAAATAAAGTATCGACGTCTCCAATACTTACAGTCTCCTCCTAATTGTGAAAGGAACCCTTCTATTTCCACAGGCTTTTGCACTGGCTTAGCTCTTTTCAACTCTTCTAAGGCTTCCTTAATAGACCTTGGTAAGACTTCTTTTGAAGACGCTCTAGGAATAAACATGAGTTGTATCTGAAGGGTTCCAATCACATACGGAGCACGCTTTACCTTGGATGACATCATAGCCCATTCATTGAAGCATTTCAATTCAAATGTTGCTGGCCTTCCATAAATCTCCTTTTCATATTGAGAAAAATCAATGTATGCTCTAGCAAAAGAACCATCAGCAGCAACAATTGATTCCCAGTTGTCATCTCTAATATTATCCTGAACAATTGGCTTAGGTGGGGTAACAACTGGAGTTACAATTCGTCGTTTTTGAGAAAATAATTTTGAAATTCCATGGCGGCTTTTAACCTCTGGAGTTTGGGTAAGAGGAGATGGAGCTGGAACAACTTTTCGTACGACTGTAGGCTGCTTCACCCATTTAGTCTTCATAGATAAAATAAATTCCAGTTCTTCGGTTACCGTAAGCTCAAACTCTTCATCTAACAAACAAGTTCGCTTCAATGGAGTGAAGCCTGTGGTAATACAATGAATACCATTATCCAGCGTAAGATTAAAATTGGCTTTTTTGGCTGTGAGACAGTTAGTTAATTAGGCTCAAAATATACTTTCGTAAACCATTTATCACATAACTGCAGATACTTACTTTGAATGGATGGCAAGTCAACATTTTTAAATGAAACTACTCGAAGAAATAACCTTCCCCTTTCATGAGTAGGAAGAACATAATCACGCTGCTTTTCTTTCGATTCAGATGTTGAAGTCATGATTGGCGCGGCAGCCATATCAGCAGCAATTTCAGGAGGTATTTCAGGTGTTTTTGGAATTGGCTCTGAGATATTGGGGATTTTTTTCACGGGACTACTGACCTTACGTCGAGGACCACTTGATACACGTCTCGCGACAACAACATCATTATTCTCTCTTAGTGTATAACCACGCTATAACATCAGTTAGCTTGTTAAATTCTAAAATTTCAAATAGACACTTACCTTTTTGTTATAAAGAAGTTTATCAAATTCCTCATCGAGGTCGCCAAAAATTGACTCTCTGTCACTATGGAAATCATGACTGTCTAGTTGAAGAACAGGAACTGGTACAGGAACCTTTGTAATCTCACGAAATATATGGCTGTCTTCTAATTTTGTACTAACTTCTGAGCTCTGACCTGCATTAGATCTTGATCTCGAGATACGGGCAACATCCAAAGGAGTCAGACTTGGACGAGCACGTAGTTTAGATCCGGATGACGAACGGATGGTAGCATTTTCTCCAGATTCATTCGTGTTATTATTCGTTTCAGCCTTTTCACTATGCTCATAATCATCTTCTTTACCCCCATAAAGATCAATTCCTCTATCTATGCTACCATCAGTACTAATTGGATCATTGGTCAATGATTTTCCAGGAGATAAAGCAGGTGTCTTACCCAACAGATCTGAAAATTCAGAAGCAAACTCCTCGGCTACGGACGGCATATCAAACCTGTTACCCTCAAGTTCAGTACTCCATCGAGGCAGATCACTATGAAAGATAGATGCATTATCCTGGCTATGCTTCTCAGGGCTGTAGCTTAAACTCTCCGGGCTTTCCTGGTAAAGTTGAGGTTGTTCCAAACTTGGAACCGGGGACGTATCGAATTCCTGCTTTACAACTGGTAAATGAGGTACGGGTGGAAGTGGCTGAGAAGGAAGGTCGCGTCGAACACGAGGTACAAAGAGAGTAGCCACTTGGTTGACATGTTTAAGATCATCGGGTGGTTCAACCTTGACATGAATTTCAGGAGAGGGGATTTCAGGAGAAGTATTATCCCTTTGTACCAGCAGCGATGGTTGTATATGACTTTGATCAACAGATAGAAGATTTTCAGGAAAGACATCGCCAAACATAGGAGAAATACCAACATCAGGCAATGGTTTGGGAGTATCAACTTTTGTGAATTCGTCTAATGGTTCACTTTTTACTTTTATGGTTGGTTCAATACCAGATCCTGTTGAAATTCCTAAAGAAGCCACCTCATATGCTTTACCGAATTCTGATGAGGGGTTGCTGTTTCCGACTACCAAAGACAAAGTCTGAGATTTATCTCGGTTGTCAGATGATTCACTAAGATATTGGAGATTAGGTGAGCTGGACGAGTCCTGGGCAGTAACAGTTGGTACAGAACTTGTGTCAGATAAATCTTCATTTGATTGAGAACGGGGATAATAGTCAATAGTGTTCTGGTTCTCATGCGTGACTAGCTGCTTCATTTTCGAAATTTCAAGGCTCAATTTGTCATAATTATCTGATCCATTTTGAGGAGAACTGGATGGTAAGCTTTCTCTGATCGTACTAAAATCTCCATATCTTTCATCCATAGCCCCATCTCCAGATGTCAGTTGAGAGTCTTCTACCTCTGAAAAGTCCAAATCCGCCAAAGGTTTGATATTATCCAGTTGGTATGGGAGAGAGGAAGTAGATATTGAAGCTTGTTCGTCTCCGGTAGGAATATTTTCAATAGAGTGTTCAGAAGAAAACTTATCACAATTTTTTTCATTATTTATGAGCTGATAAGAAGAGGCAAAAGTATGTTCATTAGAGATCTCAGGAGATTGTTCTGTATCTGGCTCAGCATCTTGTTCAGCATCTGGTTTAGCATCTGGTTCAGTACCTGGTTCAGTAGCTGACTCAATAGCTAGCTCACTAGCTGGCTTAGGAGATTGTAATATACCTCCCTCTGACTGGATAGCTGACTCTGTAGCTAACTCTGATATTGGCTCCATATTGAATTCAGCACCAGAAATAACACCATCTTCAACGTTAGAGCTTGACTCGATGGTCGGAGATGTTGGCCGATGCTCTTGGCCCGAAGAGTCGATATTAGACTGTTCATAGGTGGTGACCTGAAGAGTTTCTCTGCCAGAGTTGGTCATACCAATTGATTGCTGTTGTTCGTCTTCTTCACGACCTTCACCATTATAACTCTCTAAATCAGGAAGTTCTCCTGTGACATCACTGGCGATTTTAGATGTATTCTCTTCCTCTTCCATTTCAGAAATAACACCTACTTTGCCGCGAGAGCGCTCTTCAAGGACTTTAACGATCGATCTTCTCTTTTGTGACATACTTCTTTGAACTTGAGCTGCAGAAGGCTCAGTCATAAATTGTAAAGGCATATTCGAGATATGGTTTTTAGTTGACAATTTACGTTGATGATCTAATAATGATTCCTTTCGAGCCAGCGAAAAAGGTTCGTCATCTAGATGAAAATCTGCTTCCGAAGTATCAGAGTAAACGCTGCTAACGCTAGGAGATGGATAACTCAAACTGTCATGTAATACTCCAAGAGAGGACGAACCGACAGGATAGAGAACATTTTGGTCGGTATTGTTATTTATTTGAGGGGAAGGAATTGGTGATGGCTGATTTTTGTTGTCCATAACAATATTCACCCGTTGTTCTAAAGGTAACTTAGGATATTCGTTATTTCGGAGAGAATCTACCTTATTCAAATTTTCGTTGATACTTTCATCACTGATATCACGCGTGGGAATTGGTGCTGGAAGAGAGGGAAACTGACCATCATGAGAGTATAAAGCAGGAGAAGAGATACTCTGAGGTATTTGGGGTAATGGTCTGTGAACGGGATGAGAATGAGAATTATGTTGAGGAGGTTCAATCACGGGGACATTATCTACGTTGTCATAGTCATCATTGTCGTGGTTGTCATCGTCGTCATACTCATCTTCTTCACTGTCGTGAGAGGAATTACTTATTGTCCCGTCAAAGCTTTGAGAATCAGAACTTAAATCTGGAGTTTGAGTTTCAAATTGAATTACTTGATCTGTATGATCAAACGTAACAACCTTCTTTAATTTTGATGGTGAGGTGGCATTTGAAGTGGCAGCTTGATTAGGATTTCGAGGACCATGAAGTTTGGCAAAAGTTCCATTTCTAGTTAGAGAGGATTTTCGATTCAGATCAGGTGATGTAGCTTCAATAGCTGGATTAGGTTGGTTCTTTCCATAATATTGATTTTGAAAAACTGGATTAGGAGAATGATTAGCTTGAAGAAAGGGATTATCAGAAAATTTTGAAGAAGTTGATATCAAAGGAGAAGTTCTAGTTGGGAAGAGGGGTGATTTGTTTGGACTCGGAGGAGATTTATGAGATTGTTGTTTTTCAAGATCTGACCAGAATGATCTCATATTTTTAGTTTTATTGCTTACAGAAGCATCTACTCGTGTGGAAGAAGCGTAAGCAGCTATGAATTGGTGTTAGTGGGCATATTTCGTATCAAAATATGGATTATAATACTTACCATGTTGTGGAGGAGAATCAGTGTTAACTTGTGGCTTATTGATATGAAGTGGCTTCACTTCAGATGGATATTCTGAAGACATACTGGTGCGGTTTCGTTTAGATATTGAATCCTTAACGTGACTTGTTAAGTAGTTCTTCTAACCAAGCAAATCCAGAAGTGAATAAGAATGAAGTTTGTGGCAAGTGTTGAAAAATACGGTATATTATTTTGATTATGGGTTGTCACTTAGGGGCGTAGATGTGTAAGTATGGTGGGTAGCAGCAATACAAATCCACATAAACTTTATGTCTATTAGTATGCCCAAATTGACTAAACTTTTGGAAGACAAACTAATCTCACTGTCAGTAAGATATTTCGCGATTTGAAAAATATCTTTGCAATTGATGTATAATTGAAGTTTAAGGTAATAAACTTTACCAAAAATGTACTGTAAATTAAGAGACGCAGATTGGAGTGTGATATGATAAAATGTAGCGTGAAATTCCAATGTTTTGTTTCAAGATGGGCGGCTGCATCAAGTATTTGTTTACCTATAACCTGGTATGATATGCGAGACTGTAGATCATTCTACCTCGATAATAGAATTTATTGAGTGTATAGGGTTGAAAAATAACTAGACTATTCTTGTTAGTAGTGATATCTGGGTAAGGAAAGTTTCGGTAATATTTATACGTTTCATACCGTGGAGTTTTCGTGATGACCCAGGTGAGAGGTGACATGAGGCTGTCAATGAGAAGCAGATACTAATAATAGCTACAGTTACGATATATAGAGAGGTATTTGTTACTTTATTAATGTAAGATTGATTATTAATTTCTTTATTTGTAAAAACTTATATTTTAATTTCGTTTTTTTCTTTTTACAACTATAATCCATATGACATTTAGTATGTGTATAATGTAGTAGATATACTAGAAGCCAGTTTCAGATAATATATTCCTAGAAGAGCAAGAATAATAGACACTATATTACCAAATCTATGTAAGAGGTGAATTACAGTCGAGTAGAACCAAGGGAATAAAAAATAAACTAGGACATTTATAAGACGTTTATAATTGCTCTTTCTGAGGAGTTTATATTGGGAGCGCAATTAGGTGAAAGTATGAAAATCAACTGCCTGATGTGAGATAGTGATGGACAGTCGTTTCAGTAATTGTTATTTTTTCAAGTATTTAATAGAATTAAAGTCTGGTTTTTTAAATTTATTCTTAAATCTCTTCCAGCGGCAGGGTCATGCGGCTAGACTTGAGCCCTGACGATCAGGGTCCTGAATTCAATGCACTTTCCTGCTCTTTAATTACATCTTAATAAGTACGAACGTAATAGCACTATAAAGTTTAGATAAGATAAATGTTTTACTTCATGTACATTTTAAACAATCTTTAAATCAAGAAAGAGCATTCCTGTTAATCAGAATTTTTCATCATTTATCTTACATCCATTATCGTATAGCTTATTTTTCGGGGCATTTGATTGGCCAATAATCACACATCAAATTGGAAACACCAAACCGAATTACACCCAAAAATGGATAGTAAAAACTTGCCATTCAACTTCTACCAAAATTTTCACTCCACTTCCACCTTTAAAATACAATTTAAATAAATATCCCTTCCCTTATCTTATCAAATGTTTTATCCATCTGCGGAGGCCGAATTTTTCACTTTCCTAACCCATGCATGTAGATGATTCATATCGCTATTAATCGAAGTTTCTCCAGAATTAAATACTTTAAAGTTAACAAAATAGACAGCTATCAAAATGTCTCGTATAGCCAGTCGAAGCTTTTCACAGGTATGAATGACAGACTAAAGAAATTCAATTCTTTCCTCTCATCTCTATCCTCATTTGACCCTCATACTAACTATATCAGCTTCGTGCTAGATCATTGATCCCGAAAAACCTTCAATCTCGCACTCCTCCTTATGAAAGACTTTTGGAAAATTTGAACCAAGCAAAGGCTATCCTAAATAATCGCCCTTTCACCTTGGCCGAGAAAATTCTTTATTCACATCTAGTTTCTCCTGAAGAATCTCTTTCAAAATCACCCAATAATATTCGTGGTGAAGCTTATCTCAAATTAAACCCTGATCGGGTTGCTATGCAAGATGCTTCAGCTCAAATGGCTCTTCTTCAATTCATGACTTGTGGTATGGCTTCTACTGTTGTACCTGCTTCTATCCATTGTGATCATTTAATTGTTGGTAAAAATGGTGCTGATAGTGATTTAGATGCTGCTATTTCTACCAATAGTGAAGTTTTCAATTTCTTAGAATCTTGTGCAAAGAAATATGGTATTCAATTTTGGGGTCCTGGTTCTGGTATTATTCATCAAATTGTTCTTGAAAACTTCTCTGCTCCTGGTTTGATGATGCTTGGTACTGATTCTCATACTCCTAATGCTGGTGGTTTAGGTGCTATTGCTATTGGTGTCGGTGGTGCTGATGCTGTTGATGCTTTAACTGGTACTCCATGGGAACTTAAGGCACCCAAGGTTATTGGTATTAAGTTAACTGGTCAATTAAGTGGCTGGACTGCTCCTAAGGATGTCATCACTTATTTGGCTGGTAAATTAACCGTCAAAGGTGGTACTGGTTCAATAATCGAGTATTTTGGTTCCGGTGTTGATACTTTGAGTGCTACTGGTATGGCTACTATTTGTAATATGGGTGCAGAAGTCGGTGCTACTACTTCTACTTTCCCATTTACTCAGTCAATGAAGAGATATCTTTCTGCTACTCATCGTGGCCCAATTGGTGATCTAGCCGAAGAAGTTAATCAACAATCTGGATTCCTCCGTGCTGATGAAGGTGCTGAATATGATCAAGTTATTGAAATTGACTTGAATACTCTTGAGCCTCATATTAACGGTCCATTTACCCCTGATTTGGCAACTCCCGTTTCCAAATTTGCGTCTACTGTTAAGGAGAATCAATGGCCTGAAAACGCATCTGCTGGTTTAATCGGCTCTTGTACTAATTCTTCTTATCATGATATGACTAGAGTTGCTTCTCTTGTTCAACAAGCTGATAAAGCTGGTCTTAAACCAAAGGTTCCATTTTTCATCACTCCTGGTTCCGAGCAAATTCGTGCTACTATAGAAAGAGACGGTTTAACTGAAATTTTTGAGAATTCAGGTGCTACCATCTTGGCTAATGCATGTGGTCCTTGTATCGGTCAATGGGACCGTTCTGAAGAGAAAGGATTAGAAAATAATGCTGCCAATGCTATTTTCACTTCTTTCAACCGTAATTTCAAATCTCGTAACGATGGTAACCCCAACACAATGAACTTTTTAACATCCCCTGAAATTGTCACTGCAATGATTTATAGCGGATCTACTACTTTCAATCCATTAAGTGATACTATTGTCGGACCTGATGGAAAAGAATTCAAGTTTGACCCTCCTTCTGCCGGGGAAGAACTTCCTTCTGCTGCAAATGGTGGCTTTACATTAGGACCTAGATCACAATTCTATCCTGAAAATGATCCAGTTCCTACCGCTGAGACTGAAATCGCTGTCTCTCCAACTTCTGATAGACTCCAACTTTTAACTCCGTTTGAACCCTTTGATAATCAAGAACTCAAGGTTAATGTTTTGCTAAAGGTCCAAGGAAAATGTACCACAGATCATATCTCTGCTGCCGGTGTTTGGTTGAAGTACAAAGGTCATCTTGAAAATATCTCAAACAATACTCTTATTGGTGCTGTTAACAATGAAACTGGCAAGGTAAACCATGTCATTGATTTTGATGGTTCTGAAACTTCAATCCCCGAACTTATGATTAGATGGAAGGGCAAGAACATCCCTTGGACTGTCATTGCCGAGGATAACTATGGTGAAGGTTCTGCCAGAGAACATGCTGCTTTATCTCCAAGATTTTTGGGAGGCAAATTAATCCTCACTAAATCCTTTGCCCGTATTCATGAAACGAATTTGAAGAAACAAGGTGTTTTGCCTTTAACTTTTGCTAATCCTGCTGATTACGATCTTATTCCATCATTGTCTACTATTGAAACTGTTGACCTCCTTGATATGCTTGTCAAGGGTGGTGATAATGGTGGTTTTGTTACATTGAAGGTTACTAAACCTGACGGTGAATCATTTACCATTAAAACCAAGCACACTATGTCCGAAGATCAAGTTGAATTCTTTAAAGCTGGTAGTGCTATTAATTACATTGGATCCGTACGTGCAGCTGCTAGTAATTAATAAACTTGTAAAATAAAATCCAAAATACTAGATTATAAGCAAATAATATAGTTTATAAGCACATACATTACAAATAGCAAAATATACATAATTCATATCATATCGTATAATAAATAATAACATTAAAATTTCTTGTCTAAGAGCTTTTAGGCTCGACTAAACAACTTCGTCTCCATAACCCATTAAGATCCCTTGAAACAGCTTGATGTGACTTTTTCATTTCACCACGGAGCCAAGTTTGTAACTCACGAGATGAATTTAATTTATAAGGAACTTGAAACTGTTGGAGGCCACCAATCAACTTAGTAAGTCTTTCATAACGGTCGAGGTTGATACCCTGAGCACCAGAAGACAATTCGCGGCTTTTAGAATTACCTTCTTCAATGAAAATCAAATCGGAAAGGTAAAGTCCTAAATACGGAATACATGCGGATTGATCTTTAAGTTTGGAGCGGTAATAAGCAAAATTTTTATCAGGAATAAGCAACTTTTTAAGATTTTGAAATATCGCGTGATATTTTGGTTGTAAAAGATCCCAGATTCGTCTTAATCGCATAATATTAACACTTTGTAGAGCAGAAATAATCGACAGAAGGCTGTTGAAATTACGGAGCTCAAAACACTTGTCAGCAATCTTAATCCATTGTTTTAAAAGGTTTTTACGGGATTTCATCGGAATATCACCACCAAGAATGCTATCACCAACAAATGCAGATAATTGATTTGACATGGCAGTCATCTGAGATACATTTGGAGATAATCCCAAACTTCTTTTCTTTTTTGTGAAATTTTGATCCAACAATTCCTCTGGTTGGACTTTGCAGAAAACTAATGAATCCATAATTGCCAGTTGATTTGCGATATCAGTAGGATCAAAATCGAGAATGGAAACAACATGGACACCATTATTACTAATTGCAGAACTGTTCATATGATAGTTGACAAGACTACCAGCCCCCGCAAACGAATGTCTCATACGAAGGGGAGTGGACCAAGTTGAAGTTGAAACCATTGATTTAGTATCGTCATTGGTGGATACAGGAGCTAGTTCATCTTCATCGAATCCTTTTGATTCATTTACCTTGTTAAGCAAATTAATTTGATGCTTAGGAAGAGACCTATTAGCCATAGAGACAGTACTACTAGCACTGGAAAGAGCTACAGCAGAATATTGGCTACCAGTAGGGAGAACAATTTGACGAGGTATAATAGGTTCACCATCTTCAAGATCTCCATGTGATAATTTTGAGGCCAAATCAGTAATTATTAAGTTTGCATTTGGCAAGAGATTACTGAAGTGATTATCAGACAAAGCTAGAATATCGTTTAGAACAACTCCATCTACAGATTGCTTCCAATGAGATTCCATCCATCTTTTGATCAGATTGAAGATCTTTACTCTACGGGATGAGAGATCTTCTAATCTATGGAGAGTCAGACTATTGTCATCAACATCAGGTTCATATGAGTTGATAAGGGCCTGAAGGACAAGTTGAGGAGTAGTAAATAAACGGAAAGTGAGAAAGAAAGTTGATACTAAAAATGGGTCTTGTGATCTATTTTCATCAGTGAGTAAAGTAATAAGGGATTCTAAAGAAGCAGCTCTGATTTTCCCATTTTCGTCTTGAATAATATCCAACTCGCGGTAACTCAACTCTTTTTGAGATGTGTTGGAGTTAATTGGTGAAAGAGTGGGAATATCAGGAAGAACAGATTTTTGAAGAGAACCAGACGAAGTGGTAGACGGGAAAGTATTTGACATAGGGGATTGTGTATCTAAAGAAACCACACTTTGAACTTCACGTCCTTTTGAATAAGTAGCTATCATAGCATCAGAAAAGTCAGGATATTCACGAGTATTGGGTAATTGGAAATCTCCTACTTTACCAAGGATATTTTTACAACGAACAACACATTCACAAGCACTCTGAGCACAGTTGGTAGCATTTTTAATAAGATTTTCAGTGGAAAGTTTTTTAGATTCGCAAGATACATCGCCAACCACTTCTCGAGCAGAAGTAACCAAGGTTCTAATTCTAATAAATAGTTTGTCTTTTGAATTCTCTAGATCCCTGTTTCTAGGTAACGATTTTGAAGTAATGCTTTCAACAGTAGCTAAAAGTTCTCTGCATGCCAACATAGATTTACGAGTGTTAACAAGAATCTGAGTTGCAGCACCAGGGTCAGATTCAAGTACTGACATACGATGAATAAATATACCCAAATAAGTAGTAAGAGCTTCGTTAACTTCATCCAGCCGTTGACCCGCAAAAGGTGGTTGGGAATGGAAAATAACTGAAACTCTATTTTCATTTTGTTCAGCTTTAGGATTTACAGGAGTTGCTGAAACAGATGGGTAGGAAGAGGTAGTTGTTGATTCAGCCAATTGACTATTACGATCTTGTTCATTTAAGTTGACATCAACTGCCCATACATCTAAAAACATTACTGCTTTTGTAACAATTTTGTAGCAAACAAACACCAATTTATCGACGATCACATCATCAGTGGTGTTGCGATATTGTTTAGCAAGAGATACTAGAATAGCCAGTTCAGTAAGTAAAGACTTTCGAAACTTACGAATAGATTGAGATCTTCGAACAACTATAGTATCCCTTGTAAGAGTACCACATGCTTCTAATAAAGATCGTACACCAGTAATGATGTTTGTAATTGAAGCTTGAGAAAAAGTGAATACAGGATCTGATAATTCGTTTTTTCCATTCAGTTTATCAGCAGGGTTTATCCTTAATGGATATGATTTAGGAGAAACGACAAAGTTTAAGATTGCGGAAAGTAAGGGGATTACCTTTGTCTCAGCGTAAGGGGCAAAATAGTTTGTAGGAATCCAACCTCTTTGACCGGTTGACAAGAGTGTTGCATCACCCCATCCGGAGGTATGTATTGAGTGAAGAAGAGCTATGTCTGATTCTTCAAATGATAGACATATTGTTGCTGGATCAGGGTCCGTATCTGAAGTATTTTCTCTGGTAAGAGATGATGATTCGAAAGAATGAATTGCTCTTAAAAAAGGAAAATCTGATGAAATAGATGAAGCGGCAGATGATTGATGAGCGTCTTCATATTCATCATCAGCTTCGCTGGTAGATTCATCATCTTGATGAATGATTCCAGGGGTAATGCTGTTACGGTTAATCGTTATATTATCTTGAATGATTGACAATGGACGTAATGATAGTGGGCGTAATGAAGTAGGTACATCTGATACCACCACTCCTTTAGGAGTCGTCTGATCAGGTAATACAGGAGTTTTGTCTGAGACAGACATTTCAGATTGTTTTATTTCAGGGGTTGTTTCAGCCGTCGTATTTGGAGTTTCTGGTTCCTGTAATTGTTGCATATTTGGAGAATCAGGGGGAGTAATAGTAGATGTTATTGTATGATGAGATTGAATACTAGAAGTACTATTATTATTTGAACCTAAAGCATTTCGAAGATTGAAACTTTTTCTATGAACAGGGAATTTTAATGCTTTCGATAAACGGTGTGCGTTTGAATTTGTAAAATTTCCAACAAAACGAGGACTTGAAGAGATAATGCCTAGAGATGATTGACGTCGTAGAGGAATGTTTTCACGTTTCTGAGTGAATCCAGGAGATGAAGAAAAATCGAATGAATCATCTAGGGGAGGTGATACAACGACCATTTTGGAAGGTGAACAAATACCAGGATTGACGATTACGTCAAGTAAGTTGTATATGCCAATACAAGGTTATAATTAGAGGATTAGCAGCCAAGTAAAAATAGAATTAGCTGATAATCGCGTTAGAAAGTTTTGTTTCATGATTGTGGTAATATAATTTAGTGACTTACTTAATGATTTGGTTATTGGTTGAGGTATGAAATGAGAGAAGTGTGTAATAACAAACAATTGAATGAAATTGTGAATATAATTTGTCACTAAAATTCCGCTGAAATTGGACCAGAAAAAATCAAAAACCTGACAATTGATTACAAAATGACTGAAACAGATAGAATTTGTCGATCAATATCTGATAATAAACTTAATAAACCCTCTCGTCAATACAAAATGATATGCCGAATATTAAAAACTAATAGAGGAAAAAAAGTGAAATTATAAAAGTTTTAATAAATTCAAAATCACTTAATTCTATCGTACAGATGCAAAATTAATTGATAAATAAGCAATCAATCAAGATACGCTCGCTGGATAGAAAAAGGGGTTCACTTATTACTCCTTTTTCATGTCGATCAAAGGAGGGTCCTTGGGTTAGGAATATTATGCGATCGATAAACTGAAATTAGCCCGGTTCGTCTGCAAGGCAAGCGCGTTTAATGAGTATATCGTTAGAACTACGGTTCGGATATATTGCCGATTATCCGGCAAGTGAGGTGAGATCAAGTTTAAGCAATTATTAATAATATGAATGATAGAGCTGAGTCTATAGGTTCTTGTTAAATTACAATTTATATACGGTATAAGAGGAGAAACTGGATTGTTTTTGCATGACTGGATTAGGTGGTTTGTTGGTAGCTGTAGTGATAGCTAAGGTGCGTGGTCGGGTTGTGAAGTTGAGCTACAGCTCGGGTTGCAGTTCGGGTTGCAGTTCGGGTTGTCGTTTACGTGCATACGCGATATAGTTTCGAACTTCCTCTCATCGCTCTCTACCCTTCCTTCCTTCTATTCGGTTTCCTTGATTGCCTTCTATCTTACCGTTGCCTTCTATACAGTAGTTATTAGTTATTTCCTATTGAGTTAGTCAAACTATATACTTGGCACGTATAGAATTAACTTTTAACTTAATTCTATTAATTTACGGCTCATTCCCGTCCTCTATTCGTTGAGCGTGTCGAACCCCTTTTTTTATTGCGATGATGTTTTGACATTTTTTCCAGAAATATCCACGTGCATTTTACCCCTTTTCAGCCGAGCATGAGGAATGTCAGTAATACGCAATTTTAAATAGCAGGTCTGAAATCTCAGACAATAAGCGATATGATGAGTGGAACCAACTGCAGAGTTAAGTGAGAGAACAGTTTGTATGTTGGGGTTAAGGCTATAATCAATGATAAGGAAGTTTCACTTAGATAAATGGATCATTTGAATTTATCAAGTTCTTAACATAAGCATAAATGTATAGACTAGTTGCGTTATACTGTCTGACTACTGTTCTTATAAACGTATATACTCTTAATAACATTGGACCAGCCTCCAAAATCTGGTTTCTGAATTGAAACATCAAACTCTAATCACACATAATGATAAAGTTAATATTATACGACACAGCATATCTGCAAGCAGTATCAGGCTGCCTCCCCTTTCTATCACTCCACCTTATGAAATTCATTTGTTTTGTTATATCGCATCCAACAAATGAGTGCTTCCAACACTAACGAGAGGTACCTTGAACGCGTTCCATCGGGGAGTAGTAATTTACCATTCTTGGTTAAATAATTTATATGCACTAGGTAGATTTGACGCGTTTTTAGCTGTTCATCGTACGGCCGATTCCTGGCATCTCTCACTAACCAATCTTGTGAAAGAGCAAAACCGTTTCTTATATCGATGGACGCGTATACCTGACCCACCTAAAACTTACTCCCAAGTTATATTAGTTATATTATGAACCGTCTCTTATAATTCTAAAGGAGCGATGCACGTATACGCACCGACCAAGCCACAGAAACAACAAGGGCAAGGGAACTTATTTTCAGGGGTAATAAATAACTCATAATAGAGCCAGTATTAGGGATTTTACGTTTAGAAGTTTATTCTTATAACTAATATTGCTAAATAGAATCATGTAATAGAATGTTTATACAGACAACCCAGTTTCTTGCAAATCCTCTGCCCTACTCTTACTATTAGGATCAAAATATGGTCTCTCGCCGATTCCAACAGTTCTAACACCAGTTCGAACATAATCAGTATCAGAATAAAAATCAAGTGTTGCAGCATGGAAATTAGAACGATTATCCCAAACTGCAAGATCATTCTTATTCCACTTAAATCGAACTTGAATATCATGGGATGCTACTAAAAGATCATCTAAATAATTTTGAATAGCTTTACTCTCATCTTCGGTAAGACCATTGAAAGATCTAAATTGATGGCCAAGAGAATAAACTGATTTCCATTTAGTAACTGGGTTTGTTCTTACTGCTGGATGAACTGCTGATAAGAAATCGCCAACATTTTCTGGTGCACCACGTACTCCACTATAACGTTCGTAGGTACTCTCGCTAAGTCTTTCTTTTTGATAACCACCACCCAAAACACCAGTTAAAGTTTCCAAATAACCTCTAAAAGATGGAGATAACTTATCATATAAAGCAGTAGCTGAATACCAAATAGTATCACCCCCGTGAGATGGGGTTTCAACTATTTTTAAACTTGCATAATCACTAGGTACAGCTTCAAAGCCAATATCAGAATGAATTCCGGTTTTAGCTCTTTGAATTCTTCGATTGGCATAATTCAATTTCTTATTCTTAACAGAAGAAATAAATGAAACTTCTGGATCAATTTCCCCTGATCCATCTTGCTTGAGGAATCCTCCGGCTGGAGTACTGGGATGAATATGAAGACCAGATGTTTCTGGTTTACCGGTCAAACGGCCCAATTTATCAGCAAGAAGTTTTTGTTCTTCCAAAGTCAAATCTTGGTTTCTAAAGAAAACAACTCCTCTTCTTGAAATTGTAATAGCAAGATCTCTGATGAGCTCATCATCTTTGAGAATGTCCTTTACTTGGGCAGTAGGATATTCTCTACCAATTACAGGAGTAGCCTCGATAAATTTATATTTTTTATCAAGAGCACCAGTGGGTTGCAAAGCACCGCCTTCAAATTTCTTGTACGATGGACCTTCAAGATGCTTCTCAGCATATGGAGATGGACCAGTAGTGGAATCAGCAGGTGGTTTAAACTCATCTTTTTCAAGATGAATATATTGTACAGTTTCTCTAGGACCTGTGATGGTAGTTGAACTGGTAACCATTTTAATTTACTTTTTAGCAACGTTGTTATGGAGTGTATATATCTTAACTAGCGAATATTACTCTTTAAATAGTTGACTGTTCAGCTGTCAGTTGTCATTTGTCGTTGTCCGTCCATTATCTTCATATCGGAGGCCGAAAATATTGGTTCAGTTATTATTATTTTATATGACACGAATTGCAAATATTCATTCGCAATAACAAATAAAAGTGATTATACTGATTACTGATAAACTTAAGCTCATCATAACGGCTGCATATTGCGTTACCATGCATTATCATCAACGTGGGGTACGCCTAAGTCCGACAACTTGTCCGATACTCACAGTATGCCAATATCATCATTTTATTCGTTATATCATTATTTTCATACTTATGGCTATGTTAAAACTAATAACCAGTTTAACTTCTGCAGTACAGGTATCCAATCAGTTCCGCCACTTTCCCATACCAAATCTAAAGCTACAATAGCCTTAGCACAATTACCAATCCTCCAGTTCTTATCTACCTTCTTAAATCTATCCATAATATAAGTCCTCCAAAATTCATCATTCAACACACATCCGGTAACAAACAATGGATATACTAAGGTAGACTCACAACAAACCATTTCTGGAATACCAGTAATAAATTCAACACATTTTAATGCATATTCTTGTTCTCCATCAGAATCATCTGAGAAGATCTTTACTCCTGTCGATGCAGCGTATTTGTGAAGAAATACTAATGTAGCATATCTATACGTTTCTGCTAAAAGTGATAATGCAAATCTGTTTAATGTTTCTGGTTGATTGATATTTGTCAGTGAAGACGTGAAATCACCATCATTATTAACACTAAAATCAAGTTCTAGCAATTTTTGATTAAGTAACTGTATATCATCAATAAAATCTTGACTTTTTTGATAACTTTCATCCATTCTCGCTCGCTGTCGTATAAATGCTAAATCTGCTAATATAAGTAATGTCTCTTTAGACTTACCAACATAATAGTCCAATTTAGATTCACTTCCGAGTTGATCTCTATTCCAGTTATAAATTTCTAAATTTGGAATATGATCGGGTATTGTTACACAAGCAATAACATCATTAATGAATAAGAAATTAAGACAAAAGTTAAAAGTTGGTGACATAATAGGTGAATACTGACGAAGTTTTCTTTCTTGATAGTTACGAAGTAAAGCACCTAAACCTCTAATATGCACTAACCATACATTTACTCCACTATCAAATATTTCAAAAGTACAAAGCATGGCAGTTGCTAATATTGCTTCTTCATCATTTTTGAGAATAATTTCTTTTGACAGGGAATTTAGGGACTCAGAATAATATGTTATTGCTAATTCATCATATTCTGGATTTAAAAATGAAATATGTTTTGCAACCACTGCACAAAGAGTTTTACGTACACAGACGGATTCCATAGCAAATGGTATAAGTAGAGTTCTTAATGGATTTTGATCATTATCATTGACTACTGATACGACTGCGATTTTATCAACATGGTATTTTAACAAATCCATTTCAAATGACTGAAGTTTTACTGGTTCCAGACCTTTAGGGGGGATTGTAAAAGAGAAAGCTGGTGAAGTGGGGACTAATGTGGTGATTGTGGAATCCATCGTAACATCCTCATCTTCATCTGGTAGCTCTTCAATTCGAGAATCAAATGAGAATGTAGAACCAGGAGTTGTAATATTTGATAATGGATATGATACATTATCATTATCATTAGAACTGGTACTTGAAGGGGATTTATTCGGAGAAGTTTTATCATATCCGTTTATTGAAAAACTTTGAACTCCATTTCCCTCGAACTTATCACTTTTTGATGCTTTAGAACCTCTTCGCTTTACCACCGATGGCTCATCTGGAGAACACAATTTCCATTTATTGCCATACCCTTCACAAACAAGATTCAATCGAATACATTGCTTACAACTTGGATATCCTTCATCACATTTCTTTCTCCTTGCGCGACAGGTGGCGCACCCCGTCTTAGTTCTCATAATTGATTGAGCATAACAAGGTTATCAGTGATAATTTAATTGATTTAGGTTGAAACCTATGAAAATGATAACTAAATAGAAGCAATTTTCAGTTTGATTTTTGATTTAAACAATCCCCCTATTAATCTATCAATCCATACAATTAACGAATTAACAATTTATAAATATCCTTTCTGTTATCAGATTGTGTCTTCTTTATCTAGCAAGACGTAAATTTCAACCATACAAAAAGAGGCGCATAGCGGCTCATTATAATGACCTATTTAGGAAATGATTTACCATTATACGGTAGTCCGACCCCAGTGATGATAAGGGAGATAGCGGGGATAGATATCGAATTCCCCTCAATTGGTGGATTACTCGGTCATCGTTCGGGCTGTTGAGGGAGGATTTGGAATAATGTATGGTATCTGGTGGTAGTTATTGATAAACATTGTAAAGGGGTATGTTTTGAAGTAGCTATACCAGCGTAAGTAAAGTGAGAGTCAAATCCTCCATCTAATCTTTCTTTGATTTTACAAAAAAAGAATACTCTGACAGATAAAGCCTAAATAAACAAACATACAGATACTTGCACGTTGATAAATAATGTTTATTAGAAACGATGTTTATTCCAATCGAAATAATCAATAAACATTAAAATGTCCTCTGAAAACATTAATATAGTTGTAGTTATATCTCATAATTGTTTGCTCATATATATATCATACTAATTATATTATAAAGCACCTCCTGAATACAATTGAGGCAATTGTAGCCAGACACTGAGCAGTTATCACACCATAAGCCGCTGAACATCGGACCCTGACTTCCGGTATGGCGATCGCTGAGATCCCTACGATAGTGGTTAGGCGGGAGAAGAGAGTGCATATGATGCGGCAAAAGCTGATAAGAATTCATTAAAAACTAAAAAATTGTTATCAATTGCAATATACAAAGGATTGGTTAGCTACTGAGTTATAGACTTAGCTTACAATCGTTTAATACCATGGTAAATGATAAATGTTCACTATAACGCACGGAGATTCATTTCCTTAAAAAGCAATTACCGGCGCTTATATACCCTAAATAGGAAAGTTTACATCACGTGAAGTTCTTATCTTATTGATAAGCTTCTTTCAGCTTCAGAACGGAGAAAGCTAGATCCCCACAACAATTGTAAGCAGGGTTTAGATCTAAACGGAGTTCAGCCGCCGAGATAATGCTATCATACCTTATCTATTGATAATCATGATAGAATTGATAATGAATTGCCGCTATCTATACATAACTTCAATATAAATAACCAATTTGCTTTCAAGTTAGATAATAATTAGTCTATTATTCTGTACCAACAATGACACAAACTCAAGCTCTTAAACCAGTCAAGACTCCTTTTGATCCAATTACTGCCGAGGAAATTATCTTAGCTTCTTCAACATTAATCAAGAAATTCTCTCCTTTGACGCTTATATTTCGGGTCATTGATGTTGATGAACCAAGAAAGGCAGATGTTATAAAATATCTCAAAGAGAAAAAGACTAATCCACTTGCTCCACTTCCAACTCGTTATGTCAAGATTATCTATGTCAAGAGTGATTCGAATCGACTTCACAAATCTATCTTGAATGTGGATACCGGTTCAATTGAATCAACTGAAGAACTTGTTGAAGGTGTTAAATCTTCAGTGGATCTTGAAAATATGAGCGTATTGGAAGAATTGTGTTTGAAGCATCCAGAAGTAGTGAAAGAAATTGATGCTTTGAAAATCCCTTCGGGTTACACAGTTGTCACTGATCCTTGGATTTATGGAACAGATGATCCTAAAGAGACTAGAAGTCTTGTTCAATTTTATGTATACCTTAAAAAAGGTGACCACCCAGAAGCTAATCATTATTCAATCCCTTTAAAGTTTAGCCCTGTTTTTGATAGTGATAGTTTTGAATTTATTAGAATGGATTATTTGCCTTCGGGAATAGATTCATCTACTGAGAAATCCAAATTACCCTGGACCCCTGTTGAACCGATTGAATATTCTCATGACCTTCATAATGAAGGAACTCGTGAAGGACTTAAACCATTAATTGTGACTCAACCAGATGGACCATCATTTTCAGTCAATGGAACTGAAGTATCATGGCAAGGTTGGCAGTTTAATATCGGTTTTACTGTACGAGAAGGACCAGTTTTATATAACTTATCATTCAAAGGTCGATCTGTTATGTATAGACTGTCATTTTCTGAATTAACTGTTCCTTATGGTGACCCAAGAGCTCCATATCATAGAAAACAAGCGTTTGATTTAGGGGATGTTGGTTATGGTGCTTGTGCTAATTCGTTGAAATTGGGTTGTGATTGTCTTGGCCATATCCAGTATTTGAGTGGATATCGCACAAGTAATAAAGGTGACCCTGTGTTGTTAGATTCAGTAGTGTGTTTGCATGAACAAGATTCAGGCTTGCTATATAAGCATACTAATTATAGAAATGGAGTTGCTACTCTTTCTCGACGTCGTCAATTTATTATTCAATCAATTGCAACTTTGTCGAATTATGAATATGTTATTGCTTTTATTTTAAATCAAGCTGGTGAAATTGAAATTGAAATTCGTGCTACAGGAATTTTATCTACTATGCCCATTGATGCGGGTGTTCATGTTCCATGGGGAACCACGATTGGACCTGGGGTTTTTGCTGCTAACCATCAACATTTATTCTCATTCCGTATTGATCCTGCGGTAGATGGTCATAAGAATTCAATTTTATATGAGGAGACTTTTCCAATGAAACGTGATCCTACTCTCAATCCATACGGAGTTGGATTCAGTGCTAAGCAAACTTATGTCGAAAAGAGTGGACATTTCGAATTGAATCCTACTCAAAACAGGATTTTTAAGTTTTCGAATGAATCAGTTTTAAATAAAGTTACTGGTAAGCCCGTTGCTTATAAACTTTTGGCTCCTTCTAGTCAAATGATGTTAATGGACGATGAATCGTTCAATGTAAAGAGAGCAGTATACGGCAAACATCCTATTTGGGTTTCGAAATACAAAGATGGTGAATTATATGCTGCTGGCGAGTTTACTAATCAAAGTAAAGAAGAAACTGGATTAGGTAAATGGACTGCCAGAGATGATTCTGTTCGTGATGATGATCCAGTCTTATGGTATACTTTTGGACTTACTCATAATCCTCGACCAGAAGATTTCCCTGTTATGCCAGTTGAAACTGCTAGTTTTATGTTGCTTCCGGCCGGATTTTTTGAGAAGAATCCTGCTTTAGATGTACCACCTAGTGTACAAACTTTTAATCAATCTAGTTTGGTAGGTGGAAGTTGTTGTGATAAATAAGGATAATACGATAAGATAGAATACATTATTTAATATATATCTATAATTTGATAACTCGAGGATGACGGGGAAGTGTAGGTTGATTTCTGACCTCAGGCTTATCCTCTACAGACTGCGCTATACCCTTCACATCTACACTGGATGTTGGCAGAGAAGCCAACAGCTTTTGAGATGGCCCTGTACCAAGAATCTCTCGAATATAATGAACAATCTCTAAAAGTAATGCATGATTTCTCAAATTACGATCTAAAAATATCGAATTATGACAACCATCAAGTTCAAAATGTAATCTCGGAATCTTGGTCAACTTTACAAATTTCACAACATCATCTTTCATAACTTCATTCTCCCCACAAGTCACCAATGTATTTTCAGGAAATACACCAGTCCAAAAGTCAGACGAAGAATCAAGAGGACTAACCCATGGAGTTGTATATAACGATTCATCAGGACAATATGAAAATGCCCAGTTTCTGGCAGATGGACCTAAAATATCTGCATCATGGTTTTCAACGTAAGATCCTTCAAATTCAGGGAATATCTTAATCCATGGAGAGATCAGAATAACAGCAAAAGGTTGAACATAAGTGTTTGGTAATGGTGCATCCGGATGATGATTCTTCAGATGAGCAGTTAAAACAACTGAAAGATTACCACCAGCCGAGTCTCCGGAAAGAATAATTTTCCTGGAATTATCCTTGTCCACTAGATCTTTATAAACAGCGGCAGCTTCAATTAATTGAGTAGGATAAGTATGTTCAGGAGCCAAACTATAATCCAAAACTAAGATTGAAAACCTTGGTTCCTTCAAAGCTTTATAAATGTGGATTAAAAATTTAATATGAGTATCTAATAAAGATAAACAGTATCCACCACCATGGAAGTAAATAAAAACTGGATCATCTGGAGTTCTATTTTCAGCTTCAACTATCCAACGAGCTTTAGTGGAATAAAATGGTTTATTATAATTATTCAAACCTTTTGCTCTTCTTTGAAGAGATGACAATAATTCATTAGTAGGGATGATAGGTGTGAATAGTAACCTATAATGTCAGAAAAGAGTACGATGTAATACCGAGAATAACTTACCTCGTCTGATTAATAGATAAAGTCGAAGTTACCAAGTGAGTAATCGTTAACGAAAGTACTTTAATCAAATCACCCTTTCTTTTAGTACCAACAGTAAGATATTTTATAACAGTTGTTAATCCTAAAGGGACTGAGACGTTAGGATTGTAGGTGGTATAATACACCACAACTACTTACCAGCTCTACAGAAAAATATAAGAATTGCAAGTTTATCATAAAAACTAGACATTTTTAATATTTGAAATTAAAATCCAAATAAATTACAAATTAGATATGACTCGATTCAAATTCTCTTTCATTAATGTATTATTTTGTCCACCTCGGCTCCTTCAATGATCTAATCATGATCTTATCCAGCTCTTAATGTAAACGTGTTACAACTAGAAAGAGATTTAGGATTTACCCCAGATTAGTGTTTCAAATTTGCGAAAAAGGAAACTCACCGTCACAAGATGTTTAAGGGTTGGGATGGTTTATGTGGAAGTTTGATAGAAAAATTGCATGTGAATATGCAGGGAGAGATGCGGCAAAGAATGCAATCAGTTGATCTGATAAGGTAAGTTCGGGATAATTTCCTAAACCGTTAGTGTGACTTATGGTTTTATAATAAAGTAACATCGAAAATAATATTCAAAGCGAAGTAAATTCAAAGTCATGGAATTCAAATCTATTGCTAAGCTCTTATTGGCTGAATCTTAGTATTCCTGCCTCTGAAACAGATCCAATTCGAGTAGACACCGCAATTCCCTGTTACCCAGTTGCATGGATCATTAGTAAACAAGAACTGGGTATTGTTTATTGTCTTAAAATGAATTAAGCGTAGTCTATCATGTTCTCTGCTAAAGTCTAGTGTCGCTATTTGCACAGCCCCTGATGGTTTTGAACCTGTTCCAAAACCGAATCGTTCAACGGTACCATTAATAGCTTAAAAGTCTGGAATACAGTGGATGTTACTAAGTTGTTACCCCGACGGCAATATCCCTCTAACCACCTAAGTTGCTCTCAGGCACGTAGCTATATACCAGCTGCAGTCAACAAAAGACAGGTTCCTACAGTAGCAATCCAGCACTTCCACGAACTCGCGAGGTTACCGTCATATTCAGTACATGAACCCCACAACCCCTGGAAGTCTGATATAGCAGTACCAGCAGTAGCCATTCCGATCGCGAGCTGCGTAAGGCTATTATTGAGATTGATCTTAGATAACAGTATAAAAGCCCATAGGGTCCCTGTGAGTGCTCCTCCTCCCTTTGAATGTAGTACACCTGGATTTGACAATAACGTGTACGATAATATTATTGTAAACACTGCAACCGATAAACCAGCAAGGAATATTTTAGTTGCAATATATACACATGTTGTCTTCCACTAGTGAAATTCAGACCATGATCTCGGTTTAGATGTGACACGGAAGTTGCACTCTGTTTATTCATTTCTTTGTAGCCCTCTTCTTGTTTAATATTACCCTTCGTAGTGCTATATTTCCCTAACACGCTAGTGTGCAATGCTAAGTCTTATAATACTATGACAACACTCCACATAATAATAAAGGTAAACAAACGAGTGTAAATAAATTAGTAAATAAATGTACCCTAATATCTACCTTCTGATTAACACTAGCAGATCTCGACGTTGAACTAATACTATCTTTTGGTGGCAAGTGCAGTGAAGAAAACCCCCACCTGCATCTTAAGTTAGTTAGGCCTCAAGTCTGGATGAGGGTTAGAACTGACTTTACGACCAACCGGATATCAACTCCGTGGATATTATATATAGAATAAGGAAGTTATGAACTATTTGATCTTGAATTTAAGATCAATTGTTTACATTGTTGACTAGAGAACGTTAATGATTCTTTCATTTGCTGATAATATTAACTACGTTCTAGTTCTGTCACATTATTGCTCTCACGAATAGTGCCACCTAATATTTCGTAATCTTATCCATTCGTCGTAACTTCCCAAACTCCATTATGACAGAATCTTATTCTAAAGTGCTTATCATTGGTGGTGGATTTGCTGGCATTGCTTCAGCCATTCGTCTACTTGATCGACATGAAGGTACAGATTTTCATATATACGAATCAACAGAACGCTTTGGTGGAACTTGGTGGGTAAATAGATATCCTGGATGTGCTGTAGATGTACCAGCATTTTTCTACTCTATTTCAACAGATCCTAATATAAAATGGTCAAAATTCTTCCCTCCACGAGATGAAATTTTGGAGTATATTGACGAGATTGTCGAAAAAAGAGGATTGAAAAAATATGCTACTTTTAATTCGACTGTAACCTCACTTGATTGGGATACTGAAAATGAAGAATGGATTGCTGTTATTAGAGAAGGCAATGGTAATTCAATCACTCATCGTTCTAAAATTGTATTAAGTGGCCGAGGTGGTTTAGTTAATCCAATTTATCCTTCAATACCCGGTCTTGAATTGGAAGTTGAAAATCGATCATTCAAAGGAATATACGCTCATTCTGCTAGATGGGATCCAGATATTTCTCTCAAAGATAAAGATGTTATCGTAATTGGTAATGGATGTAGTGCTATTCAAATCATCCCCGCTATTGTTGATGAGGCCAAATCAGTATCTCAATTCATGCGATCCAAACATTGGATACTTCCTCAACCAAGCCTTGCCGACCCTGAGAAAGCAAAATGGTTCATCCTTAATATTATTGGTGTGAAACTAGCAAGATTCTTGTTATTCTCATACACAGAAGCAACTTATATTATGTTTAGTGATACAGGAATTTTGGCTAATCTCATTCGCAACCATTTCACTAGAGAAGCCAAAGATTTCATTCATAAAACAGCCCCTATCAAATATCATCAGTTATTAACACCAGATTTTAAAATGGGATGTAAAAGACGTATATTCGATGCTGGTTATTTAAAAAGTTTGAATAACGATAAAGTTCTCCTGACCGATGATCCTATTATTTCAGTCTCCGAACATCATGTTCATACAAAGTCTGGTAAAACATATCATGCAGATGTAATTATTGCTGCGACCGGATTTGATCTCACTGGAGCCAATACCAATATTCCAATATATGGAATAGATAAGAAAGAGAACATGGCTGAGTATTGGGAGAGAACTGGAATTTCTGCTTATAATGTATCTCAAGTACCACGATATCCAAATTTCTTCTTCTTAAATGGCCCGAATTCAGGTACTGCTCATAGTTCAGTCCTAGTTCAAATTGAGAATACTTTGACTTATATTGAAAACGTAGGTGGATATGTTATTAATGGTTCTGCATCCAGTGTTGATGCCAGACCTGAAGCGTACGAGGAGTGGAAATCTCAACTTAAAGAAAGAGGCTCAAAGGAAGTTCATATGAAAGGAGGATGTACTACATGGTATGTTAGAAATGGTATTAATATTGCTATATATCCTTGGAGTCAATGGGTTTATTGGTGGAGGGCAGTTTTCCCAAAATATTCTGATCAAAATTATCATTGGATTGGGAAGAATCAGATAAATGCTGAACGAGAGAGAAGTTTTTTAGTTGGGTCGCTTCTTGCAGTGACTACATTAGCAATTGTTTATAAGTTGATCAAGTAGTAAATATATCTCATTGTCTTGTCTCTAACAAGCCTGTGAGTCTGAATGTTGAGTATGCTATAGCAAATTTATTCATAGCAATTATGTAGATGCACCAATTATTGCAATAATTGTTTATGACATTTTCAGAAATATGAAGCAAGTTCGAGCAAATATATATATATATATATATATATATATAAGCGAATGAAGGCAATCATAATGACTTATAGCAGCGAAATCAGTCAGCGCATGTTTTTTTCCTATACCTGACGATTTTTGAAAGCCAATTGTCCTATATTTATAATTAGAGGTTAGGGACCCAGTCCCAGTCGTCGGCCATCACTTTATGTTTGTTACGTATCTCATGTACCTAGCACCCAGAGACATAGTTAATCGCAAGTGAAGAGTTTTACAGTGCCGAATATATATTGCTATGTGATTTATATAAATCAATGTTATAATTGTTGATCGACCCGTAACTAGCGGCGTGGTAATAACTATGGTGGTAGAACGGATTTAGGCGGATTCCGCGAGAGGAAGGTGTCTATCTCCGACAGATGTCTGTCACTGACGAAGGCAATTGTGGCCCCCACAACTTCAATCTTATCCCCGTAATACTTGCATGAGATACGTAACAAAAGCCAAATGACGTAAAAAACCGACGACCAAATGCAACATTCAGGATATTCATCACCCAACAAATCCCTGAAATTCCTAACCCTTGATGTATAAATAGAGGTAGAGGACGATTGGCCCCCAAAAGTTTAGTGTTTTATATACCTTCCGAGTCGTTCGCGTCCCCGGTCGTTATGGAGGCTTCTTGCTTTCAATATAATGCTATAAATAAATTTGCTTAACATATTCAACATTTACACTCATAGGCTTTGTTGGAGACAAGACAATGAGATATAGTGTTATATCGATGCTGAATTGATTTATAGGCAGTTACGGTGGTAGTGATGGCTGTAGTGGTGTAGTGGTAGCCGTATAGGATCGGCAAAGCACCCCTGAAACTTTATCTGAATTGTAAACAGCAGTCTCTAACGCGAGACTAAGCGGATATCTGATCAATACTTTAACTGGAGAATCTTTCAGCTGCTGTATATCAAATTTATAGTACGGAAGTATATTCCATCGGAAATTTTACTATTGATCACCTGTTTAACTTCGCTTACTCAGAATAACCGCTTAATGCAGGCGAATCGGAACCTCCGACTACCGTGCAGATCAGATTATCTCCACATATCGCTTATATTTAAGCGACAAATTAGCTAAAATTTTGAGGAATTCTAAAAAATTCAAGTAGCATAATTATCTAATATGAATATCCTTATAAATGAAAGTCGTGTATGGGATACCCTTCACGATTCATGCCAATGGGGTGCAACCCCGGATGGTGGTATGAACAGAGTCACTTTAAATGATGATGATAAGAAAGTTCGTTATTGGCTTATACAGGAAGCTGAAAAACTTGGCTGTGAAGTTAAAATCGATCAAATGGGAAATATGTTTGTGATTCGACGAGGAGAAAACAACAATATTCCTCCAATTGCAATTGGATCTCATTTAGATACTCAACCATCTGGCGGTCGTTATGATGGTATTGTTGGTGTTCATACTGGGCTAGAAATTTTAAGAACTTTACATGATAATGAAATTTCCACTTATGCTCCTATTTGTGTAGCCAATTGGACAAATGAAGAAGGTGCTAGGTTCCCAAAAACCATGATGGGAAGTGGAGTATGGAGTGGCCAAATCTCTATAGAAGATGCTTATAAAGTGGAAGATATTAATAAACCAGGAGTTTTCTTTGGAGATGAATTGGAAAAGCTTGGATTTAAAGGGACTGTCCCCGCATCATACGAAGAAAATCCACTATCGGCTCATTTTGAAGTTCATATTGAACAGGGAACTAGATTGGAGAAAGCTGGCATAGAAATCGGAGTAGTATCTGGTGTTAAAGGTATTAGATGGTTTGATGTTGAAGTGTTTGGAGTCGAAGGACATACTGGTACAACTCCAATGCCTGGTAGAAAAGATTCATTAGCAGCTTCTAGTGAAATGATATTGTGTGTCGAAGAAACGGCCAAGGCACATGGTGGTTTAGGCACCGTGGGAGTTATTCATCCTTTACCACAAAGTCCGAATACAATTCCGGGATATGCCAAATTCTCAGTAGATTGTCGACATGACTCTAATGAAGCTCTCATTTCTTATACTGATGAACTTGTCGATAATCTGAAAAAGATTGCTGAAAAGAGAGAAATAAAATATTCTATTAAAGAAACTTGGCATTTTAAACAGCTCGAATTTGATTCAACTTGTAAAAAGGCAATTCAAACTTCTGCTGTTGCGTCTAAATTCTCTTCCATAGAGTTGTATTCGGGTATTGGACATGATTCGTGCTATACGGCAACACGTGTACCCACTGCAATGATCTTTATTCCTTGTAAGAATGGTATATCTCACTCACCCTTGGAATATTCTTCAAAGGAAGCAGTAGGTAATGGTACTCAAGCTATGCTTGGCGCTGTTCTACATTATGATGAGATTCTTCGTAAACGCGCTACAACCACTTCATAAATCGTTATATATCATTACACATAATTAAATAAAATAACTTGTATCCACACTTCCTTCTAATTCTGCTAAAAAGCTCAGATCGATTTGAGAGACCAAATTGTCATAATAAGTATCACTCCCCATTGAAAGCATTGATATAGTAGAATCAACAATTGAATTCATAGCCGGGTTTGAATTATCCGAGAACATTGCAGAGTAATTATTATCCTGGTTTGATTGTATCGACTTCTTCAAGTCTTCAATTACCTTCTTGACAATAACTAAACACTCCTTTGCGGGGCCATGCTTCATTGCAAAACGAATTAAAAGCTGTTCTGCTAAACGAAGATCCTCAATAGAAGTATCTTTGTCGATATAAACTGTTGTCCAATTAGGCTGATTAGTTATAAATACCAAGGTTAACGTAGCACTAAACACGGATACAAGATTTAACCAATTGAACGATAATTTACTCTGTCTATACATTTGAGTAAATTGTTGAATAGCCATTGATGCCGCATTAGCAACAATTTTTAGATTATCCGTTGGAGGTGATGGTAACAAAGGAGAGGGTCTAAATAACATCATTACTAAATTATAATAATTCAAATCAAACCATGCAGTGGAAAAGTGAGGGATTAATGGGTATTGGGATTCGTTTAATGGGAATGGCATATTTCGTCGCCATTCTATTAGGCTATTGTGAAGTTGATTTATAGCCTCCATTGGGTCAGATTGGGTAGAAGCGTCAGCATTACCTGGTGTATACACCTTTTCAAGGATTTGACCAGCAATCTTTCTTAATGATAGTATGTGAAGAGTTACATCTAGCGGGTCTGACGTATTTGTAAATGGTTTAATGTTTATATCCTGATCTCGAATTGCCAAAGGTCGTCCTAATGTTGTTGAAACCACTCTATCCATCATATAAAGGCACCAAAAAACTTTTCTTAAATGATCTTGCTGTTGAGCTTCTAATCCTTCCACTGATTTTTCAGTATGAATACCCAATCCAATAGCTAGTCTAGACGCAATTCCTACTAAATACCAAGTATCAGGACCTAGTCGATTAAAAAATGAATATGAAATGAGCAAGAGGATAGATTCAAGGGCTATTTGACTTCCAAGACTTAAAACATTATCAAAATACGTCATTGCTATTGAAAGACAATTTGAAGCTTCATCTTCATTAGATACGGTAATTGAAGCTATTGAAGTTGATCCAATTGCCATGACCATATATAATTCGAATAATAAAGCAGGGTCCTCAATTTCCTCTTCAAATCTAACTCTATCTAATTCCGCTTTTTCAAATATTTTCGTCAGGAGAGTTTTGTTTACAAATGGATATAACGTGTGGCTATGACGCCAATAAAAATTCGCTAGTTCCATAGCTCTAGCTGGACTTGGTAATTCACCTGATGCAGATTCAAATGGATTTGGTAATACTACTCCATTATTTTTCATTATTTCTTTCTTTCTATCCAGCTTGCATATAATAGATTGAGTGAATTGTGCAAAGGATACACCCGAACCTGGTCCAAGATAACGACCTTCAGTTGATGCTTGAAGAGACAGCAACCCTAGGCCTTGTGCTAATTCTGGTCCCCGAGGAGGTTCGTTCGGAAGTGCTGGTGAAGCAACTCTATTGCTATCTTTTAATTTTACTTGGTCTTCAAGTTCAACAATTCTCTGTTCCAAACTTTTCACATACCTTATCATGTTAGGATTACGTGTCTTGATAAATCATCTTTACTTACGATACTTCATAGCATCCTATTATATTATTTGAATAAACACATTGTACCTCAGCATTTCGACATCCACTACATTGAGGCATCAATCGATCACACTAAATAGTTAGAATTGATCATTCAATTTACAAAATTAAATTACCTTTTTCTTCCGTTTAGAACATCGTTCACATGCTTGAAATGTATAAGGTTGATATGGTTCAAATCGTTTTGAACTTATTGGTGGCATTTTTATTAAGCTAGGAACTTTCAGGGGAAGGTAAGATTTCAAATGGAATAGGCGGATTTGTTGAGCCTTATCGGTATCTGATAAGGTGAGGCTTGAATTTATGCTTTACGAGAAGATAAGATAAGAACATGCATGAGCGCTTAATATTTAGATAATAAAAAATATGTAGGTCAAAATTAAAATCATAGTAGATGATTGGACATAATAACGTATCAATTAGACTCTTGAATTAATTCAGCTTATTTTACAATACATTCGTATAGTGTATATAGTAATAGATTGCTAACGGTAAAAATCAACCGTACGTGATTCAGAATCAGCTAATAATTCCTCCAATTGATGAGGATCTCGAGGAATTAGTCTAACCTTGAAATCTCTTGGAATTGCGACTAATGCAGTCTTGAATTGATTATAATCCACATAATCAGTATTTGGTGGTTCTGTTTCGGATGCAACGATTTTATAACTAGTGATAATTCTAACTAATGCAGAATAAAGTAGTCTTTGAGCGATAAATTGACCAGAACAAGCTCGAGCACCTGCTCCAAAACTGTGATGTCCTAAACCAGTCAATTTCTTTTCAGTCAATCCGTCGTCTTCCATCCATCTATCTGGATTGAAAATTGCTGCATCTGGACCAAAATGATCTACATCATGATTGGCTGCTTGAGCATTAATCAAAACCATGGTTTTCGCAGGAATCTTGGCACCCTTCCAATTAACTTCGGAAACTGTTTTTCTTGGTAAGCTCATGGCACTGACTGTATAAAAGCGACCAGCTTCTTTCACAAGAGCGTTGATATAAGGAACAGATTCTTGTTTAAAACAATCAAGCCAAGCATCAGATATGTTAGGGTAATGGCGACAAATATCAGCATAAGCTTTTTCTTGAAATATCTGACCTTCTTTTGTACAAAGTGAACCAATACAGGAAGTTAATGTGCCTGGAATAGTTTCAAATCCACCAGATACCAAAGATAAACAAATGGAATTAACTTCTACATTGGATAGTTTTGATTCATCATCTTTAAGAATAGCGGCAGCAATACATGGCTTGTCCGTACCAGCTTTGATATTCTCTTTTACTTTTTCAAGTAAGTGATGTAAGTATTTATCACGCCTTTCTCGAAGTTCTTTAGATCGACGAGTTTTTTCATTGTTTGGTAAATATCTGAGCAGTGGCACATAGTCCTGTAAATTCTCAGAAGCACTTCTGAGAAGTGAAATAGCAGATCCAACATAAAGAATTTCACGAAGAAGTTCATCATAAACATTATCCATTCGAATTCCATAACAAAGGGTTAAAGTTGTATTCAAAGCAAATCTTTGAATGTAGGGTCTAACGCTAATTTCAATATTACCTCCTTGCGAATCACGATGAAAGTCTCTCAAAATACAATATGACTCCAAATCGAACATTGGATAGTAATTTCGTAATGCAGGTCTACCTAATGCTACGCCAGTAGCTTTTCTCTTATTCTTACAAGATTCATCCCAAGGAGAAGAACCAATGGTGAATCCTTGGGTGGAAGAAATTACTCCATGGAAAGTATATAACTTGGGTCTATCAATAAGTGCACTTTGATGTCCCAAAAGAATTTGTTTAGCATCTTCAAATGAATTAACAACAACAGCTCTGGTATTTCCTAATTTAATTTGAAAAACAGAAAGGTTGTATTTACGCCACCAGTTTTCACAGACAGTGGCATGATCATCACCAAGTTTAAGGAGATGACCAAAGAGAGGTACTGCTCCTGGAATCTGAGGTATTCCCTTTATTTTAGGAATATCTGTAGCAAATAAAATCTCATATATAGTATATGAAATGAGGAATAAAGCGGTAAGAGCTGTAATTGGGAGGATATAAGAATGAAGATCAAAGTCAGAAAGACTTGATAAGTTTATGGAAGATTGAGAAGACATAGTTGGTGTTAGGGGGTTGGCCTATAAAAGATAGAATAAGATAATGGGAGACTTAGTATATTTATAGTTGAGAACAATCGTAATTTGTAATGAGATCATTTCGGACATGCCATTGTGAATTTTATACTTGTTATCAGTTTTCTGTCGGACATGCCGACGTTGTACACAATGCTTTATCTATTCAGGGGGGTATGGTATATGTATGATAAGGATGGTATAGCCGCGAACGCGCGTTTAGTATATAACTCATCGTATGGCCAATGGTGTGGCCAGTACTGGCAAGGAAAGAAGAGAGAAAAAGTGGTTGGCAGAGGAATAATTAAAAGTTTGGTAAAGGGTAAGAGTACACTAAATAAAATTTAATGAATGATTTTCATATTTGTACATCCGTTAGGTAAGCATGTATTTTATATTTGGCAGATAAATAGGCCTCACAAATCACTTTTATCAACGCCTATCATACTGTTCAAAAACTCTTCACAACCAAAACTAAAACTAACTACCAAACTAATCTTAAGCTGAGTCTTCTCTACGTCCACTCTCTACATCCTCTCTACCTCCAATCATTATCCCATGTTTGCTTCCATTTATGGTAATGTATATGACGATACCCGTCAGATCTTGCACGGCTAAAAAAGTGTGGGGTAACAATACAACAACTGGCGTGGGTAGGAGTTGGGTTAGTCAATCACTCTCTCCTTTCCTTATATAAACAAACGAACTTTGTACTAATTTCATTTCCTTTAAAAATTGACTTTACTAGTTTCTGGGTGAAAATCAAATTTATTATCCCTGACGTTCTGACAGTTCATATCTGCAGAAGTCGGACCACTTAAAAACCCACGAACCTACTTATTCAATCACTTCTACGTTCACACTACCTTCACTATCTACTTACCTACACCACCCACTTTATTGCTGAGTTATCAACTTATTGACTCTCCTAAACACTCTACATCCAGTACTTTCACCCTACTGGATTCATCATATCCTTCCTTACCCCCAGTTCCCTCTGTCATGCCAATAATAAATACCAAAATTCCAAAATATTGGACACAAAATATCACAATTGTTTTGAGTTCAAAGATTAGCGTTGTATAATGGCGGATCCTTCATTAATTGAAGTGTTCCGCTCAAGTCAGTTGAAACTTATTAATTCTTATAATAAGTTCTTAGAATATGGTATTGGGGTAAATAAAAACTCAAATACTTGTGCTATTTCTGAATTTGTTCGTACAAGAGATGGTATGAATTCTATTTTCAAATTTTTAAAAGATTGTAGCGTTGCTAATGGTACTCCAAAAATCCCTAATGATAAAATTAATAATGTCGCAGTTAGTAGTCATGTGAGATTGAAACATAAACAAAAGAAAAAATGGAAAAAACAGGAAATGGTAGTTAAAAGTTTGACTATCGAAGATTATATTCCAAGATCAATTAAAGATCATGGGGCATTATCTGGCTATTTTGGACTTGTTAAATCGGTTTTAAGTACTGAATTTGATAGTCAAAATCCTGATAAATTATATCATCAAATATGGTATGATAGTATTGTTACTTTTATGTTGGATCATCTTAGTTGGTTGAATTCTAAATTGGAACAGAAAGAACAGAGTTCCCAGCAATTAATTCCTTCTCCGTCGTTATATGATAATGCCAGTCGTGCAACTCTAGAGTATGCATTCAATTTGAGTAATAGTTTCTGGTTAGTCAATGGGATTTTAAGTAATATCCCTGGGATGATTGATAAAATGGCTAGTCATATTGATAATGAAACTCTTCATGATTGTGTGAACTTTTTAAATCAAAAAGGAATTGTAATTTCGACCGAACAAGATCTTGACAAAGCAGTTTTTCATAAAAGTTTGTTATTTACAGATTCTGAGAAGAAATCTCTTTATCGATTGAAAACCAAAGATCGTCATATCTTTATTTATACGATTATCAATTCAATTCGAGATTGGTGTATTATAACCAATAACCAAAATCCAAGTTTTAATATGAATTTAGGTATTTATCCTTTAATTGACCAAATGTATGAGTCAAATGAGAATTTGTTTATTGGCACTGGTCAAAACTTAACACCCCTTCAAAGTTCAAAATCTATTGATTCACAAATACTAATTCCAATTCTCTTTGAAAATTCAGATGTATTGGGAATTTCTTTATCATCAATGGTAAAGTGTATTTTCTCCAGTCAATCTGGTCGACTTTTCATCCCATGTATTGTAGTAACTGAGGCTTGTGTCAAATGTTATTGCTTTCATCGTTCTGGTGGATTTTCTTCTGAATCTATTGACCTCCTAAATCAGCCTTTGAAGTTGTGTAAACTATTCTTAAGCTTTTTATTAATGGATGAGCAGTCAATGGGATATGATACTAGTCTTCGTGTCGACCGTAAAATCCCTAACAAAGAGGTCACTTATTGGACTCATCCTAGGAATGGTATTGAGTGTCTTTTAAAAGATATAACCGTTCACTCTGATTCATTTGGATCTGGTATTTCTATAAGGCAAGTTATGAAAACAGATGAAACTTCTACCAATCGTATCAATAAAGAAACATACTTTTTGAAAACTTTCTGGCAAGAAATTACGGAGCGTAGAAACAGTGTTGGTAGTATCAATGGTAACCGTAACCCTACCCTCCCTAACGAAGTCACTATTTATCAAATTGCAAGTGAAAATCGGGTTCGATTTATCCCTACTTGTGTTGATTTCGGATACATGTATTATCCTGATGGTGGGATTCAAGATACGAATTCTGTGTATTGGAGATATCTATCTCCAGATACAGAAGTTAAACTTAAAAACCGAGTGAATACTTGGATACTTCTTAGTGCCAGTGGTAAGCCAGAACAACTATATCATTGTCAGAATCTTCAAGATATATTCCTTTGTTTAAGAGATATTGTTATTTCCCACTGGGATTTACACAGGGCTGGTATTTTGCATCGAAATATTAGTCGTGATAGTCTCTGGATGACACGAGATTCCGATGGATTGGCATCTGGAATGTTGGCCGGCCTTGATATGGCTGTACAAATAGATATTAAAGGTGAATGTGAACCTAATTGGAAAGCTGACAGAAGGTATATGTCAATCAATATGCTAAAAAACATCGATAGCTCTCATCAATTTTACCACGACATGGAATCTATATTTTGGTGGATAGTTGTTGAAGCGTTTCCAATCGTAACTAGTACTTGGGGATATTTATATTTCGAAACACTAGCTTGTAGGAAAGAGGAGTTTATTAATAATTTTCTCAAAAGCCCAAGTATTTATGATTCTGTTCATCCTCTTTACAAAGCAGCAATTCCCCATATATTGGAGTTAAAGTCGGTTGTATTTGATATTGCCTGTAGAGCATCTTTAGATGAGAGATGGATGTATGATGAAGTGGAGCAAACACTTACAAGTGCAGCTATCGACTCGAAAGTACAGCAAAGTGTTGTGTTTTTAGATGAGGAAGACGGAATTATTGAGATGAATAGGGAAGAGGATACTGGATTGTAGTTTTAAATAAATCAATAAATAATGACTAAGCTATATTTATATAACATGCTTTTTAAGCATACCGCAGAAACTTTCAAAAAGTACATAATCAGATCCATATTTCCACCACACAGTTATATAATCTTCAGTAATATCAAGTTGAATTGTCGTCGTATCGTTGATATCAATTTCTCGGCCTGCAGCTAAAGCTCTTCGGTAAGACCTTGACCAAATTGGAATGGTGAAATCAACAATTATACAATTATCGGTTTCATGATGAAACGAAAAATGAGGCGACTCAATAAAACCTTCGAAAATGGTCTCTAATTGATGGCTAATATCAATCTTCAGCTTTTTGCTCTTGCTTGGACTAATCGTACTGTTTGATCGTGTAATGTGAACCTCCGTTGGTACTGGATTCAGTGTTTTGATAGACGCAGTTTCCACTCTAGAATCTCTTCTCCGCGGGTGGAAGTAGGCAAATGACCAACCTACTGTCCATCGTCTAGTTGTCTTTCCAGGGACAATTTCATGAATAGCATAATTATGTATCTTATATTCGCGAAGTTTGCCTACTAACTTGATAAGGGTTTCTTTCTTACCAACCATCGTAGTATACCAGGCAATTTTATCTCTTAATTTCAATGAATCTTCGATCATTCTTAGAGTGAATTTTAGCTCACCACCCTTTGTAAACAATTCACTATCGATTGCCCATAGTTCTAGAGTACGAGGGGCTTGTGCCTTCAAGTCACGGCGATTCTTAATCTCCTCTATATTTTCATAAAATGGAGGATTGCACATTGTAAACATAACAGATTGAGCGATTTCATCAATAGGGAAAAGCTTGTCATGGGCATTGACTGACAATACAGTAATTCGATTATCAACTTTATGTTGATTTCGTTTAACATTCTCTATAGCATGCCCTATAGAGTCACTGTTGATGTCTGTACCATAAAATCTCCACTCTGGAAATAAAGAGCATGCTAATAATGGATATATACAAGATGAGCCAGTTCCTATATCAAGTCCAATTAAATCTTCACTGTTACTTTTGTAACTTTCTAGTAATCTAGAAATCCATAATATATAGTCTAAACGGTTTGGAATACGCGGGCATAAATGTGACTTATCAAGATAAATATCAAGATCAAAGAATTCCTTGGCAAGAATTGTACTTAATATATACGGAGAATTAGAATTAGAATAATCAATCGTCGAGAAAGCATCGGATAATATTTGATTTAAATCTGGATACTTTGGGAGCAATAGTTGAAGATCAGGATTTGACACGAGAGATAATAGTTTATCATGATCTCTCATTTAATTGACCCGTGATAGTGCAGTAGTAGCCTAAAACGAATCATTATCCGGTCAAAATAACAGACGACGGTGAATAGATCTTAAGCTGTACACGCGGCTTACCGCCGCACACTAATCACTCGCCTCACCGATCCACTTGTTCATCACAAGCGTTTGTTTACATCAATTCCACAAGATTCTTTCAAAAATTAGCTGTTTCAAACAACAATCCAAAATGGTTGTTGATTATTCGAAATGGGACAAGTTGGAATTATCGGATGATTCTGATATTGAAGGTAAGTAGTTGATAAATCATGATTTATTTCTTATTCCTAACCAACCTCCTAGTTCATCCAAATGTTGATAAAAAATCATTTATTCGATGGAAACAGAGAGATATTCACGAGAAACGTGAACAGATGAAAGCTAGACTCACCTACTTGAAATCGTGTAATGAAATGAATTCCGCATTGATTAAAAGAGTAGATCAATTGATTGCTTCTTCAGAGCATGAAACTATTTCAATTGATATTCCCAAATCGGTTTCTTTGGCTTGTAAAGGATTCACTGATTTACGTCCATCTTCATTAGGACCAGATGGTGAAGCTGTTGAAGATGAAGGTCCTGCTTATACTGATATGATTGAGAGCTTGTTAGTACAGGTCAGTCAACAAGTTGAAGGATCATCTGACAAAGAACTGAAAACAATTGAAGAATTGAAAAAACATCGTGAACAACTTGAAAAAGCCCTGACGGCTGAAACTAAAGAATATGAAGATTTATTAGAAGAGCGTAGTAGACATATTTTATCAGACGATATTCATACTGGATTTGATTCTACTCTGATTAATAAACCAGTGGCTGAAGAGAGCAAGAAGAAAGAGAAAGGTAAACAAAAAGAGTCTGGCGAATCGTCCTCGATTGAGGTGATTAATTCCCCTGGAGTTAAAGCTAATGCATCGGCTGCTGCTGCTACTTCTGCTCCTACCACTACCGCTTCTGATGATGATATTCAAGCTTCCTCCGATGCCCTTGAATTCGCCAACCTCCCAATGGACAATCTCCCCAGATTATATAATTATCTTGAGAATCACCCTCATATTGTTAAAGAAACAGAAAAAGATGCCTTGATGATGGTAGCCTTTGAACAACAGCTCTCTGGAGAAGCGAAAAAAAAGTCTCAAATGAAAAACACTGTCCACAATGCTTTACTTTTACAATATTGCGCGACTTTAGGACCTGAAGGCACTCGTTTATTCTTTACTAGAATAAGCAATAAATCCCATCCTGCTTTAGAAGCGTTTATGAAGGATGTTGATTTCACATGCAATCATATTAAACAGAGATGTGAAATAATCTCACAACAAGGTGAAGAAGAAGAAGAAGAAGAAGGAGTTGAACAGATCCAACTTCACTCTGTGGACCCAAATACTGAAATTGTTGTGACTGTCCCAGAGCCCGATGCCCCTGGCCGTCCTATATATGATAACTTACAACCTTCTTTACGAATTGCCATTGAAACTAAAAAGTTGGATGAAATTAATAAAGTTCTGGGTGAGATGTCAATTGAAGAAGCTGAACAGGCGGTTGAAGATCTCAATGCGAGTGGCGTTCTTTCTGTCGAAGAAAAAATATATGATGTAAATGAGTGGCAGGCTGAAAAAGAGCGATTACTAAAAGAAGAAACCTATGATGAACTAGAGAAAAAGGTTTTTGGTGAGTCTGCGGCGACCTCTACTACTGCCCCCGCCGATCCATTTGCTGAAACAAACGACGAAGTCGATTAATGATATTAAATTTATTTACATAACCTCGTTCTCTGTGCCTTGGGCTTAAGCTCTATCTAGATCTATTGCTATGCAATACAGATTGTAATCCAATCATAAAGAAACAAAGTCAGCCTGAATTTGCTTTGATAGTGTATGTATTGTCATTAAGTGAAAAGTGGCTAGTGATTTGTAGATATAGTTCAGCGTGCGTTGAATTTGGCTTAATTGAGAAGTAGCCATGAGATAAAATTAAATAAGAAAGAGAATATATTAAACGTAATACAAAGTTTGTTAGTTATACAAAGCAAGTGGACCCAATAAGAGAGTTAAAGAGGAAAGTGACAGCATTAGGAGCATTTATAGTATGACCGTGACAATTGTAATGAAAATACACACACACACAAATGGGAAAACACCAAATCCACAAGACCAATAATTGTAAAATAAAGACAAAATGAAGTAAAGTAGGTAGAGAGAAAGTAACATCATGACAACCATAATTGTAGTAACAAGGAACGATGAGAATGACGAAAACACTCAAGGAAAAGAGTTCGAGAAAAGCACAAACCATTTCTATATAATTCCATCTTTAAATATTTCACAAATACAACGCCTTCGATGAAGTCAATTTAAGAAGAATCATAATACCATCTTCTAATAAATCAACATTTGCTTATTTGAAATAGATTGTGGTTTCCACATCACACAGCTTGTGCAAGAGGCCGTCACTCTCAATCGTTTCATAGAAACCTGTGGTGTCCAACAAAAGAGTGAAGAACTGGGCACGACTACAATACAACAATTCATTATTTATACTATTAATTATTAAAGTGGATACAATGTCCAACAATGAGGATGATGTCAATTAAAAGGGATAAGGCTTAGAGTACGAAAGCTAACGAGAATAGCTACAAAACCAGACTACAAGAATGAAGAATAATGACACCTAGTTTAACTAATTTCTCTTCAACGCTCAATCGAGAGCGCAAACAATGGAGAGCGAGTACGTTACTTCAGAAATATAATTTCGCCAGGAGATATCCATTGCTACACGGTAAACTATGACACAGTAAACTGGAGCAACTAACCAAGGAGATAACATAACTTCAGAACTATTACCATATTCCAGAGCTCTACAGGATGGACACAGTAGAACTGATGAAGATAGAAATGAGTAACCAGATTCCAGACTTCTACAGGATGGACACAGTAGAACTGATGAGTTAACAATGAATAACTAGATTCAGAGTTCTAAAGGATAGACACAGTAGAACTATCTGTCAACGTTGGTGAACTTAAATGCCAAAAGAGTTCTCTTCATTTCTTCGTTTGTCGCTTCCCATTTCCTTAATGACGAAAGAATCATTAGTTTAAGTGAGTGTAATCTCCACTTCTTCTCTTTATAATAACACATCTTTCTTGGGTCCTTATATAACTTAATCAATAAAAGATCCTGTTCTGTTAGTGAAGTAGATATTGACAAAAAACTCAGCATTTACTTACGTTCTAGTATTGCTTAGAGCAAGAATTCGATGAATTCTCTGAAATGCGAATTCAATTCTGGTAGATCTTTTTGTTCATGATAGAAAGATGAGGACTGGGACCAGCAGTCAATTTTGAAGTTGAACTGATCACTGATACAGAGTTAGTATAAGCAGAAGTAGGATATTCCTTTAATTACTTACTCGTCAATGATTTCTATTCCTAAATTATAGTCGGCAGAATTGATAGATTGGAGGAATTTCACATCTCTTAATAAGAGGTTTCTTTGTTTTTTATATTTTCGAACGTTTCCGGGGTGTGGTATGGTACGCCAGTGGGCATCAATACTTTTAAGGTTTTCCAAAGTGATACACAAAGAAAAGTTTGGTTCATGGCTATCAATGCCGAAATCTTCTACAGCCCAGAATTTGTCGCCTGTTCGAAAAAGACCTATATATTTCTGCAAGCAGGTTGTTCTGTGGTGATTCAAGTAAGACTTAAAGCGTCGCACCGAGGTATGAAGTTTGTAAGCATCCAAGCCACCCATGTAGTGTATCTTAAACCTTCCATTCGAGGATCTTGTGTGGTCATAAATTTTCTTTTCTTCATCGTAGAAAGGAAGATCGAATGCCTGAACAAATGTAGTTTGTTCAATTCCAAGTACCTTTCTGATAGCTTGGAAATCGCTGTCGTTATACGATTCAAATTTGTACT